>JANQBM010000221.1:25859056-25882687 GCA_025594535.1 Erythroxylum domingense
ATTTCATATGCATTTGATTAACTATGCTTGATTGAGTGAAAGGCTTAAAGCCTTATACTTATGTGAAAACAAAAGTGTTGCTTATGTGAAAAATGTGTGACATTTGAGCAATGCATGTTTAATGTGTTGTATGAATTGAGTGAACCATCGATGATGGTTACCTCATTGAGTTCGCAAAACTCACTAAAATTGCAATGTTGTCTATTCAGGACTGAGAGTAGACTCCTATCTTTAGAGGGACTTTTCCTGCCGTTTAGATTGTTTTGGCGAGAGAAGTCATGGCTCACAGGTCGGTCAGCTAGGACTTTTGGATGACTTAGATAGATTTGCTACTTTTTCCTCTTTCATATAGCATTTTGTATTAGGCTTTTTGGATTTATGTATAGACAGTACAGTATGATAGATGTACAAACCTTTGATTTTGATGGAATGAAATGAGGAAGAAGTTGATTTTAAAAATTGTGGTTTTCTATGAATGCTTTATTGTTCAAATTAATGTGATGCCATGTGGAGTGACTGTAGTGATCGCAAGTAGCTCTCCCTTATCATAGGATATGTATTGGAATAACCTGCAGGCGTCCCGGTGCGTACCCTACAATAAGGGGGTGCTATAAATAAGGTGTAATTGAAGTAAAAGTGATGAACTATGGTGAAGGGGTGTTGAAGGTGTATGACAATTGTAGTGGTTCCATTGAACAGACATTGGTATTTTTGCCATAACTTGACCTTTAGATATTTTAATGGGGTGATTTTAATTCTATATTAAACTACACACATAATTATACAATTTTTATGAAGGAATCAAATTTTAGTTCTATCTCTAAGGGTTTTGAAATTCAGCTTGAAGTTGAATACTGGTTGTTTTCCCTGTTTAAGAATAGTTTGTAGTATTTTGAGTATAACTCTAGAAATAATGAACCAAATTACATTAATATTATTTCTTTAGAAACTTAATCCATAGAGTAACATTTGTGAAGAAAAACTTATTGCCCAAAAACCTAAGTTTCTATGTCAAAATGGCCATACAAAACTGACCCGAAACTTCTCTTGAGAAAATCTGGAAAAGGGTTAGGAAGGTGAAAACTTGGTTTTGTGCAATTGTTAACATATATAAGGTTAGGGATTTTAACAATGGTTTAATTAAACGTAATTAAGATTAGAAATGAACTTAGATGATGTTATATTAATGGAGTAAAAGGTAATTGAGTTATGGTTTATTAATGGAGATAATTGCTTAAAGAATGTGAGGTTAATTAATAATGTGTCTAATGTTGAAAAGAATGATGTGTTTAAAGATGAATTTGTTCTTGTGAATACCAATGTGTTTCAAAAGGTTTATGTGTTGAGAATTGAATATGATTATTTACAAATTGGAACTTTGTGTAATGATATGGAATGGGAAACACATAATGCCTTTAGTGGTACATTATTACAAATGTTATTGCTTATAAGGTATGATTAGTTAGATGTGCATATATATATATATATATATATATATATATATATATGTTCAATTTGAGGAAAATGGAATGAAGATATAACATCTTTTGCTTGTGACTGTAAAATCTGAAATGGTTTGTTTCAAAATTGTCAAGTCCTAGTTGTGGGTAAATAGGCATGCCTAGAAGGGTCTGCAGCTGCTCTTGGACACATTTAAGGTGTCGACACTTTAGTGTCTCCTGATAATGACACTTAAGTGTTTGAGACATAAGTCTCTCTTGTTCTGTGATACCAATAGGTATCTCCTGTTCTGATCCCGTTACCCACTTCTGTAAAAAGGATTAGCAGGCTATCCGGTTTTGTGTTCTGATAAATGTTCAATTCTAATATAAGCTATGTTTAATTTTGATACTACTAAATGTTGTTTTGATATAAGCAAGATTTGTTCATATACTATAAAGTTTCGTTTTATGATTATGATATTCTGTTCAGATATTTATAAGTTTGAAGTAAGTATATTCTGTTATGATATATGCTATTATGTTCTTATGCAAATGATATTGGAATGTTCAATAATTTGAACAATTAAAGTTTTTCTGAGATTTGTTAAGGTCCAGTGTATGAAAATGCTAGACGATTGTTAGAGACAGTCGCTAGTTTATATATTGTTTAGTTATTCCCTACTAAACTATATGCTTAGCATGGTGGTTTTACCCCTGTGTAGGTTTTGATAAGAAGACTTGAGACTGGGACAAAGACAACCGTAGTGGCCAAGAAGATTATGTTTTATTCTAGAAATGTTCAGCTTGTTTTGAGTTGTCTTCAATGTAATGAGATATGTTGTATTTTATGTTTTGTTTAATGATTTGTAAAAACCTTAATACAGTTTGGATTTGGATTTAAGGCTTGTATGTAATAAGTATCATGTGTATGTTATGTTCTAAATATGACCCAACCAATGATGAATGAAATGTATGCTCCTTGAGTTTCTAGAAATGCTTTAGTATGTATTGGATTACTTTGGTTCTATTTTGTGTAGCATCTGCATATCCTCCCAGGGAGTATGTGGGTGTTACATGTATGAGTTAGGATGGAGATTTTATAGGTATCACACCTCAGAGGCCTCAACTATTCTCTAAATTTCTTATGATAGATCTTTATAAGGTAGGCTAAAGATTTGATAAGGATTGTTCTTTGAAAGCCTTGTCTCTTTTATAAATCTCCTTTGTCCTTTCTGCATGAAACGGGTTAAAGATTTGATAGGAATCATTACTTAGAAGCCTCCACTCATCACCGATTTTTCTTTTATATACTTAAATGAGATAAGTTGAAAATTTGAAAGGAATTGTCCATTTCAAACCTCAAATCATCTTTGAATTTCACTTGATAAGCCTACATAAGGCAAGTTGAAGATTTGACATGAATTGTCCCTCTGAAGCCTTAACTCATCTTTATCTCTCTTTTGAAAAGCTTACCTAAGGCATGTTGAGGATTTGATAGGTATCTTCCCTAACAAGCTTCATTAATAATATTCTTGAGAAAATTATTTATCAAATATAACTGTCACATAGATGATCCAACTATCTATGGGAGGTAAAGCCTCGTTCAATCTCAGTCATTGATATAGGCCAGTCTTAATGATGTAACAAAAATATACATATATTTAACATAAATTCTCACCTAGTTTATTTATAATAAGGCATATATGAAAAATGAATGCTAAGGGTAGAAATATATCTTGAGTTCAACACAGTTTAGGATGAAAAATTGCAAGAAAATGTTTGTTTTATCCAAAAGCCCTAATATGTGCAATTGGATGTTTTTAGAAAAATAATGAAGAAACTCTACAATTTGATGTATTGTGAGCGAAAATGTTATGGAACTAATGTGGGTGGGTAAAAATTAGTCTAAAAAATCAAGGAATGTTGAATTTTTTTAGAAAAAGTGAAGCAAAATGTTGGAAAATTTTTTGACTTCTATTCACATAGATGTAGGTTATATTATGATTGAACATAAGGATACATAGTGTAGTATAACGATGAAGTGTTGATGAAATGGTTGCAAAATGGTTATATGTTTAGAGAAATTTGAGATAAACATAATAGCAACATGAAAAAAATGTTTATTAGATAGGCAAATATGGGATGGATATGGGTCAGGTTTGGTTAAACACAAGAAATATATAGAGGCAACATACTAAGAGCATAATAAAATTTGAAGCTCTTTTTTGTGCTAAAATAAACATCATTTATACTTAGTAAACAAAATTATAGATGGTGTGTATTATATACTTGGACTTGAATGCATAACACAGGATCTACACATTATTATGCTATGCTTGTGCTTGATAATAATTAAAACTTTTTTTGAGAACTAAATACAAGTTTCAAACAAGTAAAGCTATTAAGAACACATAAAAAGTATAGTACTAAGCAAGTACCTTATTCCTTAATGTTGCTTTATACTCCTCATATATGTTTGGCATTTCTTCAATATGGAGTAAACATGGATTATTGTGTTGCATATAATCTTGCAAAACTTGAATGAGACTAATATCGAGAAGAATAAACATGATAAAATAGTTAAAATAAATAAAATATACTTCAATATTTGAGTCTAAAAACTAATTTAACTCAGCACAAAACACCAAAATGAAATAAAGACGTTTAAAACTATTTCTAAAAAAATTAAATTGAAATGAACACATCTAAATTATTAGGAGTCACATATTAGGTTCCTAATAAGCACTTCTTTATGAGTCTTTAGTTGGGCTTATTACTTAAGCATTTTGTTTATATTAGATCCATAATCAAAGGCTTATTTACACTTGCGTTTATAATCTAAGGGTCATTAGCTTAATAATATTCCATATGCTCTAATAGAATAAGTTCATATAAAATCAAATTAATTTTAGGTCCTAAGTCCACTAATACCCTTTTTATTAATAAGCTACCAATATTACAAAGAGTAATGAAACTCCCTAGATCTTTGACCTTCTAGGAAAACTTGTTTTGTAGGATGTAGGAACACTCCTCACTTAAGGTGACTTCCAATAGTTCCTAAAAAAGTTTCTTCTTTGGCTCATTTTCTTTATCTTTCTCCTTATCCTTCTTATCATTATTTTCTTTCTCTTCCTCCTTCCCATCATCCTTCATTTCTTATATAATAGCTTTTTCTTTCTCTTCAACTTTCAATTCCTTTCCACTCTTCAAAGTCACTACATTCACCTACTCTCTTGAGTTTGACTCAGTGTTGCTAGGCAATGTACTTGGTTACCTTTTAAGTATAAATTTAATATGATATCAAATCTAAATTTCCAATTTGTGGATAGAGGTTTTTGGTTTTAAAAAGATTATTTAGCACTCTAAAAGTGAGACTCAGTTGTAGTGATAACTTTCTTTATGAGATCTTTAAGACTTAGCTTCCCTAGTTGCTACTGTTGTTACTAAAATTTAGATGGAGCTTGATTGTTCCATATAAAATTAGGATAGTGTCTCCATCTCATATTACAAGTGTTAATATAGGGCGTTATTTCATGGATAGTATACAGTGAAATTAACTTACTCAATTAGTTTACATATGTTGTAATATTCCTATCATTCATGATTGGGGTGTCTATTACCATAAATATCATCTTGCATCATTAATGTTAATTGACCTGCTAGATAAATACTATCATGCCTTTTTTTTTCAAGCATCCAAAGTCACCGTAAGTGACGATATAACATAATTCCTCATAGTATACTGTCATCCCTATCCAACCATTGTATTTGGTAACTATAGTATCAAATAGATAAATCTTGAAATTCAGCCTAAAAATAAATAAATAAATAAGAAAATAATATTGAAAATAGATAATGTAAGAAATAAAAATTATTAGATTAATAAAACAAATCTTTTTAAATATTTTATTCCCCAGTAACAATGTCAAAATTTTGGTTGTGATTGTATATATTTCTTGAAACACAAAATAATATTAAATGAAATCACTAAGGCAAATGTACCTATCATTTTTGTAGTATAGTTTAAGTAAGTGTGAGTGTTAATCCCATAAGGACTGTTGGGATTGTAACTAATAGTACTAACCATCTTTCTATTACCTAATATAATAAAATGAGTGATTTATTTTACAAAGAAATTTTAACAAAACTACAATAATAGGGAAGAAATAACCATTCAAGATGATATATAATAATAAAACAACAAGTTAATAATGAATATCTAGATTTAAAATCCCCAAGAAAACTTTCTTATGTTTGAATTAATCTTGATATAATTAACCTTATTTTCTTAAACTGGGAGGAATTCAAAGTATAATTATATTCTTTCTTAAGATATACGATCTATATCCTTAAATTGATTAATTAAAATCTCTTTCTAATTAAAAATCCTAAGAATGCATTAATTACTTATATAAATTCCCACGATAATGTTGTCTTTAATCTAGAAGATTTATGTGGTCCTAGTTTTAGGATCTATGTAAATATCGTTACTCATGCTTTGATCTATTCATATATATAATCCTTTGTGTTTAATATTTTAATTCCTATAAATGAAATATAAAATTGAATCTTTTGCTTTCGTTGCTTCAATTCAACGTAAAAAGTAAACATGAATATTTTTAATAAAATTATAATCTTGCATTAACTCAAAGAATCAATTTAAAACTCTAAGAATCAATTTAAAATAACAAGTCTAAGGTTCATCACATCTACTCCTATATTTTAATTTATACTTAAACAAAGAAAACATATAATAAACAAGAAAGAAAATAAGATAAAAGAGTACATTCATTCATCCTATAACATTTTATTAAAAGGTAAAGAGACACAAGCTCTTGCTTCTCTTTACTTGTCCTCTTTTGCACGGTTCTCTTTATCGTAGATGTCTTCTGTATGTATCTCTTTGCTTGTATATGTTTTCCTTTTTGCATGGTCTCTTCCTTTCCATAGCTATTGTATGTACATTCTACTTCTCATTAGGTTCCCTCCTCTAATTGTTTTCCCCTTTCACTAATAGTTGAGGTTCATTATTGGTTAAGGGTTTTTTTTTTGGCTTCATTTCCCTCCTCTACTTGTTTCCCCTTACACTAATAGTTGAAGTCCATTATTGGTTAAGGTTTTTGTTTCCTACTTCATTTGGAAACATTATCATTTTGATGAGATTAATGCATTCCTTTTCTTTCTCCTTTCTTTTGACTTTTGATTTCCTTTTCTTCTGCTAATGTAAAGCTCATCGGAACAAAACTGATCCAATTAGATTTTTTCTTGGTTATTATGAGGGGTTACCTTTTTCCTTTTCTAGCCTTATATTAAGAACCATTTTGACATATGAGGACTATCCTCCTTTCTTGAAACCACCTTCTTTTCCTAACACTTCCTCATAACCTTCTGCTCCTTCTCATGCTCAAGTCTCTTTCACAGATTACTACTTTATCCTTCAACATAAGCCCATCTAACTCTACTTCTATAGGTATAGTATAAGAATTTAAGGTTACTTATGAGAAACCTTTGGCAATATAAATGTTAGGAAATCTTGGAAGCATATTCTAGATGATGCATCACTCTCTATCAGAGTCCATCATTGCTCTTCTAGCTCTTTAGAGGGGAAAATTATAGTTGCACTAGTGATCAAAACTTTTAAATATAGGGTGGTGAAATGGGAAACAACTCTTTTAAGTTCTTTATGGATAAAAGGCCCTTATTTCCTGCAATGAATTCTTAGGCAAATAAATAATGGAAGCATATTGGATTATAGTAATTCTTGCTAAGTTATGATAATTTACTTTTATTCAAATTTTTCTTTTTTAGTAAAGCTATGAAGATCTTAAAGCTTGGTCTATGGCACTTTAATTTCAAGTCTTTACTTTTGCAATTATAGAAACTGATAAGTGTAAATTGCATCGTATTTTAAGGCATAGTTTGATATGTGTTTAGCCGTTAATTCAACCATTTAGTATGTGTTTAGGTTACAATTATGTTAGTTTGTTAATCTTTTATATTTTAAGTGTTTTAAGGGTTAGTACAAGATTTTGAGCTTAAATGTTATGTTTTTGAGGTACCTTGATGTGTTTGCTAGTGTTTCAAGGTCAATATTGAAGAATGAAGGAGTTTCAAAGATATTTAGGTTGAAACAACAACCCACGATCGTAACAGAAGCTCCAGGTTTGGCGCACGATTGTGACTGTGGCATGTAGCCCATAAAGAGGCATGCATGTCATGATTTAATGATAATTTAGTTGATTGTGTTATTTAGATGAATGTCATGATTTGATTACGTTCTTACATAATTCAGTAATAAACTAAGAGGGTGAACTGAATGAAAAATGATTGAATCGGATTAATGAGAGTTAGGAGATTTAATAGAAACTATGACAAATCATATTGGTAATTGTGCAGAGAGAGATCCCGCGTGATATTCCAATAGTTTATTAAAGTGCTTCAAATTTAATTAGGTTTTAAATAATTTGTGAATTAAGAGATTGCAAATTTCATAATCCAATTAGAGTAATGGTTATAACTCGAGAGAGAGTAATCAACCCTAGGATCATCTAGAACCGACACCCCATTAACATATAATCAGCTAGGTTAGCATTAATGATAGGTAAAATCCCCTTACTCATAATTTGGCAAACTCTTTAGTCAATTTCCATTATGCATGTTTATTGCTCCATTTTTAATTCCTTCTTAATTAATTTTTGATTTATTTAGTTCAATTCAATTCTCGTGATTAGTTTCGTTACATTGTTTATTTTAAGTTTCATATATTGTTGACCTTAGATTTTAGGATTGGATTAGTCCCCCTCCTCGTGGGATCGACACCTCTTATACTATAATCGCGACCTGTGCATTTGCTGTAATTGAGGGCTTATAAATTTTAAAGCTCGAACGACACGATCAAGTTTTTGGTGTCGTTATTGGGAGGGTGAAGATTAGTTTAGTTCTCTTAGTTTAAGGCATTTTAGTTAGTTTTAGGTTTTTCTGTTCTTCCCATTCTGTCCATGTGTATGTTCACGCTCTTGCATGAACACGAGAGTTACAAGGAGTTTGAGTCGCATAGCTGAAACTGTAGAGCTTGACATAGCTCATCTAGAACATTCAATCAGAGGAGCTCGATGTGAGGAAGAAGAAAGCACAGTAGCAACAATGGCTGAGGAGTTTTAGCAATAGTTGGATCAATGAACGAACCGAGGGCATCAACTAACAAAACTTATGGATTTCATAAGACCGTGCTTCAATGCAGCCAATCAAGATTTAGCTAGGCTACTTGTACAAGCAGCTTCCTCTGAAATCAAACCAGCTCTCCTAAGCATGCTTAAAAAAAATGTGCAATTTTATAGATTAACAAATGAAGACTTGAATGCACATATTGTTAATTTCCTTGAAATCTGCGATACCTTTCGTTATCATCAGATGTTGGAGGACGCTGTAAGAATTAGACTCTTCCCTTTTACCTTAAGAGAAAGAGAAAATGATTGGTACCATTCCCTGAACCTGAATAATGTCACCACTTGGGACCAATTAGTTCTTGCCTTCCTAGATAAGTAGTTTCCCCTTACTAAGACTACGAAGATTATCAAAGAGATCACAAACTCTTAGCAGGGTGATGGGGAATCGATTTACAAAGCATGGGAACGATACAAAGACTTGCAAAGAAAATGTCCATACCATAACCTACCTAAAGAATTTCTTTTGCAAATGTTCTATAGCGAAGTAACCCCACAAACGAGAGGCACAATTGATGCAGCTTCAGGAGGATCACTTATAAGGAAGATGGTAGATGAAACAGAAGAGTTATTAGAAGAAATGATGAGTAACAACTGTTTGTGGACAAATGAGCGGAGTAGACAGCCCATAAATCATCGTGAGCAAAAAAGGAGTTATAGTTGTCGATCAAATGATAGAAATGAAGACTAAAATTGATAACTTAACTCAACAGCTAAACAACATTAAGGCTTCATTCTCAAATACAGTAAAAACTGTTTAGTTGAAGTGTGAGCTTTGTGGGTAGATGGATCACAATACAGTCGATTGCTTCTTAATGAAGGATAATGGATCAGAGCAAGTAAACTACATAGGAACTCAATACTATTAAGGAGGGGGAAATAATGCCTACTCTAACACATACAACCTTCGGTGGAAAAATCACCTAAACTTCTCTTGATCAAACAATACTGGAGGATAGTTCAGACCGCAAAGACTGTCAAGTTTCCAATAAGACAAAATGAGTTCGATGGAATCCAAACTAGACAAAATTTTAGATAAATTTGGAGGAATAGAGGAAGCACATAAGAGACTGGAAGGAAAGTTTGAGCAAGTTACAAATATTCACGTCTCCTTAATACATAACCTGGAAGTCTAATTGGTAGAAAGCAATACCGATTCGAAATGTAAGAACCTTTCCAAGTAATACCGAGTCTAATCTGAAAGAACGAATCATGGCTATTACATAAGCAACTAAGGAGGAATCGCACCAACCTGAAGACAATGAAGGGAAGGACAAGAATAAGGCTAATAAGAATGTTTTTCGAAGTGAACCAAAATTAAAAACAACCCAGATGCATCAACATAAAATTCCCTACCCCATTTTAAAACAACGAAAGTCAAATCCATTCAGGGATAAGGGTAAGGCAGAGGTGCAAGAGAATAAGGAAGGCTCTCTATTGGTAAGGTATAATTTGCCTAAGATAAAGAAGTACCAACCCTCAATTCTATTCCTGATCAAAGCTATGAGGAAATTAAAGGAAGCTGAGCTGAATGAAGTGGTAGACATGATCAAAAAAGCTGGAAGCATGACTTACAATGATGGAATCAATAAGAGGAAAGGTGGAAAAAGGACTGGAGGAAGAAAAGAAATTGACGACACCACCAAAACAGGAGGATCCAGGGGATTTTTATATCCCCCGCATTATTAAAGGTGTCAAAATAGAGAGAGCTTTTTCCGATTTGGGAGCCAGCATAAACATGATGCCATATTTTTTATATCAGAAGATGGGATTCGGTGAGATAACCCCCACCAAGTTATTGGTAAAAAAAACAGATAAATCAGTTCATCGTCCAAAGGGTATCATACATGATGTGCATGTTCGAGTGGAAAAGTTCACCTTCCCCGTGGAATTTTTCATACTGGATATAGAAGAAGATGCAGAAAGAGAGAGGGATTCAAACCCTCGATTGTTCCTTGTGAACTATACCGGTTTTCAAAACCAGAGCTATCAACCACTCAGCCATCTCTTTGAAAGATAATTTCTATTTTACTATTTTTTATTCCGCCAAATAGAGAATGGCTATAAAAGTGGATATCATCACTGTACAGTATATAAAGAATTAACCAAATTTGTCCAATGTAGAGGCAATCAAGAAAGCCACAGAAGTGAAGATATAACCTACAAAAAATTGAGCTAATCCAACCAATCTTGCTTGCACAATGGAAAGCGCTACTGATTTATCTCTCCATCGAATCAAATTAGCCAAAGGGGTACATTCATGAGCCCATGCTAAAGTTTCAATCAATTCCTGCCAATATCCACGCCAGGAAATAAAGAACATAAATCTAGTAGCCCAAACAAGATGTCCAAATAAGAACATCCACGCCCAGACCGATAAACTATTCATACCAAAGGGATTATATACATTAATAAGCGGTGAAGAGTTTAACCATAGATAATGTCTTAACCATCCCATCAAATAAGTAGAAGATTCATTAAACTGTGAAACGTTACCTTGCCATATTGTGATGTGTTTCCAATGCAACCACTGACAGAACCAGAAACACCTCTTGTTTCAAAGAGAGGAGGATGGGTTATTCACATTTCAGTTGATGGTCAGTGGCGAATCGAAAGTTAAGCAATAGGAATTCTAAAAATTCCCCAAATTATCCTTGAGCAGCCATTTTTGGCCACTTCTCGATCAATTATTGATGTAAATGGGGGTGAACTGATTCTAAGGGTAGGAAAGGAACATGTATCTTTCACCATAACCAAGAATGAAAAAATCGCTCTCCAACCCATGGCCATCATAAAGGGAACAGATCTTAGTGGAGAAAAAGGAGAAGAATGATGATAAAAAAATGTTCTCTGGAAAAGAATAAACCTCGCAAAAGAAGGAGAAGAAAGAACCAGGGAAAAGAAAGTGGTAGTATAAACAACCAAGTAGTGGATGTGCATTTTGTGAGATTGATAACCGAGTCACCACCAAAGAATTCTCTTAAACCACCTTGAATAAATAAGAGCATCAAGTTAATGACGTTAAAAGTAACACAGCATAGGAAGCAACCCATGGTTTTAAATTACCGGTTATTTGTTCGATTTTACATAGTTTGAACTCCGTATTTAGGATGTGTTGATTCCAAATAAATATCGAGGAAGAGTAGGTTATTAATTTTGATAAAGATGATCGGAAAGGAAAGTGTAATGAGGTGATGTTGCTAAAAAAAATAGGAAAGTATCTCGAGGGGTGTGTTTATTGATAAAAAAAGGGAAATCATTACAAGCCACGATCATGGCTTGCGGCAGGGTAAATCTTTCTACATGATTGCCAACTAAAATGTTTACCATTTTACCCTTCCTTCACCTATATATTAATTTCCTACTTCACTTTTTCACTCATTTTCATTTTAACTTTATCTCTCTAAGTTTAGAACCTCCAAACGCTCTCACTTCCCTCTAACTAACTTCCAAATTTCCACATTATTCCAACCTTCACCTACTTGCAATCCATGATGCCACGCATTAAACAATCAGTGAAGCATAACCAATCATCGGGAAGAAATCAAGTCTCAGGCTGAGGGCAAAGAAACAAAGCGACGAATTTCGAAGCACCCTTCCTAATCTACATAGAGGAGGAAGGTATTCGATTCCAACCCCTTAATGTTAAACATATAGTAGTATCGAAATATTTTGATTTTGCTACGCTTGATAGGCTAGAATTGAGAGATAGGGTTGAGAATTTAGCAGAAAGAATTCAGTGAAGCAAGTTTCTACACTTCCAATATCCTGTCTACTAGGAGCTCACCCTCGACATCTTTACTTCTCTATCTTTCAAACCCAGTAACCCTAAGAAAATATGGTTCAGGTTGCGAGGACAACCTTATGAGCTGAACATTGAAATTATATGTTATATTTACAGTTTCCATGAATCTTCCATTGTCGATTAACACAATGATTTTGTGCTTCCACTATTGGAATGAACTCACTATATTGGAACAGTTCGACACTAAGAATGCCCATAACAATATTATACGAAGCCGTGAGTAGTTATTGTTACATAAATTCATGTGTCAAATGATTTTTGACAAATTAGAAACCAACAAGTGCTCAGCGAAGGAAATTTTTCTGTTGTGGTGTATGAATCACAACATCTCAGTGTGTACCTGCATACATGTGCTGAATGCTATTATTGCGACTCTATGTAAGAGGAGCAACAATTTAGGTATGGGTTACTTGGTTTCTGACATTACTGAGTACTATGGTGAGGACTGTAATGATCTAACCGTCTACCTTCTTGATTTTCTAAATCACCATCACTTGTGGCATATTAAAATCCTAAAATCCCATAACATGGAACTCTAAGACATCAGCTAAAAAATTATGTGAAGATCAAGGCTGGTCAGGCAAGTTTTAGTGCAACATTAACGAAGGAGTTTAGGAGACATTTGGGTAAAAACAATGGCCCACGATCGTGGGTCAAATCGACATCCACTGTTTGAAAACCCTAAAGAGAGAAAGAGAAAAAGGAAAAGAAGAAGGAAGAGGAAGAAGAGGAAGATGAAGCTGACTCGACGTGCTTCCCAAATTAAAAGGTTTTCTGACATCGCTGCCTTCCATTGTCTATTCCAAGTTTTATTTCCGTTTCATTTCAATTTTATTCATGTGTAAAGCTAAGATAGATAGTATGATGATAGGATTGGGAATATTGATGATGCTCTAAACTCTCCTTCTGGATTTTATTTTGATTTAATGATAATTTAGTTGATTGTGTTATTTAGATGAATGCCGTGATTTGATTGCATTCTTGCATAATTCGGTAATAAACTGAGAGGGTGAACTAAATTAAAAATGATTAAATTGGATTAATAAGAGTTAGGTGATTTAATAGAAACCGTGACAAATCATAGTGGTAGTTGTGCGTAAAGAGATCTCGTGTGATATTGCAATAGTTTATTAGAGTGCTTCGGATCTAATTAGGATTTTAAATAATTTTTGAATTGAGAGATTGCAAATTTCATAATCCAATTAGGATTTATAAATTAGGGTAATGGTCGTAACTCGAGAGAGAGTAATCAGCCCTAGGATTGTCTAGAACTGACACCTCATTAACACATAATTAGCTAGGTTAGCATTAATGATAGGTAAAATTCCCATTCTCATAACTTGGTAAACTCTTTAGTTGATTTCCATTATGCGTGCTTATTACTCAATTGTTAATGCCTTGTTGTTTAATTTCTAATTTACTTGGTTGTATTCAATTCTTATGATTACTTCCATTGCATTATTTATTTTAAGTTTCATATATTATTCGCCTTAAATTTTAGGATTGGATTAGTCCCCCTCCTCATAGGATCGACACCTCTTATACTACAATTGTGACCCGTGCGCTTGCGATATTTAAGGGCTTATAAATTTTAAAACTCAAATGACATGATCAGAAACCAGGAACTAAACTTTAGGATCTTAGGTAGAAATAAGTGCTAATATAGTTAAATATTCACAATATACCTTTGAAGTATTGGAAAACCAATAGATTAAGTCTTTTGACTAACTTTATATGTAAATTCCTATGTATTAATAAGGTAAGTTGTGCCTAAATATGTGTGTTAACAGACAACACCAAAGATGTCTCTGAAATGATTCCATTATTGAGACTAGATGAAGCTAGAAATAATTATAAGGATTAAGTCTTTTTCACTTACGATTATGGGCTATAGGCTTTGAAATTGAAACAAACATGGAAACCAATAAGGAAATAGTTTTAGTTAAGAGAATATAAATAACTTATGCACCTTGAGAATAGTAAGGAGGCAGTATATAATAGTACTCTTTGCAAATCAAATAGAGAAGTAGAGGGATCTTCTAAGGTGGAGAATCAAATCACTTCTACTAATTCTAAAGGTGATGGAAATAATATAGAAATTGTTATTCTAGGGATCATTGATAATAGAGAAGATTCCAAACAAGGAACTATGGAAATCTAGGCCTAAAACATAATAGATGATATTGTAGTAACTTAGGGGGCAATTAATTAAGGAGAGGAATTTACGTAGGTCTTAATAGAAGCAACCTTATGAACTCTTGATAAAAGCATTGGGAGGATTGTAAGAAAGGTTTACACTAATTTAGAGCCTAGTTTTTAGTGGGTCACTGAGATAAGTTCTAAAAGGAAGAAAAAGGCCTCAACAACCATTCTAATGACCATCCTATTTTAGAAAACTAGAGGGCATAATAGCCCAAACAAGCAATAAATAATTATAAATCATTTACAAGAGCTTAAGCCTTTTTTAATTGGCTTTTTAGAAATCAAAATTAAAGAGAGCAATAGTAAAAAGCTATTCTTCTTAAGGAAACACTAGACGGTTATCACCAACCATAATTATTTTCATAATGGAAGAATACTTATGGCTTTTGATAGAAATGACATGGAAGCTATTCCTATCCTAGTGGAATAATAGTTGATGTACTTAAGGATTAAGAGTAAGATACCAATTACGCTTCTGGATCTAAGTGGTTTATGCTTTCAATCATACCTTTCAAGGAACAATATATGGACTAAACTAAGAGTGATTGGAGGAATATGAATGAGCCTTGGTTACTAATAAGAGACTTCAATTATATTGTATACTCAATATAAGTAGGAGAGGAAATGTGTAAGGAATCGTTTTGATAAGATAAAAGATTGTGCCAACCAAATTACTGACTTATATTATAGGGATAATATTACACTTGAACAAACAATTTGAAAGGGAATTAACAAACAAGAAAGTTGGATAGAGCTATGGTAAATGATATATGGATATAGAACTATGTATTTCCTTATTAAGGAAATGATCTAGGATCTTATGACTAAAGTATAAGGATAAAAACAATTATTTCTCCACAGATCCCTACTTGTAAAAAGGAATAATAATAAGATCTTTTCTCTTAAGGATGAAAATGGAAATATTCTCTCCTCTAGGGAAGATCTCCATAAGGAGGCTCATACCTTTTCCACTAAAAAAGTTGGAACAATGAGGCCTCTATAAATGTCAACTTGGTGAGAAGCATTGTTTATAATCAAATTCCTATCAACCTAGTTGAGGCTTTAATTAGTCCTTTTGAAGCCCAAATGCTGATGAAGCACTTTTTTTTCCCTCCATCCACTAAGACACGTAGACTAGATGGATTTAATGCTAATGACAGATATAATACTTGGAATTCTTTAGGAATTGGAGTATATTAAAGGAGATTAATAAGTCTTGTACATGTCTCTTTCCCAAATTACAATCCTTTAATTGTATTAAAAACTTTTGCACTTGTTGTAATACCATTTACAAGATTATTGCAAAGTTACTAACTAATAGGTTGAAGTCAGTGATTACATAAGTGGCATATGGATCTCAAGGAGCTTTTATAAGGGAAAGATAAATAGGTGATAATGTGCCTTTATTTTAAGAATTATTCAACAATTATAATATCAAGCATTAAAATAAAAATTATGTTATAAAACTTTATTTCCATAAGGCTTTCAACTCTTTGGATTGGAACATTTTCCTTAATATAATACATGTATTTGGTTTTCCTAATTTGTTCATCAATTGGATCATGTAATATGTAACCATTGTTTCTTATGGCATCTTAGTTAATAGGAAACCCACAAACTTGATTAAAGGTGCAAGGGACTAAGGCAAAGGGATTCTTTATCCTGATACCTATTCTTTTTAGCTATGGAGGTTTTAATAAGGATGATTAAATACATAATCAGTAAGGATAAGAAGTTCAAGTTCCATTCTAAATTCTAGGCTTAGAGGATAGTAAGATTACATTTTGTAGATGAATTACTTCTTTTCTCTAAAGCTGATTCCAACTTGGTATCTATTCTGATGATAGCTCTATATACATGCAAAGCTCTCTTAGGTCTCTCTATAAACAAGGATAAGAGCTCTCTACATGAGAAAAGTTCTTTCTTTTTTAGGTAGATAGTAACTACTTACCTTAGTTGTTACAAATTAGGTTACATAACATCATCTCATTTCCTTCTCCCTAAAAAGCTCCTCAAGAGCATTGAAAAGCTAATGAAGACTTTTCTATGGACTATAGACCTGTTGACAATACCATTCTCTAAATTTAATTGGTCTTTAGTCCAATTAATAAAGGAAGAAGGTGGTATAAGCCTCATTCCCCTGTAGCCAACAAATTTTGATCTCCTAGTAAAATAAATTTAGAGATAATTACAGATAAAACCTAAATTTAGATCAAATGGGTGAATAGATACTATCTAAAAGGAAGAAACATCTAGAGTGCCAAAGCAAGAGCAGATTCTTCATAAGGCATGAAGCAAATACTCCAACTTAGACCCTCCCTATAACCTTTTATCAACATTCACATTGGAGATGTGATATGTGCTTAATTATTGATACATTTAATCCATGACAGCCAGTGAATAATGCTTTAAAAGGCTTAAGACATTCACTTTAGTTCATATTTAGTTTTAGATACAGTTTGGAAGAATAAGAGATAAAGTGAGTTGAAAGCACATTCTTTGAGCCTTTTTCTTGAGATTCACACTCAATTGTCTTCATGGAACAAGAAGGATAAGTATTAGAGCAAAGAGGAGACAAGAAAATTTATAAAATGAAGAACATGTAAGGCAAAGCAAGACTCACCACCATACACCAAAAGTTATGACCGTGAGTTACATGTCATAGCTGTGACTATTATGTCATGCCCATGACTTTCATGTCATAGTCATGACTATTATGTCAAGCCCATAACATGAAGGCTCACGACTGTAAGCTTCAATGAGGCCATTCATGATTGTGAGTTATCAAGTTACATCTGTGACTTTTACACCTAGGCACCCGAAACCTAATTTTTAGCATAAATAAAACATTTTCTATCAAATAGTTAATGAATCATTTTGGGATACAAATGAGGGGTAGAGCATAACTTCTTTGGAGATCCATGGAGTGCTAGGCTTCCCCAACCTAGTTTGGAGGTGATATTGATGTCAAAGAAGATGATTAAGCATATCTACATTGTGTTTGTTGTTCTTTCTTTCTTTAAGGATTGATTATGTTATCCTATGCTTATAGATTTGGGTTTTCAAATACGAATGATCGTTATTCTTATTCTCATTAGATTGTTTGTGTATAAACCCATTGCTATAATCTTAAATGTAATAAGTAATCGTTATGTTTGGATTCATTTGTAGCAACTATGGTGCCAAATCATTAGGGATGATGTAACCTTCATTAAATGACTCGAGATTATGTGGTAGTTCCCTTAATTAATTTGTTTTCCTAACTCGTAATGCAGCTGTTCGATTAAATCTAAAGAGTTTGTTCTAGATTGTCCAATAGCTAGGTTTAATTATAGAGCTTATTTTAATTAAACACAACCTAAGGGAAAATCGGGAGAGC
Source organism: Erythroxylum domingense (assembly GCA_025594535.1). Classification (NCBI taxonomy): domain Eukaryota; kingdom Viridiplantae; phylum Streptophyta; class Magnoliopsida; order Malpighiales; family Erythroxylaceae; genus Erythroxylum; species Erythroxylum domingense. Next base: position 25,877,108 of record JANQBM010000221.1, read on the forward strand.
TTGTTGTTAATCTATGATTAATAGTTTTAGGGGAGGAGAGGTGTGAAAATAACAATTTAGTGAAGTATGTATAATTTGTGTAGGTTGAGATTAAACCGATGACTGGATCCTTAACACATTCATTACTTTTCTCATTTTTATATTATTTGATTTAATTTGCTTTTGTTAGTTTAGTTTCACTTTATTTTCTTATTTGAAATTAAATTAACCCCATAGCCTAAACACTGATTATTTTCATTATAAAAGCTTTACACAAACTCTCTTTGGGATCAACCTAGACTCATCACTAACTATAGTTTTCAGTCAAGTTATTTTGTGTAGTATTATAATGCACTGCCAAGATGACTCTTCATCCTCACTGTGGTTTGACAACTGGAGTCTAACTGGTCCTTTATATCAATTTCCCAACTAAAATGCTTTAAGAATGCTTTTTCCCAGCTAACACTAAAGTTAATTCATTAATCAACTGCAATGATTGGATAAGGTTAGAAAGTTTTATTGAATCTCTTCCCAGTTGAGCTCCAAATTTTCTGCCTAATTCTATAACTTAGGATAAAGCTATCTGGAAACTAAAGTCCTCAAGTATTTTCATTACTAAGTCCTTCAAGCTCACTCTCAAACTTGTTAAAACCAAAGTTCCCTAGTTTATTTTAGTTTGGAATAAGATGCTCCCTCCGAAAATCTCTTTTACTTTGTGGTTAGTTATTATGGATAAAATTTCTACTTAGGATATGATTAATTTGCTTTCCACTACTATGGTGAATTCCTTCTATAAATTATAAAAAGAGAGTGAGGAACGAGAATACTAAAGGGGGGAAAAAAGAAAAATAGAGTTCTAAATGAAGATCATTAACTATATTAGGGAGATAATTATGATAAGAGGAACAAACTCAAGCTTTCCCCATATATCTTAACCAATTGAGCTTTATAACATGTTAATACTCCATCATTTGTAGTCAAGAAGATTAACTTTTTTTATCCTTTGTATAATGTGCTTCTTGTACTAAATAGTGTATTATTAGACTATTTCCTTGATTAATATCAATATTTAATTTATAAAAAGACTATCAAAACTTTCTGTAGAATGATTAAGTTTTAACTAGATTTCTAAAACAACAGCAGCAAGAGGAGTATTGACATTAAGAGGAGCTCCTTATGAAATTTATTGCTACAATCGAGGCTGCCCTTTATAAAAATATAAAACCAAGTGTTTTACCTAGATATAATGAGTTAAATTTGAGGGAAAAAGTGAATAAGATAGATTTAAGGACTGAAGAAGAGATATAGTTTAAATAAAAAGAGGAAACTACTTTTCAAGAAGAGAAGAAAGATAAGAAAGAAGAAGTTAAAGAGGAGCAACTAAATAAGGAGGCTATCAAGGAATTATCGATAGTCATCTTAAGTATAAAGGGCTTTGATTTCCCATAGAAATTTTTTTTTGAGTTGATTGATGATCCAATAGGTTTTATTATTCCTAGTTACATGAATAGTTTATTATTAAGATGGGTGGAAGCAAGTCGCTAATTATAAATATAGGTTAAAGGCTTTATGTAGAAGTTCAGCTAAAAAGATTAATAAAGAAGTGCTAGTTGGGAGGCAATCCAATAATTAGTTTTTCTTATTGAGCAGTATTTATGTTTTCCATTAGTATTTTAGTTTGTTTTCTTATTTTTGGTCATTAGATTCTAATTTTTTTACTTTATATTTTATGGAGTTCCACAACCTATGATTGTAAAATCACTCTTATAAGTTAAGAGTAAATAAGATTTTATCGACACTAGAAAGATGTTAAAGACATTGGCCAAGGCTGATAATCTTTTACTATTAGGGGAGTACCAGTTATCCTTACCTCCTCCATTGTTTTTCATATTTTTCATTGTTCTTGAATGTTTTGTACATTGATGATAATGTACAAATTAAGTGCGGGGGAGGGACAGGGCAATAAAGCTTGTTAATTTTGTTATAATTAGCTTAATAATGAATAATTCAAGAAATTCTTTTTAAAGGATGTTGATGAAGATGATTCATTATAAGTTTGGTTATGGTTCTATTTGATTTGTTTAATCAAATAATTATTAGTTTAATGATTAAGTTGATTTCAATTTAGTTTATTAATTTTGAGAATAAATATTTTATTGGCACTGTGATACTTTGTGTATAATTTGCAAAGAGTTAAAAATGAATTATTTTTAACATTTTCATTGCTCACATGTAAATAAAAAAGAAGAGAAAAAGAAAGGAAAAATATTAGTATGTGAATAAACAAAAATAAATAATTTCATTCCACTGATGTTGTACCAATAAAAAGGTCGAAATTAAAGAATGGTGTTAGTACTCATTTGAGATAGTGACCTAGTTAAGTAACTAGGAGTATTTATGATAAGGTGTTTAATCTTGCATCAAAAAGCTAGTTTACTTTTCGAATAATCTTTTAAATGCTCTTATAAAAGGAAAAATTAAAAATTTCAAATGAAAAATTAAAAGGAAAAGCAAAAGAAAAGGATAAGGAACACAATTTGATGACTTAGGATGGGATTAAGAATGAAGAAAAAATTATGAGACATATTTGAAGAACAAATAAGGAGACATATTTTGAAAATAGCATCTCTACTAGTTAGAAATAAGGTTATGTACAATGGATTCCCCAAACCTTGCATTTAGTAAAATTTTTACTGGATTGTTGATGTTGTTATTGTTATATTTGAAGTGGATTTTCATCAATCAAAACTAGATTTTCATAAAGATTAAAAGGGATCTTATCATATTTCTTTTAGTTTTCTAGTTTTCCTTTAGTTTTGATGTTATGCCTTCCATGATTAGGAACTAAACTTTTAGGGTACCTGGATAAGATGAACCCTGAGATGGATAATTTAGTGAATTTAATTTAGTTTAGTTTATTATTTATCTTTATTGAGATTCAATTATATGTTCTTATCTATTCTTGAATTAATATTGACAGTATGATGATTGATATGTTATTTCATGTAATTGAAACTGAAAAAACCTTTACAATTGAAACTGAAAAATCCTTTACATGAATAGATCTAGGATAATTAAAAGGAGTTTCATTCAAACTTAAAGGTAGATCGACATAAATAATTTGAATTAGGGTCAAACCTAACAGTAAAATTCATAAATCAATTATTGCAATTATAGGGGTTTTAATTAGAAATAGATTTTAATTAATCAACCTAGGATTAGGTTTAATGATCTTGAGAAAGATATTAGTATAATTAAGTAACTTCTATGGTCCAATAAACTTTAAATTAAATTGATGTGTGAAGTAATAATTGCATGAGAATTCCTAGGGTGGGTTCAAATTCTAGGTACCACCATAATTTTCTAGTTTAGATAATAGAAAGATGGTTAGTACTAGTAATTCTATTCGTCCTGGGATATATCAACTCGAACTCATCAATAAAACCTACAACTACATCATGCACTTGCAGTTAAAACATAACTCAATTAATTAGAGAGTGTATTGAGTCAATTATAAATAGTTTATTAAAACTATAATGATTTAGGAATGTCGATCATATAGAAAATTGGTATTAAATCTTTTAATCTTAGTTTAATAAAAAGTTAAATAAAGTAAAGAATGTATTTCAAAGAACGTAGTTACTAAACTAAAGAAAGTAAAGCAAATAAAGTTACAAGGAAAGATTAATAAACAAACATTAGGGATTTGAGGCTCCCTTATAGAGAATTCAAATATTATAAAAGTTTAATTATCTAGTTTGAAATAACAATTAAGGTATCTATTCTTTTCGTTACATCACATATTTATATCTAATCATGTATCTAACACTTCTAAATGTGTAATTTAACCTAATCAAACTCATTAAACATAGTTATTTTATATGGATATCACTGAGTCTAGGATAATTTCATTCTCTAGTATAAAGTATTTATTCCCCTTGGGATGCCAAAACTCTAGTCAATGCCTTATCATTAAGGAATGCCTTGCTGAAGTTAAGGATCATGATTATAAATTCTTGTAAACATGTAATAAATGATGGAAAAATCACTTCTTTTTGGCATAATAACTGGACCTCTTTTACTCCTCTAGTTTTTTTCACTAATGCTACTCCCTTCCATGGATCTTTATCTTCCAACATAACAGTTTTTGAAGTTATTCCCATTATGTATCTTTTTGTCTTATCTCCATTATTTGCATTATCTAGTTCCTGAAATGTTTCTTTGATAATTCTAAAGAAGATACAATATAGTAGCTACGCACTCATTTTAGTATTTTCTCTAACGCATCATGTTGGTCCCTCTTCATGAACATCAATCAAAATGTCCCTTAGTACAAACTCACATGGTACAAGCACAACTCTCCTCATACCTTAATCACCCTATGGCTAGCTATTAAAAATAGACTTTCCATAATTAATAAAATAGCATTGTTCTCTGCTTTGCCAAACTGGTGTATTCTATACAACACTATAAGAAAAACTGCATATAGGAACATAAAAAATATACCAAATCTGTCCCAAATTTCATCGCAATAATACTTAGGGACGGATTTTAGAATCAAAAATGAGACGTCGGTATTTAGTTGGTCGCAAAGCTTTGGGACAAATTTTTCTCCGTCCCTAAATTAATGGAACGGAAAAATTGGTTCCTAGAACCGTTCCAAAAAATCGGTCCCGATTCCAAATTTTGTACTTAATTTGGGGCAAAAATTTATGCCCCAATATTTTGGCAGAACGGAATTTGGGATGGAAATTTCCGTTTCATCAACTTTTTATTTAGGACGGAAAGTTATGTCCGAAAATTGTTTGTGACGAATTTTGGGACAGAAATATCTGTTCAATTGGAACTGAATTTGGGATGGAAATGTCAGTTCAAATTTTGCTCGCCACGGAATTTGGGATGGAAAATTCAATTCCAATATTCTTTGTGACGAATTTTGGGACGAAAATTTTCGTCAGTCTACAATAAATTTGGGGTGAGAATTGCATTGTAATGTTTGCTAGGACGGATTTATGAATTGAAATTTTCGTTGTGCCCACAATTTTGGAACCGCTTTTGGGACGAATTTTGTTTTCTTTGACGTTAATTATTGATGGACGGATTTAGGGACTGAAATCTATATTTAGGAACAAATTTAGGGACATATTTATCTTTTATTTTTGAAGCTATTTTTATAATCAATTTCCAATTCTTATAAGAACATTATTTGGCTGTTTTTAACTGAAATATTATAATAAATGAGATTAATAGATTTAAACATAATATGTACGAAATTTATAAATTCTATTATATCCTTAATATTATCCATAATATAGATATCTAATAATATCAATACATGACCTACATGCAACTAATATCATATCTAATATCTATAATAGTTTCCAAATTATTAAAGTCACAACAACTATGGAGCCCTAAAATCTTCCCCGGCATTGGGGGCACAAGGGGTCATACTGGCAGGGGAGTGCTCACCCATGAGCTCCCTTAGTGACTACCGAGACTCTCCAGTTGATGCTCGACCAGGAGTTGCCATTGGAGGCAAGGTTGCTCCCATGGATTGAAATGCAGAGAGGACCCATTCTTTAAATTGTTGAAGCTCAA
>JANQBM010000221.1:25889060-25920619 GCA_025594535.1 Erythroxylum domingense
GGATTGAGAGACTAAATGGTGATGAAGAGGGTGCTGGAAAATGGTAGTTATAACATTTCCACTAATTAAGCTTCTGTCTTTTAGCCATAACTTATTCTTTAGTTATCCACATGAGACGATTCTTAATCTGGCTTAAACTAGAGACATATGGCTATATTTTTCATGAAGACACCAAATTTTAATTCTGTTGATAAGATTCTCAAAACTTAACATAAAGTTGAGAACTGAGTGTAGTAAATTGAAAGATAAATACTAGAAAATGTAGCTGTAACATGTCCACTGATTTTGCTTCTATGTTTTAGCCTTAACTTGTTCTGTAGTTATTTGAATGGGATGATTTTTTATTTTGAGTAAACTAGAGACATAGGGCTACAATGTTTCTGAAGAAGTCGAATTTTAATTCTGTCTCTAAGAATTTCAAAATCTAGCTTGAAATTGAGTTTTAATTGAGGTTGTAGTATTATTTACCCAAGACAGAAATCATGTCTTGTTGATATTGAATATACTATATTGATAGGTGCCAAATTAGACAAAGGTTTCTTCATAAAATTTGTATTTTATTCTCTTATCTTTCAAATGATATAAAGTTCATAATTTTTTAATATGGGAATTGAGAGATATGAGTTGTACAATTTGACAGCATGATCATGTACAACCCAAAGTTTCAAATGTGATCAGTCTATAGTATTTTGAGCATAACTCATATACTACTGAACTACGTTGAATGATCTTAGTGTCATTAGAAACTTAAGAGATAGGAGAATAATGTTCTAGAAGAAAGTATCCTCAAATTACTTCATTTTATTAGTTAAAAAGAACATGGAATGTTGATCAAAAAGTTGTTATAGGAAAAATCTGAATTGACCAAAAAATTATGAATTTTGATTTTTATGGCTTTATTGAGGTATAAACCACAAGTATAAATGATACTTATGTGAGTTTGGATATATGAATGTTTACATGACAAAATAATAGAGCGATACCTAGGATTGTCATGAACATGCATTGTGCATACTTCATATACATACATGTGTATTAATAAACACTTATAATTGTGCCAAATTGTGATATGTGTATATTGTGTAATATAGAGGAACAACTGGAACGTCAACATCCAGACATTGTCGAAACTTCTAGGCTTTAGCTTTAGGAATGACCTGTGAGTAACCTAGACGGTCTCACTCAATTAATTGTTTGTGTTAGATTATGTTTGAATTATCTTATGAATGTGAAATTGATTGTGTTAATTCCGAACAATTGATTATACAAGGAGCTCTATATTTAGGATTGTATTGGAAGTGCTACTTGAATGTGAACATGACTAACTATTTGTTCTCAACTTTAATGTTAAATGCTGGACTAAAATTCCGATGATAAATGTGAATAAGAAAGAGTGTGAATGTGACTGAATAAGTGTAATCATTGAATTTGTATGATGCACTTCATTATGTGAATGCATGAAAGACAATAGCAGTTGTGACCGGAGTTGCCAGTAAAAGAGCTTAAAGCTCATAACGTGATAAGAGCCTTTGGCTCAGTTGTGCATGTACTCGGTATCCACTAAGGGATATGGGACATTAATTGATACAGCTCGGTATCACAAAGGGATATGAGCTAGTAAAAAGGCACTTGGTCATAACAAAGTAACAAATGAAACTAAATCATGTGCATTGCATTTACAATTGATATGTGTACTTTTGTATGAATGAAATGTTCGGTATAATTGTCTCGAAAGTGATATGTGATGCTTTACGAAAAAATGCAAAGATGTGAATTATATGTCTACATGTTTGATGTGTTGCATGAATTGAGTGAACAATCGATGATGATTACCTCATCTGAGTTTGCAAAGTTCACCCAAAATTGCACGTTAACATTTTCGGACCGAGGGAGAACTTTTGCTACTGAGAGACAGTACAAGAAGCGTAATTCTTGTACTTTTGTGAAGAAAATGACTCGCAGGTCGGTCAGTTGAGATTAGAAAATTAGATAAATCTTTTTATGTATTTCCTCTTTCATGTAGCTTATTTTGTAATAGGTTATGATAATATACATGTACGGTTATTCGAAAGTTACAATGTATTACATTCGGATTTATGAAATGAAAAGGGAAAAATTTTGGTTTTAAATATTGTGACTTTCTTGATGATGCCTTATAAAAAATGATAATACCATATTAAGTGATTGAATGTAGAGCACCATTATCATAGGTTATGTACTGTAATGTCCTCAAGGTGTTCCGGCATGTACCTCATGGTAATAGGGTGCTAAAATAAATGCCTGGTGCCATATATCGCTGTGTTTTTTAAGTTTTTTTTTGTTCAACAGGGGGTAGATATCATAAAAATAAAGGAAACTCTGCCGAAATTTTTATAAATTATAATTCACTTATAGCATTTTATTCTTATGCAGGAAAAGTCTATGGTCATGAGCCCTACACCCTGTTAACTCTTTTTGCACACTCACACTAAGAAGCATGACGGTGTGACATTCGTCAACAGTCATTGTAGAGAACTCAACGTATGTGAAATTTATGGTTTAATATTAATGCTTAATAAATCACTTACTAATATAAACATTTCCTTCTCATAGGACCAAATACAAGAAAGCATTGAACGACAGTCTCAGCGGTCTGAAGATATTGATGAGACTCAAACCTATCTTCATGCAGTGGGTGGTAGGGACCATCGGGGAAGGATATTCGGCTTAGGTTCATTTGCGAATACATGTTATTCGCAATCCTTCACATCCAGTATAGCAACATCTAGTAGGCGGTCCACAACCAATGAAGTCCAAGAACTTCGAAGAACAGTACAGACATTGGCAACTCAGTTGCAACAGTCAATGCAGTATAGAGCTCAGCTCCGTAACAAGGTGGATGACTTGAAAGGTAGGGGTAGCACCTCATCGCACCAATCAAAGCATCTGCCATCTCCAAATTAATAATGTACTTTTGGTCATTTTATTAGAATTATGAAAACTTATTATGTACAATTTAATTTTTTACTATCAATTAAGATATTTTCAACTTTATTTCATCACTCAAATTTATGTTTAAAAAATTAAATGTATACTATTACATTAATAGCTATTTAAATTATGTTTCAATTATAACATCATGAAATAAAATTTATTGACGGTATTGACAGTACATTATTAAAAAATTTTGATTTATTTATTGATAGACATCGACAGTTCCGTTGGTAAAGTTAGAACCATTACTGACAGAAGAAAATTGAACGTTGGCAATCACAGATGGAATAACTACTTCTGTCAGTAAAGTTAGAACCATTACCGATGGAAAAAGAATATTTGTTGGTAATTTTTGAACAAACTTACCGACAGACAACTGTAAGCCATCAGTAATCATAGACAGAAAAACCAACCGTAAGTTATTGGTAATCACAGATGGAACAACTAACCGTATGTTTTCGGTAATCACAGAAGGAATAACTAATCGTATGTTGTCGGTAATCACAGATGGAATAACCAACCTTAAGCCGTCAGTAATCACAAATGGAATAACGAATCGTAAGTCATTGGTAATCACAGACGGAATGACCAATTCCTTCTATAAACTCACCGATAGAAAAAAAAATCCGTCGGTAAATTTACTGATGATTTACGATTTTCTATTGGTAAGATTATTCAAACATAACCGTCAGTAATGTTTAAACAATCTTACCAACAAAAAATCGTAAATCATCAGTAAATTTACCGACGGAAGGGCATGTTCCATTGGTAAATATATCAACGGTCAACTGTACAAGAATCCATCGGTAAATTTACCAACGGGACATTAGTTTCCATCGGTAAATTTACCAATTGTACATTAGTTGTCAATCGGTACATTTACCAACTTAAAATGATCTTCTATCAGTAATTATTAGCTATGGTCGTTTTTACGATGCCTTTGTCCGTCGGTAATGTCCATCGTCAATCTTACTTACCGACGGAATGTTAATGTTAATGTTTTCCGTCGGTAATGTCCGTTGCAAAATGATGTTTTTCTTATAGTGAACCAAGAAGGTAAAGTAAATGTGGCAAAATAAAATGTAAATAATGGATAGCCCTTATAAAGGACAATAAAGCAACCATAGTAAATATATGGGATTAAAAACTAACACTCGATAAATTTCATTAAGTTAAATAAATAGGTAAAGTAAATGAGTAAGAGTAAATAATGGATAATCTCTAATGAGTCGATGAAGCTATTAAAGTAAATATGTGAAAATAAAATTTCACTGGATAGCTTCCAACAAGTGGACGGGATAGATAAAATAAAATATCAACATTGGGTAGCCTTTAGCAAGTTGATGAGGTTGATAAAGTAAATACATGAAAATAAATTTTAACACTAAGTAGCAAGTTGATGAGGTCGATAAAGTAAATACATGAAAATAAATTTTAACACTAAGTAGCATCCAACAAGTCAAAAAAGTAGGTAAAGTAAATGTGTGAAAAGTAAAATGTAATCATTAGATAACTTCCAACAATTTGACAATGTAGATAAGTAAATATGTAAAAATAATATGTTAGTTATGGATAATTTCCAATAGGCCAATGAAGCGGCTGAAGTAAATGTGAAAAAATAAAATGTCAACATTGGATAGCCTTTAACAAACTAGGTAAAGCAAATATGAAAATAAAATTTTGACATTGGATAGCCTTTAGTAGGTCAAAAAATATGTAAAACATAAATGATTGACAAATGAATGGTGTTGAGACCAATTTGTAGGTTTTAAGAAGATGTGGCTATAAGACCAAATGGGCAACTTCTAAAAAAAATAAGATTTTGAAATAAGACCAATTTCAAAATTTTGAAAGAATGAAATGTAATTGGCTTATATGTAGGATAATCCATAGAAAATTAAACAAAACATATTGCAAGAGCGACAAGTTGAGACATATTGTAAGAGCAATGGGCATTTAGCTACAAACCTATTACAATTTTCAAGTATAATTGAAACTTAGAACTATTAACTTCGAAGATGAAAATTAGATAAGGGGCCTAAAGTATATTATAACTATTTAATGACAAACTTAGAGCAATTTCTAATATTTTAAGATAAAAAATTGGGATTTAAAGAACAAAAGGTAATTTTCATGCATTTAAAACAAAAGGAGGAGTCCTATGGTGATTTCTAGGGCTTAGTTCAAAGTCATTATAAACGGAAATGAGTTGGTATATACAAGTTTTAGACAAATTATTTTGAAATGTCGTTGCATAAATAAATAAAAAATGATCAAGTAGAATTGGAAGATATTATCTCTTTAGTAACTACCTTTTTAATAAATAATTGAGGAAATTTTATCATTAATTCGAACACTGATATTATCTATTTAAATAAGTCAATCAAATTAAGATTATTACAATTACTATATATTTTAATAATTTTGCATTTTTATAAATATCATTGAAGAAAAGAGTCTTCAACCTTCTAGAACTACTAAAATTCTCCCTAGTAAAATTTGTTGTTTTTCAAATGTTAATTGTGTAAAGTATGTCTAATATTTGAACATATATACAAACATTAAATTTCAAAATTTCTTTCACAAAAACAATGTTAATTATTTGCATCCTTTGAAATATTAAAGATGACTATTGATAGCTAAAAGAAATGCTTGAAGTGATGAAGAATTTTTAAATTGAATTCTACAATTGATAAGTGAGATAAAAGGCCTTTCAATTATATTAAAAAAAGGATAAAGAGGCAAGTCAATAAAGCTGATAATAAGGAATTTCATTACTAAAGTCATCAAATCAATAAATTTTTGAAAAAGCTTTTTACTTACAAATTTGTTGACATTTATAAGCCCAATAAAACAAAAGAAAATTAAGACCTTACAATTTAGTTTTTTTATTAGATACTTTTAAAAATTGTTATTTCCTCATATAAGAGGTGATGTCTTCATTTGCTACATAGGATAGTTCTTCATTTTTTTATTTGATTAGGCCTCTATTTACCACTTCTCAACTTATATCAATTTTTTTCTTTTCTTCTTTAGTTTTATTTTAATTAATTTGATATGTTCTTTTATGGAAAATAAATTCAATTTCATGGAATAGGTATCAAATATGGGAACAATCAACATTTAATATACTCTAAGCAAAGAATTATGGCTTAATAACCAGATACAATTTGGCCTAAACTTAGTATAAATACCATATTATACCTATGTTCACATCCTAATCCCCTACATTGCTGCTTGACGCTTGGCACAGGGTCCCTAACATTTGTCGTCCCCTCCTTTGTAAAAGTGGGAGACATGGTACAGTCATTCACACATGTTTCCTTCAAATGCATCGTCTCCCCAAAGAGTCAAAATCTATGGTATGAATCTCTTCCATCAATCCCAAAGGTCATTGATATTCCCATTTGAATCCACAAGGGTTCACTTATATTCTACATATTTAAGATGAGGGGGCTTAGGAGGCAGTCATGGATTCATATGAATCAAGTGAATCTCATTTCTAAATTCCTTATTTCACGATTTTATTCTTTTTGATGAAAAAAATCTAACTTTTGCTTAGGTTATTGTCTTCTAATTTTCAATCTAGTGAGCTTTCTCTCTCTTTTATTTTTTATGAAATTTCTTTTTAAGAGTTTTATACCGTAAATGCCCATTTAGATTTTTGTTCATGCTTTTACTTTTTTCTAAGTCATAGCTTGTTAGCTTTTAGACTTAATGAGTTGTGTTCTAACTTTTGTTCAAGTTGTCATACTCGAGTTTTTTATCTTAGGGATATTTGATATTGGAATTTCATAACATAGTTCACTGACATTATCATCACAAAGAAAATTTTTCACCCTTTTCACTCTTGTTTTTCTTTCTTTTTTTTTAAAAAAAGTGAATTGAAGAATTGATAACACCATGCTTGCAAGATTCAAGTTTATTCATTTAGAAGATAAAGGTAAAATTTTTAAATTATAATGCTAAGATAACCCTTGTTTTTTTAACCAAAGTTAACTAGGGGCCGTTTAATTCCACTTCTGTTTTTCTTTTGTAGTTTTTAGTTTTTTTTTTGTTTTTGGTTTCTATTTTTTAATTAAAAAATAAAAACCTATTTGCTTGAGATTTCTAATATAAAAATTGGAAACGAAAACTTTGTTGGTTGAGATTTGTAATAAAATTAAAAACACAAACATATTTTGTTTTATCATCCTTTTTCTAACTTTGTAATGATACTCTTATGTTAATTATTTTTAATATAATATATTATGCTTTTAAAAGTAATTAATTCTCATTATAACATAAATAAAATATATGCAAATTCATATAATTAGAGAAATTTTCACATTAATTGTAGGAATCAAATGAGTCTTCTAATAGATTTACCAGAAAACTATGGCTTTATTTCATCTTTTTCTTCACTTATCGGAAGGGTTTGGATGGCTACCCTTTTGGCTATGAACGTGATCGGAGGTATTTTGGTGTACGACGACTCATTCAGCTATGTTAAGGCAATGCCTACCATGCTAAACATGTGATTTCTAAGTTTATGGAGATGAAAGAAAATAAAGGCTATTAAATTTATATATATCACATGACTTGCAACGTTAATAGAGATATTAATTGTCACTTTTAAAATTTGACCTATAATTACAAAATTCAATAAAGTTTAATTTTTTTAATAATTAACCCCTTTTTTCAGTGACAAATTGAGTATTAAGTATTTGTTTACTAATATTAGTACATAATTAGCAGTAATATCACTTGTTTTCTTTAAATACCAAAAAGTTCTCTTTTCCTTGCCAAGTACCATGTGAACTTGACCTTTAGGAGTAAATTTCGATGAAACATAAGCAGTTCCATGAGGTAGCTATTGTAATGCTTCAACAAGAGATCCATCAACTATTTTGATATTTTGTAAATGCTTACATCCACCCACTTCTCTTGTCATCTCATTCTTGATTCCTGAGAATTTTTAAACAAGCATAACTAAGGATAACTTGTAGATCCTTCTATAAGGAACAAAAAACCTAGTTTAGAGTACTTAAAATTCATTAACATGAATGGTCGAAAAGATTGACCTTTAGTTCCAAAAACAACAATCCCCGCCTTATCCTGTTTACCTTAGATCAGCTGCATGTAAAACAACAATGCAATTAAGGAAAGTAATTAGTGGAAAGTTGTTCTCAAATACTGCATAATAACCAAATTATCAACATTGAAAACTTGAATATTCAAGCGAATGAATAAAAAAAGGCACATACACATAAAGAAAAATAGAAAACTAAAATAGATCAGTAGAAAAACTTGAAGGAATACCTTCTTTTGTATAAGGATGGAGCATAATTTTTCAACCTTAGGTAGGGTGTCATGCATAGAAGGACGAGCATCAACTAACAACATTAAACCTTCCTATTCCAATAGACACAAAAGCTTCATATTAATTTCTTACCTCCTAGGAAAAAAATAAAGGAACATCAATATCAAATAATTCAAGCAAGTTCAAAGTAGTTAAAGATTTTCAAACAAAGAGTAAAGTGAAGTTGGTTCTAACATTTAATTGAAAACCAACAAGCAAAAATGAACTAAATGGGTTCTTTCATAGTATAAGGAAAACGTTAAATTGGAAAAAAGAGAAAGAGTCAGTACAGGCTGTCTCTATTTTGAGCCATTGGAGTGCGAGTATAGGACAAAAGGAAGAAGAGAGCATAATAGAACATAAGTGCATAATCAACAGCTGGTATTGCTTATTCCTCGTCCTGCTACTTGGCTTCCTTTGACTCTCCGTAGAATAACAGATCCACCTATAAATAGAAAGTAAATTAGTGGAATGGAATTTATTACCTTGTATGTGTGAGCTGGTACATGTAAAACACACACAAGCATACACATGACTCTGGCAGCCAATTGAAGTTTTTCCCTAGTTTTGCCAAGGTTGATGATTTAAATTCCTAACAAAAAATAACATTCATTTAAATCATAAAAGTGAAAAATTATAGGACTATAAATCAAAGTCTTAAAGTTTGGAACTTGGAAGATAAATTCCAGTATGCAGTCTAGGTGAAGGAAAAAAAACCTAGAGGCGAATAACTCCCTACACCACATGCACTCCAATGAGGCAAGCATACGAACACAACCTTCCCTTCATAACTTACTAAAAAGAACTTTGAAAAATCTTGAAAAGTATACATTAATGCCTTCAACATGAAGAAAAACCCAAAACATTATTTAGAGCATCCAACTAGGTATTATACAATCATAATAAATAGGTATTAGAAATATGATCCACCCAGATAATCCTCCACATGCACTCAAACATATAATAAATCTACCATTATTCTAAAAGAAAAGAAATATCAAATTAGAAAATTTTGAAAACTCACCTCGCGAAAAACCAAAAATCAGCCGCTTTCTGCGCCAATAGTCATTTCGGTTAGAAAATACTTAACCTGCGGGGCACTATTGAAGTTGTTTGCAACTTCTCAACTCCGATTAGTGAGGCCGCATGTTATGAGGTAAGAATCGAAAAGAAAAAAGAAACAGATAATAAGGAAGAGGAGTCTTTTTTTGAGAAAAAGGAAGAGAGGAGTTTGTGATGACAAAATAGATGTAAAAAAGATAACTAGTAAGTTTCAAGATGGGTGTGCTACAGAGGATGACAAAGATAAGAAAATAAAGATTTGTTATTTTTTTTATGAGAAAACCTATTGTCAAAATATAATGACACGTTATTTTCTTATATTCGTAAAACTATTGTGTTTTTTTTAATTTTTAGAAACAAGAAATTGCAACAATACATATTTCTCTTTTTACAAAAATGACAACAAAAAACGGAAGAAAAAATGAGAAACAAATGAGCCCTATATAAAGGAGAGAATATTTTTTCCAAAATTAAAGGAGTTTTTACGTTAATTTTTTTGGGGTACTTTGACAATATCTTTTTATATATCAAATAATGTTAGAGAAAAGAATTTGAGAATTTAATTTTAAAAGTTCACATTAGTGGTTTACGTAGCTAATTTAAATTTATAAATAAAAATTGATCAAATCAGCAAAATGAGAAAATCCTAACAATGTACTCTATTTAAAAATTTATTCTATATGATTTCCAAAATGTTATGATCTTTCCTACATTAGTAAATGTTAAAATTTAATGGTAACTTGAACAGGTAAAAGAAACTTAACTTGTGGTATAAAAATAAAATGCCGAAGGAGAAAAGAGGACAAAAGGAAACAGAACAAAATTGATATCTGACTCGCGAGGAAGTCACTCCCACCCACTTCCAAACTCTGTTTCGCAGCTTACAATGCAGTTTTTCCGCCTTTATATCATCTCTTTGTTAACGTTAGGTATTGACCTTCTAAAACATTATTTCCTTCATTTATTTGCATTCTTTTCTTTGGTTTCTGAGAAAATACATCGAATGAATTGTGTAGGTATGACCATATCTGAGGAGTGGAAAATCCCATTTCACAACTTATAATCTTTGTCGAATGCCCTACTTGTTTTCATTCAAATCCCTTAACTTTTTGAATTATTTCTTTTCAATTTTCGGGTTTTTAGGCCACGTATACTGGAGGTCGGATGAACAGGCCATCGATTGCTTTAAGATTTTGTTATTGAACTCACAAAGCTGACATTGGACTGAACGTTGTAAACGTAAAATTTCATCTTCTTAAGGGAAGTATTTGACACTATACTTTGAACTTTTAACAGGTTCAATGAAACTTGGTTGGACTGATAGTGGGTTCTGCTCTGCACCTACATTACTAAGCACTGAACCGAACTCCAAACCTCACTACTGGAAAGTCATAAATCCGACTTTGTCTCCTTCTCATCTTCGAGGCAAGTTCTAAGTCTAATTCTGGAAGAGGAAGGTCCTAGTTCTTATTGATTCCTAGAATTAACGATTGTATTGCAACAACTTGCTAACTTTATTGTGCAATTTGCTTGCGGAAGAAGCTAGTCTCTGAAGAAGATGAAAGAAAATGAAGCAAGATTTTTCCTTTACAAATCTTCTGTATCTGAAGCTTTGGATCCGGTAGAGGGAAGGGACATTTTGGTGTGGTCACTGCTACTGGTTTTTTAAACTAACTGAATGGAGGAATAATTCAAGGCAAATATATATTAATTGTAGAGAATATATTGTTTTTTCTTTTCATTCTTTGGAATTCAGTGATTGTATGGTCTGGGATTCTTATAAAAATTGCTTTAGTATCAATTATAATTACTTTAAGCTCATACTTTTGACGTATTTATGGTTTTTTCCTTAATTAAATTTGGTCTTTTGCAGACTTGCCAGGTTTTACTCGCAGTGTTTACAAAAGAGACCATGCTTTAATAACACCTGAAAGTCATGTATTCAGTCCTTTACGTCAGTGGTAATAAGGATCTTGTTTTGAATTTTATTGTAAAGAAGATGAGACTTGATTTTAGCTTGTTAATTCATTTGATGTTTTCACAGGAAAAACACATTGGGGGCATACCTAATCACACCAGCTATGGGCTCACACTTTGTGATGTACCTAGGAAAGATGCAAGGTTTTCTGATTTTGATTAATGAACTTATCTTTGCCGTTTGGTGTTGTTATTCAACGAATTAACTGTTCTCGTTAATCCAATTATGGACTTTTAATGCTTTTGGTTTACTTGAACGCTTTAGTTGGGCAAAAGTTGTGATTAATGTTGGTGAAAGTTGTGGCTTTCAAATTTGAGCCACTCTCAGTTCATATTTGATAAACACTTTGATGTAAAAGATAAGGAATGTATATAGAAGAAATAAAAAAGGAATAATTAGTCAATCACAACCCTTAATTTGGTATGACGAGGATTGAGAATTGAGTTGATATCAAAGATAAGGACTGAAATTTAGATTGTGTTAGGTTTTTTTCTTAGATAGGAAGTAGTAATAAGTTAAATATATTATTCTACTTTAGATATATTATCTAAGTTGTTTAGAACTTAGGGAATTTTTATTAGGACATGATTTAAATTTGTTAGAAACTTTTTCTTACTAGAATAAGGGGTCTAAAAACTTATCTATAAATATGTGTATATTCAACCCTTCAATGACACACAATTTGAAATTTCCTACAAACATGAGTTTTTAATTAGAAGGTGTGATGCTTTATTCTAAGAGTGATTTTTCTATCAGCAATTCCATTTTTCTGAGGTGTGTTAACACAAGTTGTTTGATGAAAAATGCCTTTATCTTTCAAAAAAGTGCCAAGACTTGTTTTGAAATATTCAGTACCATTTTCACAACGAAGTATGCTAATTTTTGAGTGAAACTTTGTTTCAATCAAAGTATAAAAAGTTTGAAATACTTGGGGAACTTCAGAATTTTCTCCTAATAGATACACCCAACAAAGTCTAGTGTGATCATTTATAAAGGTCACAAACCATCTTTTACCAGAGATTGTTTTAACACGCGAAGACCCCCAAACGTCACTATGAATTAAATAAAAAGGTTTGGACGGCTGATATGTTTTAGAGGTGTAAAATTTTTTATGATTTTTTGATAAAATGCAATGTTCAAACTGAAGTTTTGAGCAATCAACACATTTAAACAAATGAGGCATCATTTTATTAAGGTACGGGAAGCTAGGATGGCCTAATCTATTATGCCAAAGCAAAATTAGTTCCTTAACAGAGGTAGAACGGATACTACCAAGGCATTGAGCTTCTTTATGCTTCGAGTCTTCCTCAAAAAAGTTGTAGAGACCATATATAAGTTTAGAACTGCCAATCATCCTCCTCGTAGTCTGGTCCCGAAACACGCAATGAGAATCAAGGAAAGTGACAGTACAATTGGATTCCTGAGTAAGTTTACTAACGATTTAAGGCAAATATTAGGAGACAAATATTAGGCACATGAAGGACTGATTTAAGGCAAATATTAGGAGACAAGTGAATCAAACCTTTTCCAGCTATAGGAGAAAAAGACTCATTTGTTGTACGGATTTTCCATGACCAAAACAGGGATTGTAAGTATGAAATAGATGAGAATGACTAGTCATATGATTAGAAGCTCTTGAATCAATGATCCAAGGAGTGGCATAGCATTGGGAAAGAACACAATAGAGCTTGAGAAGAATTGAGATTACTACCTGTTTGTGCAATAGAGGCATTAGGGGCACTTGTGGATTCATATTTAGGTTTCAGCAACTTTAGGATTTGATTAATCTGCTCTTGGTTGAATGGTCCGGTATCCACCTCATTAGCAACAGGGGTTTTATTGAATTTACCCTCATGGGATCCCTTCCAACTGGTAGGCTTCCCATGGAGTTTCTAGTAGGTTTCTAGGGTGTGTTTTGCCTTGTTACAATGTTCACACCAGACCCATGCTTTCTCTTCAGGTTTCTTGCCACGGCTGCCAACATTGCCAATAGCCTAGGTTGAAGTTTCAAGATTGGGATTGGGGAGCCGTTTTCCAAGCATGACTTGACATATACTTTCTTCACGTCTCACCTTAACAAAGACTTCTCCAATAAGAGGGAGTGGCTGTCTCGCAATGATCGTGCCTCTCACCTCGTCATACTCAACATTTAAACCAATTGGGAATTTAAAGATCCTGTTACCCTCAAAAATTTTTCGATAATGATTAAAATCCTCAGGAGATTTCCACTCATAAACTTTAAACATATCTAGATCCTACCATACACGCCTTAGGGAATTGAAGTACTTGGCAACATTATCCTCACCTTGGCTGATTTGACCCAATTTCAGAGTCAACTCATATACTTGTGATTGATTTCATAAATCAGAGTACATTTGATGGACATTGTCCCTGATAGGGAAAAAGCTATTGAGATTGTATTATTTACGTATGTAATAGAGAGTTATAGTAGTAGGCTCCCTCCTGGAAAAGTTCCAGGCTAGAACAATTGCTTTACAATAGGAATAATGACTCCTCTCTCTCCCTTGGATTACATCTATATTCCTTCCTCTACAATCTCTCTCTGTAACTAACTCATAACAACCTGCCTATGTGGCAATTTTCCCCTTCCCCATCTTACCCCCCTACAAATATAGGTTTGAATGGGCTTAGGCTATTGTACTATGGGCTGATCACTAGGGGGAATGCTAACATGCTGATCACTAGGAGGAATGCTAACAATTTCCTCCCCCTCAATAGGCACCTTATCCTCAAGGTGAATAGAAGAAAATTCCCTTTAATGAATTCTGCATCCTCCCAAGTTGCTTCCTCTACTGGTTTGTCTTTCCAACGAACAAGTCACTGGAGAATACTTCTGCCGTTGGACTTAGACATGCGCGAGGCTAGGATTGCTTCTGGTTCAGCCAATTTCGAATGGTCCATCTCCAACTGTTGAGGGTGATTATGCTCAACAGGATGGTCACCCACGGCCTTCTTTAGCTGGGAAACATGGAAAACCGGATGTACTTTGGATGTAGGTGGGAGCTGTAGTTTATAGGCAACCTGTCCAACCTTTCTAATGATCTTGAAGGGACCATAGTATCTTGCTGAAAGCTTATGACAGATCCTTCTTGCAACAGTGAGCTATCTATGTGGTCTTAGTTTAACAAAGATCAAGTCTCCCTCTTGAAAATTCACCTCCCTTCTGTGAACATCTGCAAATTTCTTCATCATAGACTGTGCTTGCAATAGGTTGTATTTGAGTTGGCGTAAGGCTTCATATCAACCAAAGCTAGTGCCACTGATTCCACTTGAGCTTCTCCTTGGGAAAACTGCAGCAAGGTAGGTGGTGGGCGACCATAGACGACTTCAAAAGGAGTCCTTTCAGTCGAGACATGGTAGTTAGTGTTATGCTAATATTCAGCCCAAGATAACCAATAAGACCAATTTTTAGGTTGTTCTGTAGTGAAGCAACGAAGATAGGTTTCTAGACACCTATTAATCACTTTTGTTTGTCCATCCGTTTGTGGATGGTAGGAAGAACTCATCTTCAGTACTGTCCCTTGTAGTTTGAATAACTCCTTCCAGAAATTACTAGGAGTGAGTCTTTATCGCTTATTATGGAGCTAGGAATACCATGCAATTTCACCACCTCTCGTGTGAATGTTTCAGCCATGGTTTTAGTAGTGAAAGGATGCTTGAGGAGTAAGAAATGGGCATACTTTGATAGACGATCTACTACCACCATTATGACTTCATAATCGTGAGACTTAGGGAGCCCCGTAATAAATTCCATTGAGACCTCATCCCAAATCAGCTTAGGAATAGGCAGAGGTTGCAAGAGTCCAGCTGGAGACATTGCCATGTATTTATTCTTCTGGCAAGTGACACATTCACACACAAACTTTTGTATTGATGACTTCACCCCTAGCCAAAACAGTTCGCTAGCTAACCTCTTGTAGGTCTTTAGGAAACTATAATGTCCCCCTGAAGGTGAGGCATGATACTCATGCAGAAACTGAGGAATTAACGCTAAAGTGACTAAAAGGACTAATCTGTTTTTGTAGAACAATAGGTTGTACCTTAGATGGTAATCAGGTTTAGAATTGGGGTTGTGTTGGACAGCAGTCATGAGTGAGTTAAGCTTAGTATCTTCCTTGACCTCTCGTCGGACTACATCCATATCAAGCCAAAATGGAGTTGAAATTGCTAATAATAATAACTTGTCATCTTCAACCCTTGATAAAGCACCTACTGCCCCATTTTGCTTTCCAGGTTTATATATAACTTCAAAATCTAGGCCCAACAACTTAGCTTGCTAACATTGTTGATCTATAGAGGGAATTCTTTGATCTAATAAGTGCTTCAAGCTTTTATGGTCGGTATAGACCTTAAAATGTCTCCTCGTTAGATAGTGCTTCTAATGCTTAATGGCTATTACTACTGCAGTCACTTCTTTCTCATAAACTGATTTAGAATAAGTTGATTCAGCCAAGGCCTTGCTGAAATAGGCTAGTGGGCGACCTTGAATTAGGACAGCACCCAAGCCTCTTCCCGAAGCATCACACTCGAGGGAGAATTCCTTGGATAAATCGGGTAAAGCTAGGACTGGTGATGTAGTCATCCTCTTCTTCAGTTCTTCAAAAGCTTCTTGGGACTCCCTTCCCCAGTTGAAACCATCTTTGTTGGTGAGTTTAGTAAGAGGTTTGGCAATTTTACCGTAATCTTTGACAAATTTTTGGTAGTACCCGGTGAGACCGAGGGACCCTCTTATTCCCTTTACATTCTTAGGAATAGGCCACTCCAAAATACTTTTGATCTTCGATGGATCCATTGCTACCCTCTCACATGAGATAACATGGCCTAGGTACTCCACAGATTGCTGTCCGAAAATACACTTCTTGTTAACAAACAACTGATTGTCCAATAATAATGGCAACACCCAAGCCAAATGCTTCATATGTTGATTCCAATCTGAACTATAAACCAAAATGTCGTCAAAGAAAACTAAAACAAACTTACATAATGGAGGTTTAAAAATTGAGTTCATGGTGGATTGGAATGTAGCGGGTGCGTTCATGAGTCTGTAGGGCTTTACTGGATACTCGTAGTGCCCCTCGTGAGTCTGGACCGTTTTATAGACGTCCTCCTCCCTAACCCTGATTTGATGAAAACCCGACCTTAAATCAACCTTGGAAAAATATCTAGCCCTATGTAACTCCTCCATCAGCTCATCCACTACTGGAATTGGAAACTTGTCGGGCATCGTGAGCTTATTTAAAGCTCGATAGTCGACGCACATCTGCCATGACCCATCCTTCTTTTTGACAAGGATGACGGGACTTGAGAAAGGGCTGATACTAGGCCTAATAACTCTAGTTTCCAATAATTCCTAAATCTACCTCTCAATCTCATCCTTGTGTTGATGTGCATGTCTATATGGACAAATATTCACAGGTTCTGCCACCTCCTTCAAGTTAATTGCATGGTCATGAGCCCTCCTAGGTGGCAGCCCCCTTATCTCTTGAAAAATCAACGCAAAACTTGAACAAAACAACCGGCAACTCTTCTTGTTGCCCTGCGTCCAAGATTCCCATCTCTTCAGATAAGGACCCACCGATTCCCATAGACCACAACCACCCCTCTACTTCCACTTCTTGATTCTTTAAAATCTGTTGTAAAGCAAGAGAAGAAGAGGCTTGCATGTTAATTCCCTACAAAGTAACCTCTGCACCCCTCCGGTTAAATGACATGTATATCTTCTTCCAATCAACCTTCACCTCCCTTAATGTTTCCAGCCATGCAACACTTAGGATTAAATTGGGTCCCCCAGTGTCAAAGACATAGACATTTACACTAAACTCTTCTCCATTTAGCTCCAATTTTATCTCCTTGCAAATTCCTTGTGAGAAGGATCGATGTCCATCTCCCAATCTTACTCCGAATGTTCTAGTAGGAGTAATGGAAATACCCATAGCTTGAACCAACCTGCTGGATACAAATTTATAGCTAGCTCCACTATCAACCATAATTATGATAGGCATTGTATTAAGCTTACCTATCAAGACCATGGACTTCATGGGTGAGGATTGGTCCTTTCTTATTTCCCTGAACTCAACCGAATCCCAATCTTCTTGCTGCTCCTCAGCCACATTTGCCTTTTGATTATTCATCCTAATATCTTCTTTGTCACCTTCTCAAACAATTAATTTGTATTCCTTATCTGGACATCAGTGGAGAGGACTGAAGGTTTGTCTACACTTAAAACACAACCCCTTGGCCCTTCTCTCCATAAGCTACTCGTAGGATAAATTCCTTGTCCCCCTCCATGTTGTACATCCTGTCAATTACCACTGTCATGGTATTTCGGTTCTTATTAGGTAACTCCCTTGCATCATTCTTAGAACTTCCAGCTATATTATTAGGTTGACCCGGACGCTGGATATTAAAACTACCCAGCTGAGACCCATAACTTGAAGGAAACAATCTTAGCTTGTTCTTCGATTCTCCTAGTTGTATTACCCCTTCTCTGATTAACTCCCTTTCCACCTTCCTTGCGACAGAGATGAGTTGAGCTTGAGTTGGTGGATCATGGGTTTCAACCCTGTTCTTTTTTTCCTTACGTAGCCTACCCAAGAAGCAACTCATGTACCACTCTTGGGGAAAATGGTCAATTTGCAACGCCACCCTCTCTAATTCATCAATATATACATCCATTGATCCTCGCTGTGTAACTGACTTCAGCTGCTCAATCGGGTCATCCTCATCCTTATCCCCATAGTGATCAAACAACGAACGCTTGAATCGCTCTCACGTCATGTAGGGCTCGAACTCACGTAGAGTCATGAACCAATGCAGCATAGTACTCTCCATACAAATCTGAACCATAGGCGAAAGAAGTTGAGAAGGAATTTCGCGAATCATAAAATACTATTTAGCTCGCATGACCCATGCAAATGGGTCTTCACCTTGGAATGTAGGAAGGTCGACCCGACGTGCTGCGTTTCTGTACTCTTCCCATGCATGTTTTGTAACGGCTGAAGAAATGTGGACCCCCTGTAGGCCACTTGTGGGTCTATCGCCACTAGCAGAGTTGGATGCGTGGTGCGCGGGTCTATCGTCACCCGCAGAAGAGGACGTGTGGTGGGTAAATGCCGGTGGTCCCTCTCCTTCACCTCCCGTATTTTGTTTCTGTGGGCTTTTTGTCAACAGAGTCTGAAATCCATCTCTCAACTCCAACTGCAATAGATTCTGGGATGTGGCCAGAGTTTCTACACTAGCCATCATGGAACTAAACTGTGTTCTTAGGTCCTTCAAGGTGGTATCGTGTGACTTAACCATTCCCTCTTGGGCTGAGAGGGATGATTCCTGTCTCCTAAGAGACGCTTCCACTGTAGATACTCTAGCCTCCATTCTAGTTTGCATACAATCTCTACCCACTTGACCCTCTCAATGAAAGCACCAATTGATAGGGAAAAACTATAGAGATTGTATTATTTACGTATGTAATAGAGTGTTACAACAGTAGGCTCCCTCCTGAAAAAATTCTAGGCGAGAGCAATTTCTTTGCAATAGGAATAATGACTCCTCTCTCTCCCCTAGATTCCATCTATATTCTCTCCTCTACAATCTTTCTCTGTAACTAACTCATAACAACCTGCCTATGTGGTAATTTTTCCCTTCCCCATCTTACCCCTACGAATATAGGTTTGAACGGGCTTAGGTTGCTGTACTATGGGCTAATCACTAGGGGGAATGCTAACATTTTGATCGCTAGGAGGAATGCTTACAGTCCCATAACTCCTTGGCTGTATAGTAGCACATATAATTGGAGCTGATGTCTTCGTCCATTGAGTTCACCAGCCATGTCATCACCATAGAGTTTTCTGCATCCTATATTGCATATGCAGGACCATCTACAGCAGGTTCCTTCTTGTCTTCAGTTCGGTGGCCAATCTTGCCTCTTCCATGAATGTACATTCGTATGGAGACCAGCGAAGAAAATTTTCTCCATTCAACCGTTTAGAGGTAACATTAATGGAGTGGGATTCAAAGGTAGGTCTATGAGTAGTAATCGGTTGAGCAGGGTGGCTAGATGATTCTGTAATGTCAGACATAGATATCTTAGAGGAATGGAGGCTAGGGTTTATTCTTGTTTAGGGTGCTCTGATACCATATAGAAAATAGAACCTGAATAGAGGAATAGGTATTACTCCCCTTTCACTTTACATTGCCGCATATTTTATAGACATTACAAATTTCTATTCCAGGAATTTACAACAGGACTTAGCTAATTACAGTTGTACATGATATGATCAAGACACACCGTACTTTTTAGATGCCCAGTCTATCTCTACTAAAACTGATGAGTGCCTACCAATTCCTTTTGTTCCTTCCCAAACAACTCCTAATTATGTTGCTCCTGATACTAATCCTACTCCTTTGGAATGTCTATCTCGTCTTTATTTGCAGGTTTATAATCGACGCACTCATCATGAAGCACAACCAGACGATTCACGTTCATCCACTTTGTCTTCAATACTTGTACCTAAGTCTGTTTCAGATGCTTTGGATCATCTTAGATGGGAACATACGATGGAAGAAGAGATGTTGGCTGTGCAAGCTAATAATAAATGGGACTTAGTTTCTCTTCCACATGGGCAGAAAATTGTGAGTTTTCATTGGGTGTTCAATGTTAAGGTCAATTCTAATGGCACGGTTAATTGTTTAAAAGCTTATTTGGTATCTAAGGGTTAGACATAAGTGTATGATATGAACTATACTGAAACCTTTTCTCCTATAGCCAAATTGACATTCGTTCTTGTTTTCATTGCATTAGCAGCCACCCATGATTGGCCTCTTCATCAACTCAATGTAAAAAATGCTTTCCTTCATGGTGATCTTTAGGAGACTATTTTTATGGAGCAACCACTAGGGTTTGTTGCTCAGGGGGAGACTAATCTAGTTTTTCGCCTTAACAAATCTTTGTATGGTCTAAAATAATCACCAAGAGCTTGGTTTGGGCTCTTTAGTAATGTGGTTATGGAGTTTGGTCTGCATTGATGTGATGTTGATCACCCTGTGTTTTATCGTCACTCTGAGGGTGGTAAAATTCTTTTGATCATTTATGTTGATGATATTGTTATTATTGTAGATGATAAAGTAGGAATCTAGTCTTTAAAGTTATTCTTATAGACCAAATTTCAAACAAAGGATCTTGGTTTACTAAATTATTTTCTGGGTTTCGAGATAGCAAGGTCGAAGATGGGGATTTGTCAATCTCAAAGAAAGTACGTTCTTGATCTTCTATAGGAAATAGGTCTGTTGGATACAAAGCTAGTTGAGAGCCCCATGGAACCAAATGTAAAACTTAATGCTGATAAAGGAGAGCAGTTGGAAGATCCAAGTAAGTATCGAAGACTTGTTGGTAAACTAAATTATTTGACTGTTACTCGTCTAGATATTTCGTTTGCTACAATGTAGTGAGTCAATTTTTGGGATCTCCACGAACTAGTCATTGGGATGCAGTTATTAGAATTCTGAGATATTTGAAAGGCTCTCCAGGGCAAGGTCTTCTTTACCAGAATCATGGACACATTCAAATTCAAGGGTATACAGATGCAGATTGGGCAGGCTCTTATGACCGACAGTCTACTTCAAGCTACTGTGTATTTTTGGGTGGAAACATGGTGTCATGGAAAAGTAAAAACAGTCAATTGTTGCACGTTCTAGTGCTAAGTCTGAGTACAAGGCTATGGCGTATATTACATGTGAGCTAATTTGGTTGAAGCATCTTCTTGGAAAACTTGGTTTCGAGCACTCCACTCCGATGAAGTTGATGTGTGATAATCAAGCAACCATTCATATTGCCTCAGATCCAGTTTTTTGTGATAGAACCAAACATATTGAAGTGGATTGTTACTTTGTTAGTAAAAAGCTTCATGAAGGATTGATTGAGACATGATATGTCAAGTCAGAAGATCAACTTGCTTACTTACTCACCAAAGCATTAGGGGAGTCTCAATTGAAACATACATGTAACAAGCTCGGAGCTAATGATATGTATGCTCCAGCTTGAGGGGGAGTGTTACGAAATATCAATATTAGATCTTAGGAAATATTTATATTAGGGAGAGTATGATCTCCCTCTTTATTGTGTGATTTCCTCTTTATTCCAAAGATCTTTTCCTTACGTAATTACCTCTATATAAAGGATACAAGGGTCTTGAGTTTGAATCAAGCCCTCAGTTAAATATTCTCTGAATTTTACAAAAGTAAAGGACAGTCGACTAAAATAACAAATCAAGGAGCTAAAGAGATTAACCAATGGCTACTTGCGATTCTAGAGCTTAGTGGCTCAAAACTTGATGATATCCTTAGTATTGCTAATGAAGATTGTGTTGTAGTGGTTGATGAAGGAGAAGCATACTTGAATGAAGATGTGCAATTAGTACAACATAGAAATAAAGAAAAAGTTGTGTGTACATTTGCAAAGTCAAAATTCAAAAATGATGGCAAGTTAGTGCATCTGACTACAAGAAGCAACAATACGTATGTTCTTGATTCATATGTTGTAGAGAAGCCATGTGGTTTAATATATTGGTAAAGACTTATAATGTTGTCCATTCTGTTAAACTATTATTCAAAGAGATTGTATATCTATATGAATTACCTTTAACCATTGTTTATGATCGTGATGTGAAGTTTATAAGTTATTTTTGGAGAATTCTATAGAAAAAATTACATGTAGCTTCAATTTTCAAGTTTTTTCTATCCCTAAATTGATAGACAAATAGAGGTAGTGAATAGAAGCCTGGGGGACTTGTTAAGATGCTTGGTTCAAGACAATGTAAAAAATTAGGACCTAATTCTCTGTGTGGTAGAATTTGCATAAAACAGTTCTATAAATAAGAGCTCTTTTGATATAGTTTCAGGAGTTCAACCAAGAAATTCTATTGATCTAGTTCGTTTACCACAAACACCACGAGTTAGTGTTGAAGTTGAAAGTTTTGCACAACACATGAGGGACATCTTTGATGATACATGATGAAAGATAGCAACCAACAAATTGTCTTATAAAAACCATGCTGATCAATATCGTCAATTGGTGGATTTCAATGAAGGGGATTTGGCGATGGTTAGGATTCATCCAGAGCGTTTTTCGAAAGGAAAATATAAGAAACTTCATTCATGGAAAGTTGGACCTTATAAGATCATCGAGAAGATAAGTGCTAATACTTAGTATATAGAAAAAATAAAAGAGCTTAAAGTATATAGGAAAAAAAAGAGGAATAATTAGTCAACCACAAGCCTTAATTTGGCGGGATGGGAATTGAGAATTGAGTTGACATCAAAGATTTGGGCTGGAATTTTGATTTTGCTAGAATTCCTTATTAGATAGGAAGTAGTAGTAAGTTAAATATATTATTCTGTTTTAGATATGTTATCCTAGTTGTTTAGGACTTGTATAATTTTTATTAGAACAAGATTTAAATTTGTTAAGAACCATTTCCTATTAGAATAAGTTTTCTAAAAACTTCTCTATAAGTATGTGTATATTCAGTCCTTCAATGATAAGCAATTTGAAATTTTCATACAAACTTGAGTTCTCAACTAGAAGGTGTGATGATTTCTTCTAAGAGTGATTCTCAAACCCTAAAAATGATTCCTAGTTTCCTATTTTCCATTGTTTTGTTCCTCACTAATGTTCCAACAATCAAAATCCTCTATTATAGCCATACCAACCTCAAATTCTAACCATATTAAACACTATAATTCTAGCCTAAATTTTCAACAAACAAACTCTAAAAACCCAACTATACCTAATATGAGATTTTAGCATTCTTAACCAAAATCTAGCCTTGAAAATTGATATTCCAGCTGTCTAATATCAGCCATATATCCTAATTTTGTGATTTTTAGCTACTAGTTAATAGTTCTTCTATTTTTCCTACATCAGATTTGTTGCACGTAACATGCCTTTGCTTTATTTTCACTGTGATTTTGAAGTTCATTAACATATTTCCCCCATGCTATAGTTAGTGCCAAAATTTTTCTTTAAAATTCTTGTTATTTTCTAATTTAACAGATATAATTCTATTGATGCTGTATAACTGTCATTTATAGATTCAAAGGATTGTTTCCTAGCCATAGTGCTTCTAGCAATTCTCTTCCCATGCTTTATGAGCTTAGCATTTTAGTCAAGAAAAATAACACCTTTCTCCTTTTGGAAAACCTACAATTTGTTAGGTTATAGTCATGTGGAAGCTGGATGCTGGAATTCTATGTTAATGCTGCTTTCCTTATGTATTTTGGCGCCAAGTTAAGCGGCACAATTTTGTGTTTGAACTTGAACAAATTGTCATTTTACCTCAATATCTTGTCTGTAGAATTGCGAACAACAGCTAAACTTTAAGAAATCTTATAATTTTGCAAAAAGTTTCTCTTAAATCTCCTGATAGTACTCAAGTAATATAAAAAATAAAACTAATACTAGATTATATGCTCTGCAGAAAATTCAAGCTCGGGGCTTCCTGATCATGATATAGAGAGGTGTGGGGTATCTTTCTAAATTCATGATTAGCAGTCATTGTTAATTTGACCTTTTAATGTATCAATCATGTCTGATATAAACTCAAATTTTATTAGGTTCATATTTGTGGTTCAGGGTTCTGTAAGTCTTAAGTATGCGACTGGTGATATCCATCAACTGAAGGTAAGAATTTTTGTATATTAGATACAGCAGAATGCATTTCACCATCTTATAACTTTTTTATCTGAACAGCAGCATATCTGTTTGTCAAAACAATTATGACATGGTTCCTTTTATTTCGGTAGGTTGATTCATTTGCTTATTTACCTCCTAACTTTGAACATTCATTGGAGTGTGGTACATCTGCTACCATTGTTATCGTAGAGCGGAGGTTAGTTCGTATATCAATTATAATTAACTGCAGAAGTTTCTTTCGGTTATCTTTATGGTATTTGAATGTTGTGTATATTTAAAAGTTTTAACATTAGGAAACTACTAAAACCTAGAAAATCTATCTTGAACTAACGTTTTGGTGAATTACAACAGTTAAGCATATGTTGTCGTAGCTGTTACTTTAATTTTATAATTATTAGCCTAAAAGACTTTCTGGGATTCTTAGATATGCTTCACTGGGAACTAGTACGACTGAGCCAGTGGTTGGTTCCACAGATACACAGCCACTTCTTGAAACTCCTGGTGAGGTAAGTTGGGTTGGTTTGATCAGTAGCTCAAAAGGCTAGGGACAGATTTTGAAAAAAACACGACTACATGCAAATACATGTTCTCTCCATAATACATATCATATTGCATGTGTCGGTGTGTATTTCTGTGTATGTGCATACATTATAGAGCAAAACTGGTTTCATACAAAAACTAATCCAAACACAAAATAGAAATTATTTTTGTTGTATTATTTCCAAATTTAGAGAAACCTGACATCATTATTGCCATCCTTTTCCCTCTTTCCTTGCTAAGATTAACTTTTGAACTTACTTCTTTATAAATAACAGGAAATAGGAGGAAAACAAAATGTTTCATGTTGCATCTTAATATGCAGTTGAAATAATTGAAAGATGGGTGCTACCAAGGTCCTTGCAAACACTAGAAGATGATGTATTGACTTCGAGTTGTCTTCTTCTCTTACCAAAAGATCACAGTTCCTAAATTCTTCATAAGTATCATATGGAAAAATATTGATCATAATTTTAAAACAAAGAAAACCTGAATTAAGATTAGAAGACATAGCCTACTGGAGTAGTGACCCATACACCTTGCTCTTCTTCTTTGATGCTCTTTTTATAAATTATAATAGCTGAATGTAAAAAGGCCATCTTTTTTTCCTCAAAAAGTGTAGGTTATTTTTTAGTTTTCCATGTTACGTTTTATATGGATCATGCATATTAATCATTCTATTCCAGTTAGAAACTTGTGCATAATCACCACTTAATTTTCACATATCATCCTTGTGTGCTACTGACTAAACCACTGTTCTGAAATCTATATTCTTATGAACAGTGTTTGACCTTTATTATATTCCCTATATATTATATTAGAAAACACACGTACGTGCAAAGAGACATACCTAATGGTTTTAATGAACACACATAACCACTTATTAGATGTTCTCTCTTTCTTTTGTTAGTTTTCTTTATTATGTTTCATATTTTGATGACCATTTTTTATCTTTCGATAGGTCTTTGATCTAAGGAAGCTTCTTCCCGAATCATCGACTTATGACTTCAATATCCATGTAAGTCATTATTTTGTCTTCAAATTTTAAAGATCTTTTTGGGAGAAGCCAATCTCAATTAATTGTTTATTTGTCATGAATAAGTGTTTCCTTGAAGGGATTGGTCCAATAGTATTTATTTGAATGAGAAAAGGATCTTTAACAAAATGGATAACTTCTAGTTGTATTATCTAAATATAAAAAAAGAGAGATCCTAAGATTAGGAAGTTTGAAGATGAAATGTATATGTTTTTGGAATGGTTTTATGCTTCAAATAATATGTTTTATGCATCAAAATGTTTGCAAGCTGTCCCAACAAATTAGGAGTGATTTTAGGCATCAAATAATGTGTTTTCCTCTTGTTTCTTGTCCAGACCAGTTGTTAAGTTTGTGTTCATCCTATGATTAGCTTAAATCATGGGTGATTTTTTATTCTAGTCAAATTATTCAATTAAGGTGTTTTCGTACCTTAATTAACTCAAAACTAAATGCCTATATAAAGGCAAGCATTGTATTGCTCAAGACACTTCAGAGAAATTCAGAATTCATTTGAGTAGTGTGAAATCCATGATTTAGGCTAATCATAGTGTAAATACAATTCTAACAGTTGGTCTGGATAAGAAACAATAGGAAAATATATTATTTGATGTCTAAAATCATTCCTAATTTGTTGAGACAACTTGCAAATATTTTTTATGCATAAAACATATTTGATGCCTAAAACCACTCATAATTTGTTAGGATAGCTTGCACAAGTTTTTGAATGTTTCTCAGAAATCTTGGTTAGTTTGAACATGTCTTGGAATGCTTGGAACATATTAGAATAACTTAGACACTCATGGGGCTTCTTAAATCGGCTTGAATAAGATTTATTGGGCCTTGAATCCTTTCCAAACTAGTTAGAGCTTGTTTAGTCCATATCTCTTCAATTAGCCCATTTATAACTTCCTTTATCTTCTTGGCTCTAGCTCTTATAATTGGGCCTCCTTGAATGCTGAATGGATCCTTTAGAGCTTTGCTTAGGCCAGCTTGGTTCTCATCATTCCTCCACTCTTCAGAAGGATTCGTCCTCGAATTATCACCTGCATCAAAGAGAGATAAATCAACAACATGAAAACTAGCACTTACATTACCATATTCACTTGGAAGATCCAATTTGTAGGCATTGTCATTGATCTTTGCAAGCACTTGAAATGGACCATCTCCTATAGGATGCAACTTTGATTTTCTTTGTCGTGGAATTTTTTCCTTGCACAAATGAACCGAATCCCAAACACTAGGTTCTAATAACTCTTTCTTCTGCCCCTTGTTAGTTGAGTTTTATATTACTTAGTCCTCCTCTCAATATTTAACCTTACTTTCTCATGCAATGCCTTGATCAAATCTGCCTTACTCTTTCCATCGAAACTAGCCCTTTCCTTAATTGGTATTGGTATCAAATCCAATGGCGATAATGAATTAAACCCATACATGTTGATTTGCAAAACTAATTACTTGTTTTACGCTAAAATTTGCAAGTATACAGGTCGTTACTTGTAGTAAAAAACAGATATCGTCCCACAGAGATTGTGCTTAGGCACCATTTAATTCAGGTTATGCTTTGTTTAAGACTCAAATATGAATAATAATTGAAAAGTAAACTTAATCAAAACAAACTAGCAAAAATCGAATAATGTAATAATGGAAATCCGTAAAGAGAATTAATCAAATTATATGAGAGGATTTTACCTATCGTCAATCCTAATCTAGTCTTTTATGTGTTTATGGGATGTTGGTTCTAGAAGATCTTAGGATTGATTACTCTCTTTCGAGTTATAACCATTCCTTAAATTGTAAACCCTAATCGAATTATGGACTTGCAATCTCTCAATTCACAAATTACCTACATTTCTAGTTAGTTCTAAAGCTCTCTAATAAACAATCGGGTCTCACATGAGTTCTCTCTCTATGAAATTTCCGACTAGATTGATTAAGTGGTCCAATCTAATCATTTTTATCTGGTTCACCCTCTTAGTTTGTTATCGAAACATGCAAATACATCAATCAATCACAACACCCAACTCAAGGAAGCACAAATAAACTAGATTAACATTAAAGATAAGCAAAATCCTGAAGATAAAGTTATAACATCATGAACAACTCAAAATTCATATCCATACAACCTATCTTAATCTTACACATTAAATGAATAAAATGATAAATGGGTAGGAAGTGAAACTCAGGTTTGATGA
Source organism: Erythroxylum domingense (assembly GCA_025594535.1). NCBI lineage: Eukaryota > Viridiplantae > Streptophyta > Magnoliopsida > Malpighiales > Erythroxylaceae > Erythroxylum > Erythroxylum domingense. Next base: position 25,916,886 of record JANQBM010000221.1, read on the forward strand.
TTTTAAGAAACAAAAGGTTAAAGGCTCAATGGGGCTAGTAAGGGATAATAAAAAGGTAGGTCATTTAGGCCAAAGATTAAAGCAAGAAGGCCTTAATCATTTCTATTTAGCATTCATCAGTAGATTTTAACTTATTCAAAGCAAGTTCTGAAAGTGATTACCTAAGGAAACATCAATCAAACAAATACCCCACCACCAAATTGTATTTAGGGAAAAGAATAGCATTCCCCTGCACCACCTCTGAAATTGTATTTTCCTCTCCAGGCCTCTCTCTACAATGAGGTTAAAGACTCTTTATTTATGAACAAATGGCTTCGACTCATCACCGAATAGAGAGTGTTAAAATGAGGTAAGGCCCAGGGTGGTAACAGTGATCTAATACATGTCACCGCGGCGCCTATACTAAGGAAATATAAAATTAAATAAAAAAAGAAATATAAAATAAAATACACCACCACCAATGTTCCCTTGATAAAAATACCTTTACACAAAAATGACTCTTCTATGGTTCAAAGAAATAAACAAAATGACTATAGAATGGAACCATAAAAGCTCAATTTCTCACATTGGCTTGAATGAAAATCCATTATGCTTCTATACATAGCCTCATTGTTCAAGTGTTAAGTTTTGAGTAAGCTTATGAGGCTAAATACTTTCATCACTCAACATGTTCACTCTTCACTCAAGTAGCCTAATTTAAGTTCACGCATGCATTTAATCTCATTCTAACTAGCATGATAGAATCTCATAACAACGCATTCATCACAAATATTCAAATGCACGGGAAATGACATACCTAATACTAACAACCTAACATGCATCCTAAATAACATGTAAAAATGCAAACATAAAAGTAAAGACTACCTCTCTACATTTGAAAAACACATTGTCTTCAATGTGGAAAGGAGAACACCCAGAACCAACAACATTATGAAAAACAAAACGCAAAATCACAAAAAGAATAATAGAAGAGATTAAGGGCAATATGGGCTCAAGGTGGTGCGGTCGGTGGAGGTGGTGCATTAAGAAATGTGTATCTCAGGTAGGAAGGTAAAGGTTTTAGTTCTACAGTAGGAGGATTTACAATGGAAGGTGATGTGGGTTCATCCCCTCTCTCTAACTTCCCTTTCTCACTTTCCTCACACAAATCCTCTTCACTCACACTCTCATCCCTTTGGACTTCAACAACTCTCTCAATTTTCTTTTTACTTTCCTTTTCAACCTCCTTCATACAATCATCCAAAATTCAATCTTCATAAAAGAACTCACATCTACTAGTTTTTTCAAAGATTTAGTCATATTAAATTCAACCTGTTCATCACCAATTCTCAAAATTAGTTTTCGTTCATACACATCAACTAATGCCCTACCAGTATTTATAAAGAGTCTACACAAAATCAATGGACAATTCCTATCTTTTTTAAAATCCATCACAACAAATCAACAGGAATTATAAATTTATCCACTTTTACCAAAATGTCTTTGATTACCCCAAATGGTCTCTTGATGGATTGATCTGCTAGTTGTATAAGCATCGATGTTGGCATGACATCTCTTAGCCCCAATTTCCTAAAAATAGACAAAGGTATCAAGTTAATACTTGGGCCTAAATCACATAACCGTTTAGAAAATTCAAAATCACTAACAACATATAGAATAGTAAAACTTCCTGGATCTTATAGTTTTGAAGGCATTTTGCTTGTTATAATCAAGCAACAATTCTTTGTCAAGGTCACCATTTAATTGTCCTCTCAAGTACATTTGTGTGTCAATATGCCTTTGAGAAACTTTGCATACTTGGACATACATTTTATGCTTTCACCTAAATCTAAAGTTTCTTCAACTTCTCCAAGAATTTGGATAATTGAGTATCAACTTGATGTCTCACCCTCTGCGGATATGGAATTTTAGACTTGTAGGGTTGTGGTGGTACATATGTCTTTTCTTCTTTTTTTTTTCCACATTTTCCTTTTGTTGGAACACTTGGCTCCTCCAATTACTTGCCACTTTGAAGCGTGATCGCTTTGAGTTGTTTCTTTGGATTGACCTCAAGTGTTGCTTGGTAGACTTCCTGTATTCCGAAAAGACAAAGCATTAATAAGTTGACTTACCTGTACCTCCAAGTTGTGGATAGATGAAACGTGGTTATTCACAATTTACTCAAACTTTGCCTTTATTCTGTTATGACTCTTTTCTAGTCTTCTTTGACTTTCCCTTTAGCTTGAGAACGTTGAACTCAATACATCTATTGACTTGTCCATTTTGTTCTCTAAAGATCCAAGTCAATCTTGCCGAAATCTGGGAGGTCCTTGTGCTCTCACTTGGCCACCTACATTGTTAGTACTTCACGAAAAATTTAGCTGAATTTTTCACCCAGGATTATAAGTATTAAAGTATGGATTATTACTTTGTTGAAGCTGACTCGTTCTGTACCACTCGCTCCTAGCAAGAAACATTCAACTATGTCATAGTTGTTCTGTCCACATAATTCACATTGTACTTGCATGGTCCTGACTGCGAACGAAGGAAGCTCCTTGTATGTTGCTCAACTGCTTGGTGAGGGCAGCAATTTGTGCTTGCATGGCTGTCATTGAGTCAAGTGGAATTATTTCTTTTTGCTCCTTAGACCCTTGTCTACTCCTTTCATTTGACCACATACAGCTATTATTTACCAACTCTTCCAAAAGATTATGAGCTGCATCAATAGTTTTACTCATCAGTTGCTTCCATTGTAGAATGTTTGCAAAAGAAACTCCCTCAGAAGGTTGTGGTAGGGGCAACTGCTTTGTAATTCCTTGATCTTTATTGAGAGTTGATCTCTTTAATGATTCTTCGTCTTAGTCAAAGGAAAGTACTTAGCCAAGAAAGCTTTGGCTAACTGCTCCTAAGTAGTGATTAGCTTGCAGTGAATCACTAAACTTGAAGGTATCACAAATCTCCAAGAAATTTGCGAGATGGGCATTGGGATCTTCATTGGACAAGCATAAAACTGCACATTGCTCTGAAGTCTGTTGAGAAGTGCCGACTTGATTTGGAAATTATTGACTTGAATTGTTGGCCTTCCAACTCTTTGAGGACTGAAACTTGGCCTCATAAAATCCATCAATGTCCTCTCAGCTCATCCTTGCTCTCCTTCTTCTACCATATTCCTTTGTATTTTGTATTGGCGTCTGACTCTTCTTAGCTCTCTTTCGCGCCTTGTAATATCTGAACGCTCTTCCTCGCTAAGCTCATTGGATCTTCGTGTGTTCCTTGTATTCATGCACTTGTAAAAACTCATGGAAAAGTATCAAACACTCTTAAATCAAAGTTACCTAAACTAAACAGGATGTTAAACAAAACAATCACTGGCAACAGCGTCAAAAACTTGTTGATTTGCAAAACCAATTACTTGTTTTAAGCTAATAACCGCAAGTATATGGGTCATTACTTGTAGTAAAAAGCAGATATCGTCTCACAGAGATTGTGCTTAGGCACCACTTAATTGATGTTGTGCTTTGTTTAAGACTCAATTTGAATAATAATTGAAAAGTAAACTTAATGAAAACAAACTACCAAAAATTGAATACTGTAATAATGGAAATCCATAAAGAGAATTAATCAAATTATGGGAGAGGAGATTTTACCTATCATCAATGTTAATATAGCCTTTTATGTTGTTACAGAATATAGCAATTACGTAATTAGAGGGATTATGTAGTTAATGTAAATATCATAGTTATAGGGATTTAGCA
>JANQBM010000221.1:25936444-25991481 GCA_025594535.1 Erythroxylum domingense
TAATGATAATCTTCACCATTGAACGCAGGAGGTCTTGTGACGGAGGCACCTTCAGCTATGAACACGTGTGATTCTGCTATGGATCTTTGTCCTCACTTTGTAAAGGTGGTTTTAGGAAACTGAGCTCTGATACCAATTGAAGTAAATCACACGTTAGTAAAGACTTTAAGATCAAGAAACTAGATACACAAGAAGGGGGGTTGAATGGTGTATCCTCCTTTTTAAATATAGAATCTTGACTTAATCGAGGGATATGATGTCTATACTTAACTGTTATTTTGTTTATGGCTTGGTAATCTACACAAATGCATCATGTTCCATCTTTCTTTGGGACTAAGATTACAGGAAATGAACATAGGCCAAGAATCTCTCGCATAAATTCCTTTTGCACCAGGTCATCAACTTGTCATTACATCTCCTTTGTTTCCTCAGGATTGGCTATAGAGGCATGTCAATTAGGAAGAACAGCCTTGGGTATGAAATCTATTTGTTAATTTATGTCTTTTAAAGGGGGTATTCCATGTCGTATCTCTTTGAGAAAAAGGTCCTGAAACTCCTATAATAAAGAAACTACTACACTAAACAAAGTAAGGATAAGGTCAATAGTAGAAAAATAAACATCCCTATACTTAAGTACAAATAGTGGCTACCTTGCAACATAGCACTCTTAACCTTACTTTTTCCAGCAATAAGAGCATTCCCCCTTTTTCGCACCTCTCTTTGGTCTTACGAATGTTGGTTTTCTCTCTTTCTTGAACACTTCTCTCTTGATTTTTCCTCTAGGCCTCACTCTCTTTCTTTTCTCTCACTTATTGCTTTTCTTTCCTTTTCTTTTCCTCTTGCTCACTAATATGATTTTCTCTCATTTTATACTCGCTTGCTATCCTAATCTGATTATCATGAGCTTGCAAAGGTTTAAGAGGAGTTAGTACAATGGTTCGGTTGCAAAAGAATAACAATTCGTTCACCCATCATGTCTAACCTTCCTATCAAATTGCCAAGGGTGGCCTAATAAAATGTGTCCAGTATGCATTAGTGCCACATCACAAGGAACTTCATCTTTATACTTGCCAATAGGAAAAGACGCTAAAATTTGCTTGCCCACCTTAATTTCTCCACATTCATTTAGCCATTATAACTTATATGGTTTGGGACGCTTGAAGATATCCAAATTCAGCTTATCTACTAAAAAAGTCCTAGTAACATTAGTACATTTTCCATTATTAATAATCATGCCACAAACCTTGTTTTTAATGTGGCATCGAGTATGGAAAATGTGATCACGTTACTCCCCTTCATTTTCATCCTTGGACTGAATATTTAATGCACGCCTTATTACCAAAATATCTCCACGTACGAGTTCTTCAACATCAACATTTGAACAGTCCTCTAATGGTGGCATTTCATCATCACTTGAATTAACACTCTCTACATCACCATTCTCCAACACGGTCATTGACCTTTTGTTTGGACATTGAGAAGCAATATGTCCAAGCCCTTGACACCTAAAGCACTTAATATCATGAGATTTAGAAGAAGATTTAGTATCAGTTTTACCTTTAGAAGCAACAACCGAATCCTTTGGCTTTGCATCTCGTTTTGATTCCAAGGCTGAGTTGGTGTCTTTGTCTTTCCAAGTTGACTTCTAAGAAGAGTTAGAAGTCAAACTTGACTTTCTTGGTTTTTGTTGTTTCTTAACCTTAATGGTTTATGTAGCAATTCCTCCATCTCCACATAGTATTGTAAGTCTACCACATCTACATTCTCCTTGCTTAAACCACCTATGAATTGAGCAATTGTTACCTTTTGTTCCTCCTCTATGTTTGCTCTAATCATGGCCACCTTTGTCTCTTTGTAGTAGTCTAAACCAGCCCTTGCAATTTTCTATGCAAATCTCTATAGTAATGGTTAAATCTCTTGCGCATTACCAACTTCATTTCTTCCTATGACTGAATTGGTCTCTCACCATTCATCCTTCTATTTATCACTAATTGGTCCCACCAAACACTTGCATAATCTATGAATTCAACAGTTGTAAGTTTCACTTTCTTCTCCTTAAAGCATTTATGGCAATCAAATACATGCTCAACCTTTCTTTCCCCCTCCAAATAGAGCTCAGGATCATTCTTTACTTGAAAGGTTTAAATCTTCATTTTTATGCTGCCCAAATTGTTATCCCTTTTGGAAACAACCTTCTTGCCTCTTCTAGAGTTGGAATCTTCATACTCCTCTTCCTCTTCAAACACACACCTTCTCATGGATGTGGAAATTGATGAAGATTTTAAATCATCCAACCTGGTGTTTGACTTCTTAAATTGTTCATTCATAGCCTTTATGATCAATTTCGTATTGTTCTCCTTTACTACTCATGTTTATGACCTACAAGAAAAAGTTGGTAGTAAAATAGAATAGGCTCCTCACACACTCACTCATGTGTTTACACTCGAAATAATGTAAGTTCCACTCATGTTTCATTCTATTTTTGGCTTTTCACGTTGCTAATCTCACAACTCTTGCCTTTCTTTTTCCCACTCAAGCTACGCCCCCTTTTTATGTTCTTTAATAAAGACTAAAAAATCAATAGGAGTAATCAGTTAGATGATGGCAATATTAAAAATTAAAACTTAAAAAACTTAGTTAAGTCAAATGGTAATCACCAAGAAAATAATAATTAAGGAGTCAAGGAAACAAGATAACTTCAAGAGGAAGCAAAAGACATGCAAAAGAATGTATTAGAATACAAAGAGAAGTGAACAACTTATAATTGCTCTATCGCACATAAATTGTCTAACAAATAGAGGAGCACAAAATTATTGAGGAATTGGGCAAATGATATGGAATCAATCAACCAAACTTAGAAAAGGAAAGGAAATATCTTATAAATAATTGTCTTAGAACATTCCTTGATTATAAAAAGGAATTATATTGCAATCTTAATAAAATAACTCAAATCAAGCCAAAATACACAAATATTTTCACGTCTCTTTTCTTTTCTTTTTTTTTTCTTTTTTCAAACGTGATTCCTTTTTTTTAATGAAAACAAAATTGATTCAAAATGAAAAGAACAAACTGAAACTTTAAAAATATAGCAACAACAAAATTGCAATGAATTCAAAATTGAACTTAAATAAAAATGAAATGAAATTGTAAATCAACAAGGGCTCCATAAAAGCACAAAGGAAACAAACACAAAACAGTGATAATAAAATAATAAAAGTCTGATGTCTAGTTAAGGCTCCTAGGCGACCAGCCCTAAGAACTCTTAATACATTTCTTTTGTGTGCCTAAAATTTTAGAAAACAAGTTGAACAATCAAATTAGAACCTTAAGGAAGCTAATTCCTTAAAACCCCAATCTTAAGACGCCACAAAGGTTGATCACTTCCTCAATAAGTTAGATTTTGTATTCCACCAAGAATATAAAAGAACAAGCAAAGCTTGCTGGAAAATACCTCAATTTTTACTGATAATAATGATAATCTTGTAATACATCAGATGGCCTTTTAAATAGGCATCATAATATCCCAATCCTATAAGGAAATGGTTTTCTTTCTAAGTAGGAAAGACCTATATAAGAAAAGGAAATCCTTAATTTTAGGATGCAAATCAGTTTTGAATGTGGATACCTCCCAAATTAAGGAAACAATCTGATTTATCTAGATATGGTCGAAATTATTAAGGAACAAGTTGCAATAAGGCCTTATTCACATAAAAGATAAATCTATGCTTAATTAAATCATCATAACCAGCCCACTTGCTTATTGATTAATTATGCAAATTGGGCTTCCTTCAAACCTATGCATGATGATCATCCTTGTATCTTGGATTCCAAGCTTTGTTTGCCATGTACTAAGTTTTTTCCAACATCTTGTACATGAAGATAAGTAATTAATCTTTGCAATGTCTTAGCACCTTCAAGAACTACCTCCTTTTCTTGCATCTCCATGATTAATCCTTGCAAACCTTCTTTCATTCTTCTTGTCTTGCTCTAGTCATCGGACTTTCAATTCCTTGCAATGGGTCTTGGGAAAATTTGCTAACATCATCTTGAGCCATTCAGTCAATATCTTGATCCCCATTGCTCTAGCTCGTGTAATTAAGCCTCTTTCAATGCTCAATGGCTCCTTTAGAGCTTTGTTGGGGCCAAATTTGTTCTCATCATTTCCCCACTATTCAAAAGGATTCGTCCTCAAACCATTACCTGCATCAAAGAGAGATAAATCAATAACATTAAAATTAGCACTTACATTACCATATTCACTTAGAAATCCAACTTATAGGCATTGTCATTAATCTTTGCAAGCACTTGAAATGGACCATATCCTCTAGGATGACACTTTGATTTTCTTCATTTTGGAAATCTTTCCTTGTGCAAATGAACCCAAACCTAATCATCAGGTTTAAATATCACTTTCTTCTATCCCTTTTTATATTGAGTTTCATATTGCGTGGTCCTCTTCACAATATTCAGAATTAGTTTCTTATGCAATGCCTTGATCAAATCTGCCTTCCTCTTTCCATTCAAACTATCCCTTCCCTCAATTGGTATTGCTATCAAATCCAATGGCGCTAATGGAATAAATCCATACAAAACTTTAAAAGGAGAGTAGTTAGTTACTAAATGGACATTCCTATTGCAAGCAAAATCAACATGAGGCAAAAACTGCTCTCCATTCTTCAAATTTCTCTTTATGATGGCACATAATAAGGTAGATAAGGTCCTATTAACAACTTCAGTTTGACCATCAATTTGGGGATGACAAGTCGTTGAAAATAATAACTTAGTTCCCATCTTTGTCCATAAATTCTTCCAAAAGTAACGTAAAAACTTCATATCTCTGTCACTAACAATACTCCTTGGAATGCTATGTAAACGCACAATCTCTTTCAAGAACAAATCAGCTATATATGTTGCATCATCAACTTTATGGCATCGAATGAAATGAGAAATCTTTAGGAACCTGTCAACAACAACAAAAACAAATTCGTTTCCTCTTTCAACCTAGGTAAACCTAAAACAAAATCCATATAATTATCAATCCAAGGTTGGTGCACTAGGTATAGGTAAAGGAGAATACAAACCATGAGGCATAACTTTAGACTTAGCTTGTTTACAAGTAATAGGCTTCTCACAAAGTCTCTTTACATCCCTTTTCATGTGTGGCCAAAAGAAGTGATGACTCAAAACATCTAAGGTTTTTCTAATGCTTAAATGCCCTATTAAATCCCCATTATGTGCCTCCCTCCCTAATAATTGCCTTAAAAAGATTGAGGAATGGACAACTTACTTTCTATAAATAAGAAACCATTATGCTTATAGAACTTACCGAGTGCTCCATTATCACATTCCCCCAATATTCTAGAAAAGTCATGGTCATTAGCATATAATTCTATAATGTACTTAAAACAAAGTAATTTTGCATCAAGTTTAGAGAGTAAGGCATACCTCTTTAACAAGGCATCAACCAAAATGTTCTCCTTACCTTGTTTGTACTTGATGACATACATAAATGTTTCATTGAACTTCATCCACTTAGAACGTCTTATATTTAACTTACCATGTCCTTTAAGCTGTTTCAATGATTCATGATTTGTATGTATCACAAATTCCTTATGCCAAAAGTAGTGTTGCCAAGTTTTTAATGCCCTCACTAAAGCATATAGCTCCTGTCATAGGTCAAGTAATTAAAAGTTGCTCAATTGAGTTTTTAACTAAAGTATGCAATCGGACGCTTCTTTTGCATGAAAATAGCTCAAATAACTATTCTTGAGGCATCACACTCAATCTCAAAAGTATTTGAAAAGTTAGGAAATGTTAAACAAGGGTTGAATACAAACTATCTTTAATCAAATTGAATGCATGCAATTTATCACTACCCCACTTAAAACCAATAATATTCTTTATAATTTCAGTGAGTGATGCTCCAATGGTGCTAAATTGTTTAACAAAATTCCTATAAAAGCTAGCCAACCTATGAAAAATTCTTACCTCTATGATGGACTTAGGTTTTGACCATTCTTAGATAGCCTTTAATTTCTCTTCATTAACCTCAACACCTACCCCACTTACAACAAAACCATGAAAAACAATGCTTTCCATATGAAAAGAACACTTTTTAAGATTCAAATAAAGCTTCTCTTTTCTCAAAACATTAAAAAAATCTTAAATATTCTAAATGCTCATCCATATTTTGACTGTAAATTAAGATATCATCAAAATAAACTACAAAAAAATTGCCTATGAATGCATGCAACACATGATTCATTATCCACATACTACTTGGTGCATTTGTAAGACCAAATAGCATTACAAGCCATTTATATAAACCATACTTAGTCTTAAAGTCAGTGTTCCATTCATCACCTTCTGGCATCCTAATTTGATAATAACCACTTTTCAAATCAGTCTTACAAAAAACGTGTGATATATATAATTCATCCAACATATCATCAAGCCTAGGCATATGATCTCTATACTTTACCATTATGTTGTTGATAACTCTACAATCATCACACATCCTCTAATATCCATCCTTTTTAGGCACAAGAAGAACTGGCAATGCATATGGACTCATGTTGTCCTATACGTGCCCTTTTGCTATCAGCTCCTTAACTTTCCTTTAAAGCTCCTTTGTCTCCTTAGGATTATTCCTATAAGGTGGTTGGTATAGAATTTAAGCAGAATAAGATCAATTTTTTGTTCTATTTCCATAATAGGTGGCATTCCATTAGGAACATCTTCAGGAAACACATCCTCAAATTCTTGCAACAAAAAAAACAACAACACTAGGCAAAGAAATGTTAAGCTCATTAGTACTAAAATAAGCTTCTTCGTACAATAGTATGATCATTGGCTTTTTTGCAAATGCAGCCCTTTTGCCATTACTGTTTTTTGAATAAAAGCCTACATGCTTCCTAGTTTTTCTCTCACCACACTCTTGATCTTCTCCTTTTTCCTCTCCACTCAAAGTTACCACTTTTTCTCTCCTCTCGAGTTCAACCACTCCTTTCTTTTACTAATCTCAACTTCACTCTCTCTTATTGTGTCGCTCTCCCTTTTAACTCTTTTATGATCTTCATACACTTGTCTAGGGGTTAATGGTACAAGATTGATTAGTTTACCATTCATTACAAAAGAATATCTATTCTTGAATCCATCATACATTACATGCCTATCATGTTGCCATGGTCTCCCCAAAAGAATGTTTCCGATATGCATAGGCAATACATCACACAAAACCTCATCTTTCTACCTTCCAATTGAGAATGAAACTAGCACTTGTTTGTTTACCTTAAGTTCCCCACATTCATTCAACCATTGAAGTTTTTATGGTCGTGGGTGCTTTGTAGTAGGTAAATTCAACTTCTCCAACAAGGTTGTACTAGTCGCATGTGTGAAACTACCACTATCAATGATCATGTTGCATACCTTATCTTTGATGTGGCATCTTGTATGGAAGATATTGTCATATTGCTCACCATTGTCTTCCTTCACTTGTGTACTTAATGCATGCTTGATAACCAATGCCTCTCCTCAAAAGGGTACTCCACGTCACTAGCATCCACCAGAGGTGGCAAGGATTCATCATCTGATTCACTTTCAGTCTCAAAATATCCATTCTCTTTCAAAATTATCTCACATTTGTTTAGACATTGAGAAGCAATATGACATGTTCCCAAACATCGAAAACACTTAATATCCCTATTTGTTTTTTAGGAAGAATCATTACCTTTGGTATATCTTATGTATGTGGCCTTGTATGATTCATCTTTGTGAATGGAAACAACCTTGTCTTCCCTTTTACCCTAATTCGGTTTCCATGATGAAGAGGAACCCGAATTTGGCTAAACTTTGTAAGACCCTTCCTTTTGAGTTGTCTTTCTACTTTCATGGCCATGTGCATCATGTCTTCTAGCTCCACATAATGTTATAGCTCCAACATAGTGAAAATTCGCTCAAATTGGTTTTGTATAGCTTGTATTGTGAATGAATTCGCTTGTACCTCGTCTCTACTCACACTTCTAGAAGTTGTATCGAAAACCTACAAAGAAAGTTAGAAATATCCTCTCAGCACTCCCTTACGTGTTTCTCTCAATTATTGCCACTCAACTCTCTTGTTTACACACTTTATAGCTTTTCACTATAATGGTGTTTACACAAACTCTTACCTTTCACCACTCGTAGAATTCTTCTTTTTGTTCTTTATAAAACTAAATAAAATTCAAGACAATTAAACTTGTAGCAATTTAACACGGATTAGAATGTAACAAAGGAAACTAAAATAAACAAAAAAGGATCAAGAACAAATAGAAAGGTTGCAAAGGAGTAACAATAAAAAAAGTTAAGGATAGAAACAAAGAACTTAAATAAAAAAGATAAGGAAAATAGGGGCTTGAAGAAACAAATTGCAAATGCAATTTCTAGTAGAACAACTAATTTTGGCTAAGAAATCCTTATTAAAGAGGTATAGCCCTAGTAATAGCTAAACCAACTAGTCTCATTCTTCTTCTTTTATTTTAGATCTAACAATTTTTCTCTTTTTTGCAATTTTTTAATTTAGATATATTAGACTTGGAAACCAGCCTCAATCTTCTTCTTTTCTATTCAATCAGATAACTTTTTTTAATTTTTTATATATATCAGACCTGGAATAATTACAACTTAAGAATTGAATGGAAAAAATACAAACAAAGACTAGAATAAAAGGAGAAAGCTTGCACAAAATGAGAACAACAAAGCAAAACAAAAGCAAGTAGAATGAAATGAAAATGAATAGAAGGAAGAACGTACTAAATTAAGGATAACCAAAAACCTAATTTAGAGCCAACCTCTGATACCAAATGATATGAACTTAAAAGAATGACCTTAAAGCCCAACAATCTCACAATTGGAAGAAGGAACCCAAGAAAGCTAAAAATAGGTTTAGGATAGATAAACCTTGACCCAATGTCTATAGAAGACAAGAACTAAAGGTATAGGATAGGTTTTGAAAATCATAAGATAATAATATTAACAACTTCACGAGTTCACAAAAGAACCAAAAATAAATTAACCTCATTAAATGAATTATAAATTTTTCTAAGGTTTCTTGAACAGTACAGTGGTTGCCTTTATATAGGCATTAAAGCAAGAGATAATTAAGGTAAGAAATCATCCTAATTGAATAATTTGACTAGAATCATTATTTATAATTTGATTGAGCTAATTAAGGTAAGAAATAACCCTAATTGAATAATTTGACTAGAATCTTTATTGAATTGAGCTAATTAAGATAAGAAATCACTCCTAATTTGTTGGGACAACTTGCACACGTTTTTGAATGTTTCCCATGAATCTTGGGATGCTTGGAATAACATAGACACCCATTGGCCTTCTTGACTCAGCTTGAATCATATTTATTAGGCCTTGAATACTTCCCAAGTAATTTGAGATTGTTTAGTCCATATCCCTTCAATTAGCCCATTTATAGCTTCCTTTATCTTCTTGGCTCTAACTCTTATAATTAGACCTTATTGAATGCCCAATGCCTCCTTTAAAGCTTTGTTTAGGCTAGCTTGGTTCTCATTGGATATAGACAAGGAATAAATTTGGGTTAGATGGATGCACTCTTATCACTTAAAAGACACTAAAATTTGGATTATGAAGGTGATCAATGAGAACTCTAGTATCCTCAACCAAATATTAGGATAAGGGACACTATAAGTTAGGTTTTCAAATCTTCAATTGGTAATGAACATGATACCAAATTTTGCTATGGCAACTAGAGTGGATTAGGTTCTTTACACAAAAAATTAGAGTTATACCTGGTTAGACAAAATTAAATGAAATTATCTAAGGTGATTAATGCCAATGCAACTTAATAGGTTTTTCTATCATCTTAGATCATATAGCAAGTTATAATCCTAATCATTATGAACTCGAACAATATAGTTTGATGAAGGCATAATTCTAAAAAAATTTACTAATTAATCTTGTCTCATTTATGGTCTATAAAGATCGTTACAACCTATATGTGCACACTATATTTAGTAACAAAATGGGATAAGATCATAGAGTGGATTAACAATATGTGCTTTACTTTAAACCGAGACCTGCACATATTTAGAATTTCTTTGAACCACTCCACCTACACATATTTTACAGAAAGATTATATAAAATACCAAACTTTTGTAAGTAGGGCGCTGAGTTGGATTAGAGGAATTATACTTGTTTATAAGATCCATAAAATTGCTAGTAATGGAATGAAGACTAGGTGGAGTTTGTTAAAGGACAAAAGTTAAGAATTATTATAAATTTGCTCTGACTAGTGTTAGTTATGACTAAGTATTGAGTTCAAGAACTAGTTTTCTCTAATGCTCAGTACTTAATATAGGCTTAGAAATGCTTTTTCTCTTAAAAAGGCATGGGGTTTCTAAGTGGGTTTTTTCATTCCCTAGTTGTTTGTTCTTGGTTTATACTAGTGATTACTTGGAGAGCTTTAATCAATTTTTATTTTCCAAAAAATAAATTTTGACAAAAATTAGACATGATAAAATAAAATCAAAATTGAATTGGAAAATTTAAAGAAAAATATGCTAAATTTGTGACTAAATATCAATTAAAATAAACTGGATGCCATCATATACAACTAAAGTTTAATGGATACAATTAGCTATAATTAAGCTAGATGCATGTGATTAGGTGCAACTAAAGCTAAATGGACACACTTTAATCCTAATTAGGATTTGAACTAGATTTGATGCAATGCAACTATAAAAAATCAAAACCTAAAGTTATTCTAATGATTAATGCATAATTAGAATGATATTAGATTTTCATAAAAATATTAAAAATATAAAATATGAAGAATTTAGACAAAACTAGCTACAAATTGGCATAATTAAGTATTCATAATATTTAAAAGCATGAGAAAAATAAAGAAAAGAGAAAAGAACCTACAAGGATGCTTTTGCTTATGAGACTCCTTTAACTAGATGAAGTTGTCCTCTTAAAAGAGAGTGCCCTAAAGTAAGAGATGTTAGATTTGATTAACAACCTTTAGTAAAGAAATTTAGGGTTGAGTTATTCTTATCTCATTGGAAAAAATTCTCCCCTAAACCTCTCTAGATGGCCTTAAATGTCCACAAGCCTATAGCATTTGATAATATAAGGAATTTCTCCATCTAATCATGTAGTCCTTTAAGAATCATTAGAAAATGAGAAATACTCCTTATTGTTAAGTTGTACCATCCACATTAGGATCTTGTACAACAAAATTGTCGAATGGTTCTTTTTAGAAGTTAAAAAATTATTAATGGACATGCTTTAAAAAGAGTTACAAAAGAGGCATGAAGGTTTAACAAGTTAGTCAAAAAAATCATAGCGTACAAGCAAGTCATTTTTGAATGAGTTTGAATAACTTAACGCAGGGTATGTTCCAACAGAAAATTAAGTAATTTAAGTGGAAATTTTAGAGGAATTTGTTAGAATGAAATACATAAGATAGTGTGAGCTATCTTATTTATTCATGCTTATGTTAAAAAACTATGTTATATTGAGGTGTATAAGAACAAGAAGTTTAAGGTAAATTTTTATGAGCAAAATGGAAATAATAAAAATCACTATAAATAGAAATTATGAATTTAGTCCCTAGGCTTTACATGAGCTTAAGGAACTTGTGGACTTAGATTTCGAATTTGAATTTCTAGGTTTTGACATAGGTAATTTTATATCCTATTTCAGACTTAACTTTCATAGAACTTTTTAAATGTTATCTTATCTTTTAAAGATTCATTTTATAAAGTAAATTTGCTTTTTCTATAATATAAAATTAATTAACAATTGAAAAAATAAAAAATAATGTTCTTTAGGTTCGTTTAGTCTTGGACCTATAACGAGTATTTGGTTACTAAATATAGGAACTAATTATTTAGATAATTGATATGGACTTTTGAGAATAAATGATCTAAACAAATTTTCTACTAATTTAAAAAAATATGATCCTAATTAAACTAGACCAAAAGAAGATAAAACATATAATTTACATGCGATAGAAAATTACATAATGAAAGGCATAAAGAAGCTAATATTATGGGTGTAAAATATGATAGCTACATAAAAATTTTTTTTTGAGAAAATGAATGTATTAATGGTAAGTATAAGATTGTACAAGGATGAACCAATTTACAATACTTTAACCACTAATGACAATGGTTTTGTATTGAAAGCAAGCTACATTTAACAATCTTTATCTATACAAGACATTCCTATAAGACCTTTAGTGATTATTGTTCGCAAGGTTATACACGCTAAGTTTTAATATTTATTAACCTTGGTAAATTTCGCAAGCTCACGGGTTGTTTACGTAGTACCTAAGGTATCGATCCCACAAGGAAGCCTAACCTAGTCCTAAAATCTAAGGTCATACTAAACTATAATAATTCAAAAGAAAAAAATAGTGCAGAAAATAAATAAATCAAACAATTAATTTAAGAATTGAGTTGAAGAAATATAAATACAATAACAAATCACCCAAACCAATCCCAAAACTAACATAGAAACTATGAAGTGAGAGAAAGGAGATTTTGATTTGAAATTAACGAAAACCTAATTAACCATATAATTATCGAATTAATGGGTCTAGATAGTCTTAGGGTGAATTACTCTCTCTTGAGTTATGATTCTTAGCCCTAGTTGACAATCCCTAATTTAAATTATGGAATTATGATCTCTCGATTCTTACCCAAAACCTAAATTAGTTCTAAAATTGTCTAATAACATACTGGGAACCTATGCTCGATCTCTCGTTACACAATTATACCGGTTTGATTCAATTCTTTACCTATCAAATTACCTAACTCTCTTTGGCCTAATTTGATTATTTTCACTCTGCTCACCCTCTTAGTTTATTGCCAAGTTATTGAGAACAAATATTGAATCACAATTAAATCAATAAAAACACAATCAACTGAACTTTATTAATCTCAAGAATCAAAACCCGAAGGTGACTTTAGACATAAATCAACACTCAACAACAGTAAATTTCAATAATTATCCCAATTTCATACATCGATAAAATTGAAATAAAAAATAGAAATACTGTCGGAACGGATCTGAGGTGGCAGCGACTGTGAGAAACCACCTATTTTATGAAGTACGTCACATCAAGCTTCGTCTCCTTGTCTTTCTTCCTTCGTCTCCTTTCTCAATCTCTCAAAAACTCTCTAGGGTTTTTCTGGAATGTGATTGAAATGAAATCTCCCTATTCAGACTCTCCAAGGCTACTCAATCTATCCCATGATGTTATATTTATACTTTGGGTTCTCTAGATCAAAGTTGGGATCGAAACAGTTCGAAAAATCTTGCAAAATTCGAGTTTTTGCTTTAGCCTAACACAGGCCACTATCGTACGTGGCCAGCACCTAAACCTTTCTATCAAGATCATGGCCCAATGTGCACAATCTTGGCCTGAATGGAAGCTCTCTGTTACAACCGCGCCCCCATATGCACGATCGTGGCCTGGCTACTCTAGCTCGTCCCTATCTGTCACGATCGTGGCCTACTGTGCCACGATCGTGGGCTATGTCTTTGGCCCGAAAACTCCTCGCAACTTCTCTGTTCTTTGCCGTTTACCCTGAAACACTAGCACACACATCAAGATACCTCAAAAATATAACAATTAAGCTCAAAGACTCATACTAACCCACAAAAACACTTAAACACCCATACTAACACAATTAAAACCTAAATACACACTCAACCACTCAAATTCATACTAAATACGTAACAAATTAAACCCTAAAACACAATGCAATTGACAACTATCAATTATCCATTTGATTTTTTCAAAAATCTTCTTTATGTTTAAGATTTCAAGTGTTTCACAAAGAGTCCACAAGGGATTCCTTCACTATCAATTTTTTCATGTCTTCCTCTCTAGTTAATCCTCCAATTGCCTATCAAGGTAGTGTTGTAGATCAGAACACAGTGATGAGCTATTATCTAATCTCTAACATAGTATATTATAGAAAAAGAGGGAAGGGGGGGGGGGGGGTGTTGGAGGTGCACATTCATCCATCATTATGGATCCTATCCTTTTTAAGCCAAATGACATATAATATGCTTGTAAGAGCTAGCTTAAAAATAATCTAGTCTCCATCCTCGTTCTTTTGGTTCTGGCAACACCATTCAAAGAGATCCTTCAATTTCCTATGCGTTAATTGGTTAAAAATTCTCATTATAATGCTGTAAACATTGAAGAAAACATTATACTAAAAAAATATGTTTACAGATTCATCAACATCTTTGTATAAAACGCATGTTCTAAAAAACACCTTAAATTTCTTAACTCTGTTTATGATATTCAATTTCTCCTTAATAGCTAGCCACATAGCTAAGGATGCTTTTAGATAGAATTGCTTGAACTAAACCAACTAAAACTAAGGCATGGGATTGCAACTTAAACATAATCATACAAGAATGGTTTGTAAATTCCTTAGAAGAGTCATATCTTCATTGAATGTAATATGAATGAACCAAATTAAGTTGACAATTTATATTAAAGGAGCATACCATCTAAAATTAAGTTCCTTACATAAGTGAGGGAATTTACCTTAATTAACTAAGAGCTAACTAGTTATATTGGAATGAGGTTAAAGTTCCATCTAGAAACTTATGAATATTCCTCGTCTATACTTTTGCTTTAAGCTTACGTAAGTGGAGTATGGACCATGAACAGTTAGACTTTGGATAAATACTCTAGAATATATATCCGTTTGTATAGTAAGTATGAATCCATCTTATTTGTAATGAATTTTTATACTTCATTACTATTTAGATCCTTTTTTTTAAATTGAAAAAAATTTATATTATAAAGGATAAAAGGTGAGACTTTTTAAAAATTGTCCCAATCTCATAAGCTAGACTCGTATAGAAAGCCATAAAAAAACCATTACAATAACACTTTCATTACACCACATGTTCCTTTTGCATACCTTAGGATGAAAAAGTAACAGCAAGGTACTGAAGATCCACTCATATCAACTCAACTCTATCCACAATGAAGGATAAGAGGAGTAACAAATGCAATTCGCCAACAAAGTTTCATGTCACCCTCACAGGAGTATAATATAAGTACTTCTGACTTCCTAATTGTATTCTTGATTTGGAGATGTTTATAAATTGGGAAATTATAAGTCTGTAATATCATTATTTTCTCCATGTGTTTTTCAAAAAAATTTCACGTTTTTTAGCAAAGTTCTAGATCATGAATTATTCCTAAATTTTGATTTTGGTTTCATCAAGAACCTCATTTTAGCTTCTTTCTTTTACTCTAAATCTCCCTAAGTTTCTTTCCTTCCAAATCACATAAACTGTTTCTCCTCGTGCAATTGTTAACATAGCTTTCACCATCCTAGATAACTTTTTGCATTTCTGAATCCATTGAACTATATCTAGTAGTTGGCTTGGTATTCATACGATATGGTATCTTTTGATCTAAAACTAAACGATCTTAGAGAAATTACATTCAAAGAATAGATGTTTTCTATTCTCTCCCATATTTGAGCAAAGGATACAAGTATTTTGAGCATGGAGATATGATAGTCTATCTATTGTGTTCAATTACATGTAGTCCCCTCTCTTGTATTTTATTCAAGCTAATTTTGTTGGTGATTGTTTTAAAGAGTGATTCCATAAAAAAAATATCCATCCTCCAAATTAGGATTAGGTGAGTTCTAGGTTATAGATGCATCATATCCTCATGGAGTATGGTCTAGTTCCCCTTTTTAATGAGAGAGTTCACCTTAGCTTGAAAGGGAAGATCTTGGGGAGCTCTGATAGTAGATTGTTGTAGAATAAGGGGAATAGAACCCTAATTATTACACCAAACGGAAGCTAAGTTCCCCTTTCCAATTCTACATTAGATCCCTTTTGTAAATTGTACTTTGTAATCTTTATAGAATGTAGACTTAAACCTACTTATTTGACATACAAAGTCAATTTTGTTTTACCTTTTCTAAGATTAATCCTAGTCCACTAATAGTCCAAATGAATTTCCTTAACAATTTTTATATGGTTTTGATGATGGATTTTGGAAACCATATATAAGCAAACCAATATACATGCAAACTATTAAGAATGGGGATAACTTACGAGAGACATGCTTCTTCTACACTACGTTCCTATTTTACCATTCTCCTCTTCATCCTAATTGATGGGTGTGAATTCATTAAAGGAGAGCCTTTTTGAGGAATAGGAAGACCAAGTTAAAGGATTGGAGGTCTGGAAAACTTCATTATTGTAATACATTCCAAAGAGGTCGCTTATCCTTTAGCACTAGTATTAATGGAGAGCTCCCTATTATATTTATTGATTCCCAAAACTAGATAGGGTGTTGAAGGAGTTTAAGGCTATCATAAGGGTGCTTAAATAGTCTGGATCTACCTTGGAGAATAAGATCAAGTCATATGCAAAGATAATTTTGAAATCTTTAAGGATTTATGCTTTAAATGATATTTGAATTTCCCATCCAGGCTAATTCCAATCTTTATTAATCTTATCAACATTTCTATGCATAAGTTGAACATGTAATAAGAAGGAGGGTCCCCTTATCTTCATCCCTTAGGTCCTTGGAAGAGTATTGTAGGCTCAACATTAATCAATAATCTAAAGAAAATTATTATGATACATTGGCTGATCCAATCAACATAACTAAAGGGCCAACTAAAAGCACTCATATTATTCACAATAAATCTCCAATCTAATGAAACATAAGCCTTTTTTAAATCAACTTTGATATTACAATTATTTCTAGATGCTCTCTATTGTAGTTTTTGTAGTTCTTATACCAACCATTTATTATCTCTAATCACTTTACTTTTAATAAAAGCTCCCTGTGAAGGATTAGCATTTTGGTTAATTAAATTTTCATCTTATAGCTAACATACAAGCATTGATTTTATAGATTACACTGTAGCTATATAGCTCTATATTCACCTATAGAGCTAGGACACCAGCCTTGGGAATCAGGAATATATAGATCTTGTTCACCTCAGTTAACAATCTCCCATTGCTAAAAATTTTGAGGACACTTTCTACTACAGTGGTCTTCATGATATTCCAATATTTTAAAAAAAATAGGTATTTATTCTATCAAGTGAAGGAGTGATGGAGATCAAGCATCCCAAGTGGCTTCAAACAAGGTAAAAGGAATAGAATATGTTGGAGAGCTTGGACAGTAAAGTGAAACACTTAAACAAGCTCAACAAAGTGTTGCTAAGGTAAAAGATCTATTGGAGAATCTTGAAGGGCCAATCACACTGTTGCAGGTTAAACATGCTAAAGAGGCTCTCAATAATCTTATGGTGGATCTATACGCAAAGGAAAAAGATAAAAATAGTTGGACACAAGTCAACTAATTTCATCATAATGATTCAAGGCTTAGAGCAACATATTGGACTTGTTGAAGAAGGCTAACTATACTAAGCAACTAGAAACAAATTGTTTGTTATAATTAGGCTATTTTGAGCATTTTTGGCCATATGATGTCATCTTTTTGGGCCGAATTAGATTGATTTTGACATCTTAATTAAGTTATTTAGGACTCAACTAAGTGAGTTCAAGCCTTATACAAGCTCACTTCATTATTTGGTTTGCTTTGGGCCTAAAAAGACCATTTTAAGCTTGTTTGTTAGGAGTTTGTTATTTAGGAAAAAATTAACATCCTATCCTTGTGGGATTCGACATAGGGCATTATTTCAATATATAAACACTTTTAAATTCATTAGTAAGGAGATTTGATTGACTTCTAAATTCAACAAAGACATTGATTGTTCTTTGCATTCCTTTAGAGAAATCCTTTCAGGCATTCTTTAAAGACTTGATTTTCACTCAAGCAATGGCTTTTGAATATCTAAACCAATTTTTTGTCACCCCAATCACTTTTTAATTGTGGGTGTGGGGGAATACTTTCTTGAGTCATTAATTAAATCTTGATTCATATAGAATGATCCTTGGATCCTAAAAGTATGATTACTTCATTTAATCTGAGGTAAAGAGCATATCAGTTTTGGGCACTAAATCTTTTTTCTATTGTCAAGTTTCATCTTAACTTGTATCTTTAACTTCTTTCCAAATCATGTTCATTGTGTTCTTTAAGTTGTTGAGTCTTCTTGATTCCTTTCTTGTAATCTTGAATCTATTTTCTTTAAGTCTTGATCATTTTTTCCATTTTTTTAGACTATTCATTTTGTTCAGTGTTTTTTTGTTCATTTCTTTAAATTTTTATTGGATAGAATCAATCTTAATCATCTTGATCTTGGTTGATCTCAGTCCATGTATAATCAAAGAATAGATTTTGGCTTGATCTTTTGATTTCTTGTTGAGCCTTTGAATTTGGCCTAGTAATCCAATTGAATCTTGCAATTCTCACTTTTAATCTTGTTCCTTGGTTCTGTTTTCTTGACTTTCTTATTTAAAGAATAGAAAAGGAAAAAGAAAATAAAACGTCAAAACAAAAAAGAAAAAGGATAAAAGAAAATCAAATTCAGTTGGTCTCTATTCTTGATTTGTTATCCGTGTGTTATCCATTCCTAAAGCTACAACATTAGAAAAGTCAAACTTTGGTGGTTAGGGAGTTATAACTAGCTCCAGATATGTCCAATATAATCGAAATCTTTGTTTATCCTCCTTGTATATGTGAATTACTAATTCTTATTTTCAATTTTAATCCAAACCTAATAGCAAGCTTAGAGCTCAAGATTGCAACCCCTAGTTTCTAAAGATAAGGATCTTAGGCTTAGAACTTCAAGAAAAGTCGAGGTTCTTGTTATGTTTTCTAAAACAACCAATTCTTTACATTCAAACACATTGCAAGAGCTTGGAAAATCCTAATCCTGGATTAATTCTATTATGATTTTTCAGGGTAAATCCATGGATTCCTGGTGTCTCCAAAAATTCAGCTTGTAATTATCATATTCTTTGGCTTCTTAGTTTCATTTCCCTTATTTTCCTCACATCAAATTACTTTTTGGGAGGTGTAATTCAAGAGGAGCAAATTTAAACTTATTCTTTTCGATAGAAAAGTTTACTCTACAAAGAAATCCTAGAGTAGGGAACTATGTAGGTGAGTTGTGAGTGATTTAGAGAGCAAACACATGAAGGAGAGATTGTTTTCCTATTAAACTTTTTTTGCAAGTTCGAAGGTAGAGATATGGAAAGCAATCCTTTAACGATGAAATCAACACAATTGGTTTTTAAAAGGATGTTTAGGTAGATGGAAACATAAGGGAGAAGATGGTTGAGACGTCATTAAGGTTAAAAATCTCAATCCAACACAAGTGACAGGACACCCAAACCTGGGAACACACACATAATAAGTTTGATAATAATGATGATCAGTTTAGCACCTTTAAAGATGTGGGTAAATTTAGAGGGGGTAGAGGTGGTGACAATAAAGGAATAATCGGTAGGAATGGTGGGGTATAATTGGATATAGGAATCAGAAGGGCCTAACGATAGATTAGACAATAAAATAGGTAGCATCAAGATGAAAATTCCTGCCTTTGTTAGCAAGATGGACTCAGATATGTATCTAGAGTGTGAATAAAAAGTTAGTGTTTGAGAGCCATAACTTTTCCAAAGAGAAGAAATTTAAATTGTAGCTAGGAGCAGAAACCAGTAGCAACCAATCAATACTTGAGAAGAGATGGAAGTTGTGATGCATAGGAGGTTTGTGTCAAGTTCTTATTATAA
This sequence comes from Erythroxylum domingense, assembly GCA_025594535.1. NCBI lineage: Eukaryota > Viridiplantae > Streptophyta > Magnoliopsida > Malpighiales > Erythroxylaceae > Erythroxylum > Erythroxylum domingense. The sequence continues at coordinate 25,956,177 of JANQBM010000221.1, forward strand.
GGAACTCTACCAAAGACTATAGAATCTTTACCTAAGGAAGCAAAAATATGAAGGAATATTACAAAGAGATGGAGGTAGCAATGGCATGAGAAAAGATGGAGGAAAATTTATATTGTCTTAAAACTGAAATTTCCAATGTTATGGAGTTGCAGGATGCAATGTATATGGTGATGAAGTTTGAGAAACAACTTAAAAAGAAATTCACTAACTAGTTGTTTTTAATGTAGGAAATACCTCTTATAGCAAATCATAGGGTAAAAGGGAAGATAAAGTTCTAAATAACAAATCTAAAGCACCAAAGCCCAAAGCAACTCAAGAGGAGAAAAATAAGGTTGATTCCTCTTCAAATTCAAGGAGTCAAGATATCAAATGCCTTTGGTGCATGGAAAGAATACATATTGCATCTCAATGTCCAAAAATGTTTTTGATGACAATTTGGAATGGAGAATTCATTCCTAAAGTTAAGACAAAGACTATGCTAACATGCCTCAATTCGATGTCATTAAGCAAAGTAATAATGAGGTTAAAATTGAACAACTAATAGAGGAAAGATCATTGGTGACAAGAAGGGCCTTAATAATTCTTATTAGAGAAGATGAAGATGATGCAAGCCAAAAAGGAAGAATCTATTACGAGCATTAACAATTAAATTTGTAGCTTGATCGTTGAGGGAGGAAGTTGCACGAATGTTGCAAGTGTTAAGTTGGTTTAGAAACTGGGGCTAACACCACCCTATAATTTGTTATTGGTCAATAAATTAGGTAAGGTGAAGGTGTCTAGGAAAGTGTTAGTGGCGTTCCAAATTACGAGGTTCAAGGATGAAGTTTTGTGTGATGTAGTGAGTATGCAAGTTGGACATATTTTGTTAGGGAATCTATGACAGTTTGATAGGCGAGCAATTCATGATGGTTACAAGAATCATTACTCATCCAATATAGATGTCTTGAATTACACTCTTTCCCCTATTTCACTAAAGCAAGTTTATTAAGACCAATTGAAAATCCATAAAAGTAAGAAAGGTTGAGAGAAAAGAGTGTCAAGAAACAAATGCAAACAAATGAGTAAGCTTCAAACACTATAAGAAACACTTATATTTGAGATAAACATAAGGGGAAAAAATTAAGCATGGTGATGAGAGTGGGGGATGTGAGAACTAAATTTCTGCTTATGCCCCAAATGTTATGTTTCCTTTACAAAGAAGCATATTTATTCTGTGATTGTCTTGTTAACCATGATTTATTGACATTTCTATTTTACATAGTTATAATGATTTATTCAAGAATATGTGCCAAGTGGCTTACCACCTAAGCAACGAATAGAACATCAAATCAATTTGATTCCAGGAGCATAACAATATAAAACAAACCTAGAAGTGACCAAAGAAATTCAAGGCCAAGTGTAGGAGCTGCTAAAAAAAGGTTGCGCGCATGAGAGCCTTAGTTCACGCTCAGTTCCAATGTATGTGCATGGACTACTGTGACATTAGCAAAACCACTGTAAAGTATTGTCACTCTAACCTTAGATTCTATGATTGATAAGTTGCATGGTGCATGTTTGTTTTCCAAGATTAATTTGAAATATTTTTACTATCAAATAAGAATTAGAGAAGGAGATGAGTGAAAAACAACATTTAAGATTAAATAGGGACAATATGAACGGTTAGTAATGTCTTTTGGTTTAACTAGTGCAACCATGACCTTTTATAAAGCCTATGAACCAAGTTTTGTATGAATTTCTTGGTAAGTTAGTGGTTGTTCGTTTTGATGACATTCTTGTCGATGGTAAGTCATTTGATGACCATAATGTACTTAAGTAAGAGAAATTGTATGCAAACTTTAAAATTTGTTCTTTTTGCACTAGTTAGGTTGTGTTTGTACGTTATGCGGTGAGTGCAAATGGCATAGAGGTTGAAGAGGAAAAGGTAAAGGAAATAAGGAATTGTCAATCCTTAGGTCAGTTAGTGATTTTAGGAGCTTCTATAGGTTGATTAGTTTCTATGGACAATTTTTGAAGGATCTTAGCTCCATTATCTCACTATTAACTAAGATAGTTAAAAAAGAGTGTAGGATTTAAGTGGGGGGATAAGCAAGAGAAATTATTTAACTTGTTAAAAGAGAAGCTCATTACAACACTTATCCTAGCTTTACCTAACTTTTCCAATACTTTTGAGATAGAATGTGATGTGAGGGGTTGAAATAGGAGCTATCTTGATGCAAGATAGGAAACCGATTGCATAATTTAGTAAGAAACTTAGTGGGATAACCTTAAACTACCCAACTTATAGAAAGGAGATGTATGCATTGGCTAGGACTTTAGATATTAGCACTACTTAGGCCTAAAGAGTTTGTGATCCAAATTGTCCATGAATAATTGAAGCACATTATGGGACAAAAAAACTTAGCAAAAAGAATGCCACGTGGGTGGAATTTATAGATACATTTCCTTATATGTTTAATTATAATAAGGAAAGGAAAACGTCGTGGCAAATGCATTATCTAGGAGATATGCCTTAGTAAGTAAGCACTTTGAATGCTAGTAAGCACTTAGAGAGATAAGTTGTGTATATCCCTAAGTTCATTGAGAGACATGTTAGTGAAAAAATCACATAGGGGAGGTTTGATGGGACACATTGGTGCTAAAAAGACTCTTGATGTCTTGAATGAATACTTGTTTTGGCCATACATTAAGAGAGATGTAAAAAGAGTGTGTGAGAGATGTGTAGAGTGTAGGAAAGCTAATTAGAGACTAAAATCCCATGGATTGCATAGACTGTCACCTATAACTAGTGAACAATGGATATATGATGGAGATCAACTTGCATCAACACTTACTAATCCATTACAAGGAATTGGAGGTCCTATAATAAGAGTAAGAACTAAGTACATGAAGGAGGCTTTGCAAAGGTTGATCATTGAAATTCTAGACAATGTGGATATTGTTGAAGATTTTAAGGCATTACCAAGATTAATTACTTATCTTCAAGCCAAGATGATGGATAAGGCCTAATGCATAAAAGAATATTTAGAGCCTAATATGTAAGGATGACCCACATGCTTGGTTTTTAATGAAGACCAATCTGTATATTTACCTTTTAAAAGGTTAAAGATGTGTGATTAGATGGTGATTTTTTGTTCTTGACTTTCTTTCAATAATTATTATTATTTGTCAAGTTATTTTTGAAATAATTTCTAATTTAAGGCTTATTTGTATCCATTAGTCAAGGGAATCCTTCTTGGTCAAGTCTTTCCTATTTAATTATGTTTAGGAATAGTCAAGAATGCATTTGATTATAGGTTTTTCATCATTTGGTGCCTTTTTAAAAAGCCAATCTAGTGTATTACGAAGATCATCATTCTTCAATAAAATTTGTGTGTTTTCTCTATTGTCAGAGTTTTCTCTTGGTTCTTTTAGTTAAGAACTAAATATGGTCTCTTCAAGGTAACTTGTATTGTTCAACTTATAACCTTGGTTCCAATCAACAAGTTTGGTTGGAGTCAGATTCTTTTCTTAATTCAAGAAGGATGGAGTCAAATTCTTTTCTTAATTCAAGAAGGATTTTTGGTTTCTTTTCTTTGTTGATTTTTAGGGCTTAGGTGATCCTTCACTAATGTTCATATTATTTGGTACAAAGCCAAACTCCTTAAATCAAGTTACTTCTATCCTAGTGCTCGTTTTCTTATACTTGCTTTTTTCTTCTTATTATTGTGTCTTTAATTTTTTTAGTTTGTTGTTCCTTGTGCTCTTCTTTACCTTTAGCCAAAATTTACATAATCGTTGTTCTATTCATCTATTTTCCTTTATTGTGGATGGTATTATTTATTAAAAAATATGTTTATCTTCAATTGTTGTACAAAGTTGCACAAGTATGTCAAAATCAAAAGTTGCAAGATTACGTTTATGTTAAATTGTTGCACACGTTTTTGGTGTTAATCCTTCCATTCGGTTTAAAGTTTCTGTTATCGTTCTTAGATTATTTGATTTTATATTCTTTCCTTCTGTAATCATTTTCTACCATGATTGAATTGCCTTATTTATGCTTTATTTCCTTTTAAATTCTTTCCTTATATAATCAATTTCTGCCTTAATTCCTCTTTCTATATTCGTGCTTTATTTCCTCTTATCTCTTTCCTTCTACAATCATTTTCTACCTTAATTTTACTTTCCTTATTCTTGCTTAAGTCTCTTTCCTTTTGTGGACCTCTAACATTACCTACTTTGTTGAGTTTTACTTTTTCTATATTCTTGCTCAAAATTCCTTTCTGTTATTTTCTATCTTACCTTTCTTGTTGACTTAGAACTCAAGCTAACCAAGTTTGAATTGTTGTATGTTTTCTTGTTGAGATCATTGATCAGGTTTTTAGCTAAAGGGCTTGTAAACGAAAGTTGAGTTGTAAAAGTCAAGTGTAGAGAGTCCAGCATCGATAAAATCCAAGCTTGAGTGAAAAATTGAGTGAACAAAAAATGGAGTGCAAACACTTAAGGGAGCGAGTAAGGACAACCAGATCTGTTTACTACTAATTCTTTCTTTGTGGGTTCAATCATGAGTTGTAATGGAGAAAATGTTTGCATTAATCTCAAGTTGTTCATGAAATCCATCCCAGATCAATTCAAGACTCTTAATAAGTGATTGGATAATTTGGGGACATCAAATAGATCTATCTATTATAGAAATCAACTTCAGAAATAGCCTCTCCACTAGTTAAGGATCAGGTTACGTATTTCTGGACCCCTCTAGACCCTGTGTCTTAGCAAGAGTTCTATTAGGAATTTGTTGTTGTTGTATAAAAATCAGCCACTGAATGTTGAGGAAGAGGAGGAAACTGATTATGAAGAAGTTCATTTCATAAGGGGAAAAGAGGCTATCCAAAGGATAGATAATAATTTGAGTAGTATTAAGGTAAAGATTCCTTCTTTTCAGGGCAAGAATGATCTTAAGTTGTGCTTAGAGTGGGAAAGAAAAGTAAAAAATGTGTTTGATTGTCATAACTACTATAAAGAGAGAAGGTCAAATTACTAATTCTAGTAGCATTTTGTGGGATCAAATGGTGCTTAGTATGCATAGGAATGGAGAGATACTTATTCGATTGTAGGAAGAGGAAAAGGTAGTAATGCGTAATTAGTTCATATCTAGCAGTTAGGAGTGAGATTTGTGTTAGAAGTTTCAAAGTTTGACTGAAGGTTCCAAGAGTGTATATGAATACTATAAGGAGATGGAGTTACCCATGATTAGGACTAATATTAAAGAGGATCGATTGGCTAGATTCATCAATGGTTTGAATAGGGAGATTGTAGATGTTGTGAATTTGCAACATCATGTAGAGATGGAGGATTTGTTGTATAAGGTCATTAAGGAGGAGAGGAAATTAAAGTCTGGGGGAACCTCCAAATCTAGTTTGATTTCTAACTCTTCATATAGGTCAAAATGGAAATATAACAAGACTACCTCAAAACCAAAAGATGATGCAAAAGCCAAAGATTTTGTTTCTTCTTCCAAAGTTAAAACCAAAACTAATCCCTCCTTTAAATCTTGTCATTTTAAGTGCTTAGGTGTCAATGGATTAGGCATGTTGCCTCTTAATGTCCAAATAAAAGAACTATGATTATTTTGGACAATGTTGAGCTATCGAATGTTAGCTCAAGTGATGATAAAATGCCAACATTGGAGGATTGTAATGACACAAATGTTGAAGGACCTGTGACTAGATAATTGCTAATAGGTGAACTCTTACTATTCAGCCTAAGGATAAAAGCAATGATGCCTAATATGAACGTATCTTTCGTACTCAGGGCCATATGAATAGCAAGTTATATAACATGATCATTAATAGTAAGAGTTGCACTAATGTTGCTAACACTTCATCAGTTGATAAACTGGAGTTGGAAACTATAAAGAATCTAAAACCGTGCAAGTTGCAATGGTTAAATGAGTGTGAGGAAGTTAAGGTGACAAAACAAGTTCTAGCAGCATTTTCGATTGGTATTTAAAATGATGAGGTTTTATGTGATATAGCACCAATGCATGCTAGTCATCTTTTGTTTTGGTGTCTAAGGCAGTTTGATAGAAAAGTTCAACATATAAAAAAATTACTCCTTTTTCATGAATAAATATGATCTTAACACCTCTTAAACCATGGGAAGCATATAAGGATTAGATTATGATAGTCAGAGAATACAAATTGAGGGAAAATCAAATGAATGTTTAAAACAAGAGTGAGAGTGATAAAAAGAGTGATAGTGTGAAAAAGAGTGAAAAGAGGGTAGTAATGAGCTATACGAGAAGAAAATCAAATTGTGAGACTTAAATAAAGAGAAAAATATGAGGGTTAGTGTCGATGCTAGTAGCAGCAAGGTCAAAAGTGATATGTTAGTGAGGTGTAGCTACTTGCACTTTATATACAAGGAAATTTAGCTTTTATCTAATTACCTTGGTCCATTTGTTGACTAGAGTTATTGCATTTTTATTATAGGATTTATCCCCTGAGGAGTTTTCACAAGGATTACCGCCTTTAAGAGGCATTAAGAATCAAATTGATTTCATCTCACGTTCAACAATTCCTAATACACTGGCTTATAGAGCTAATCTTGAGGAGACTAAGAAGATTCAAAAGTAATTGGATACATGCTAGTAGCAGCAAGGTTAAAAGTGATATGTTAGCGAGGCGTAGTTAATTGCACTTATATACAAGGACATTTAGCTTTTATCTAATTACCTTGGTCCATTTGTTGACTAGAGTTATTGCATTTTTATTATAGGATTTATTCTCTGAGGAGTTGTCACAAGGATTACCGCCTTTAAAAGGCAATAAGAATCAAATTGATTTCATCTCACATTCAACAATTCCTAATACACTGGCTTATAGAGCTAATCTTGAGGAGACTAAGAAGATTCAAAAGTAATTGGATGAGTAAATGGAAAAAAGGGTTCGTAAGGGAGAGTCTCACCCATTATTCTTGCTTGTTTTCAAAGATTGATATTAAAAAGTGGGTATTATCAATTTTCATGAAATAGGGAGATGAATGGAAAATTAATTTTAAAACAAAATATAGTTATATGAGTGTTTAAGTATCGCCTTTTGGTTTAACTAATGCACTAAGTACTTTCACGGTATTCATAAACCATATTTTGTGATCTTTTATCAAAAAAAATTTTGTTGTCTATGTTGATGACATTTTAGTTTATAGCAAGAATTTTTGGATGACCTTGTCAAATATTTTCATTTTGCACTTTGTGATTTAAGGGAATATAAGTTGTATGCTAATTTAAAGAATTGCAAAATTTTGTGTAGAATCTATTGTGTTTCTTAGTATTGTTGTGAGTGCACATGGAATTAGGCTAGATTAGGAAAAGATCAAGGCGATTAAGGAGTGATCTTACACTTAAGAATGCAAATGAGGTACAAAGTTTTCATGGTTTAGCATGGCAGGAGTTTTGTAAAGGATTTTAATTCTATAGTAACTCCTCTGAATAAACTTATTGAAAATAATGTTGTGTAAATGGACTAATGTGCAAGAAAACACCTTTAATACTTTAAAAGATAAGTTGATCAATGCACTTTACTTTCTTTACACAACTTTGAAAATTTTTTTGATATTGAATGTGATGCGTTAGGAATTGGTATCGAAGTTGTTTTAATGTAGGATTCCAAACTAATTGCTTACTTTAGTGAGAAGCTTAGTGGAGTAGCTTAGAAATACCCAATTTATGATCAGGAATTATATGCATTGGTGAGGACTCTATAAATATGGCAATACTATTTATGGCCAAAAGAGTTCATTATTCATCCAAATCATGAGAGCTTAAAGTTTTTGTGGTCCCAAGATAAGCTACATAAAAGACATGCTAAATGATTAGAGTTTATTGAAAATTTTCCTTATACAATCAAAAACAAGCTAGGAAAGGAAAATGTTATGATTGATGCATTGTCTAGGAGGTATGAACTATTGAATTCTTTACAAACTAAATTGCTTAGTTTTGAGTTCGTTTAAAATTTGTACAATAGTGATGCTGATTTTGGACAAGTGTGGGTTGCATGTTTTAAGTGTGCATGTGGTGATTTTTTTAATCATGATGGATTTTTGTTTAAGAAAGATAAAATTTGTGTGCCTAAATGTTTTATGTGTGAATTTCTTGTTAGGGAGACTCATAGAGGCGGTTGTGGGTTAATGGGTCATTTTGGTATTAAAAAGAAGTTAGATATATTACATGAACATTTTTATTTGTCCAACTAGAAATTTGATGTGCAATTTTTAAGTGATAAAATTATAACATGTAAACAAGCTAAGTAAAAAATAATGCCTCGTTGTTGGTATAATCCTTTGCCCATGCATAATCAACCGTGGATTGACATATCTATAGATTTTTTATTAGGTTTACCTAGATCTCATAGTGGTAAGGACAACATATTTTTTGTTGTTGATATGTTTAATAAGATGGCACATTTTATTACATTTTCTACAACCAATAATGTCATGCAAATTGCTGATTTGGTCCTTAAGGAGATAGTGCATTTTCATGGTTTGCCTAGAACAATTGTGAGTGACAGAGATGTTAAGTTCTTGACTCATTTTGGTACATTTTATGGAGTAAATTGGGCACTAAACTATTATTTTCTACCATTACATATCCTCAAATGGATGGACAAACTAAGGTAGTTAATAAGACCCTTTTTACATTGCTATGTACCATCATTTAAAAGAACTTGATTCAAAGGGAAAAGAGTTTACCACATGTTGAGTTTGTGTTTAATAAGGTTGTGCATTCGACTACATCTTAATAACCTTTTAAAATTGTGTTTGGGTTTAATCCTTTAACTCCTTTAGATGTTTTACTTTTACCTACTAATGAATGTGATACGGAAAGCCCAGGAAATCTGAGCTGTTGAAACCCCCCTAATTCTATTGGTTCATTACCCTAACTTTCTATCCCAAGAACATGCTAGATCAAACCCCAATTTCGTTAATTGAGACCTAATCCTAAAGAAATCATAAACTAATTCACGTTGCAAGTACTTACTTGTCGTTGCAAATTAATTTCTTGAAGTAACCAATAAGGCGATCGCACCTCTCTTAAGGAAATCCAAATTCTGGAAATTTCATTAATCCCATGACACAAAAAATTTGTATTACACCCCTCATCTAATTCTATTTACATTGTAGAAAATAAGATGACCTAAACTTTTAAAGCAAACAATGCGCTTAATACAAACAACCCATAAAACAAGTTCAAAACTTAAACTAAATAAAAGCAACTAAATTACAAGCCCAAATAATACAATAAGCCCTTTTATAAGAGATATTAAGCTTGTCCTCAAAATTGGCTAAGTACTAGCCTCTTCATGTCCCCTTAGCACAATTACAAGCTTTGGCATGCCTTGGTGTTCCTCCATGGATGTTTTGGCCTAATCAAGAATTTGAGATGTGATTAAGCCTTGAACAAATCCTTACATAGCTTGCTTGAGCTTTGAAGCTTGTTGCCTTGTAATTGGTCCACTAGACATAGAAAGCTTGTATTGTTGAGTAGTGTTATGGCGTTGAACCTCCTTGCCAAGGCTGGTTGTATCATTCCCTCCCTCTTTAAAAGGATTCATCCTCGAATCAGCCCCTACATTATCAAAGGGAGAGAGGACAGCAACATTAAAAGTAGCAGACATTTGATACTCACCTAGCAAGTCAATCCTATTGGCATTATCATTAATCCTTTCAAGCACTTGAATGGTCCATTGCATCTAGGATCCAACTTTGATTTCCTTTAGGAAACCTCTCCTTCCTAAAATGCACCCAAACACAATGACCAGGTTCAAATCTCATCAACTTATGTCCTTGATTAGCCCTTTGAGCATTTGCTTCATTAAGCTTCTCTATTTGTTGCCTCGCCTTCTCATGAACGTTCTTCACTCACTCAGCCCTATGTTGTCCATCCCTACTAGATATCTCATTTAATGGAAAAGGACACAAATCCAAAGGTGTTAAATGGTTAAATCCATAAACTATCTCAAATGGATAATAACTAGTAGTAGAATGAATGCTCCTATTATATGCAAATTCAACCATAGGCAAACATTCTTCCCAAGTTTTAAGATTTTTACCCACAACAACACGCAAAAGAGAACCTAAAGTTCTACACTTCAATTTGACCATCTATTTGAGGATGACATGTAGTAGAAAACAAAAGTTTAGTACCTAATTTCCCCCAAATCAGACGCCAAAAGTGACTTAAGAACTTTACATCATGGCCAGAAACAATGGTCTTAGGAACACCATGCAAACACACAACATCCTTAAAGAACAAATCAACAATATTTGTGACATTATCAGTTTATGACATGCAATGAAGTGTTCCATTTTACTAAATCTATTAATAACCACAAATATGCTAACCCTACCTTTTTTGGTCCTAGGCGGTCCCAAAACAAAGTCCTACAACACACCTAGAATAAACTTTCTCTACATCTTTTCTCATATTAGGCCAATAAAAATGTTCACAAAGTATGTCATATGTGTTTTGCACCCTAAAATGATCCATCAAACCCCCACAATGTGATTTTTGCACAAGTATGTCACACATAGAGCAATTAGGCACACAATGCTTATTCTCCTTAAACAAGTACCCATCATGCCTTTAAAACTTTTAAAATGCAGCATGCTAACACGCACCATAAACATTGCCAAAATCAGAATCTGAAGCATACAAATTTCTAATAAACTCAAATCTAAGCATTTTAGAACTTAAAGTATTGATTAGAGTCTTCTTGATACATTAGTTAATAAATTTTCCTTACCTTGCTTATACTTGATCACATATGGAAAAGTTTCAATGAACTCTAGCCATCTTGCATGTCTCTTGTTCAACTTACTTTGGCCTTTCAAATGCTTAAGTGACTGATGGTCAGAATGCACTACAAACTCCTTTGGCCATAAGTAGTGTTGCCAAGTGTCCAATGCACTCACCAAGGCACAAAGCTCCTTATCATAAGTGGAATAGTTCAGTCGTGGTCTATGAAGCTTTTCATTAAAGAAAGCAATAGAATGCTACCCTACATCAAAACAGCACTAATACCTATCCCGAAAGCATCACATTCAATTTCAAAAGCTTCATTAAAGTTAGGCAAACTTAGAACAGCTGCAGAACACAATTTATCTTTCAAAGTATCAAATGCGAGTTCTTGTGCCTTATTCCACTTAAAGCCAATGTCCTTTTTAATTATTTTAGTCAATGGGACAGCAATGGTGCTAAAGTCCTTAACAAAAACACCTATAAAAGCTAGTCAAACCATGAAAGCTATGCACATCACTAACTAACTTAGGAGTAGGCCAATCTTTGATAGCCTTAACCTTCTCCTCATTAACATGAGCACCACGGGCAGAAATAACAAAGCCAAGAAACACAACTTTTTCCATAAAAAAGGAACACTTTTTAAGCTTAGTATACAACTTTTCACTTCTAAGTGCCTCAAGTACAAATTTAAGATGCAAAACATACTCATCTAAGATTTTGCTATAAATCATAATATCATCGAAGTATACAACCAAAAATTTGTCAATAAATTCACGCAAAACATGGTTCATCAATCTCATAAAAGTGCTAGGTGTGTTTGTCAAACCAAATGGAATGACCACCCATTCATACAAACCATATTTAGTTTTATAAGTATTTTTCCATTCATCTCCTAAGTTCATCCTAATCTGACGATATCCACCTATGAGATCAATTTTTGTAAAGAAAAGTGCACCATGTAACTCATCAAGAATATCATTTAGTCTAGGAATGGGGTGGCAATACTTTACCGTTATCTTATTTACTGCCCTGCAATCCACACACATGTGCCATGTTCCATCTTTCTTTGGCACTAACAACACAGAAACAATATATGGTCTTAAGCTTTCCTTTATGTGCCCCTTCTTTAAAAGTTCCCCCACTTACTTCTGAAGTTCCTTTGTCTCCTTGGGATTACTCCAATAAGCTGGGCGGTTTGGAATTTAAGCTCCTAGCACAAAATCAATTTGGTGTTCAATGGCCCTCAAAGGTGGAAGTCCCTTGGGCATCTTATCTGGAAACACATCTGAGTATTCCTGCAAAACAGATTTAATAACACAAGGCACAGAAGAATCAAGGTCAGCCCTATTATAAAGAGTTTCTCTATAGTTAAGCAAAATGAAAGGCTTATATGTGTATAACATTTGTCCCAACTCTCTTGATTTTGCAAAACAAGTACCCTTTTTTCTTCCACTTTTCTTTTCACTCAGCTCTACTTTTTCAATTGCACTTCCCTCTTTTCTTTCCTCACTAGTGCAATTTCTCTCAATTGGGCTTTTATTATCAATTTCTTTCATGGCCTCTTTTCCTTTTTTTTCTTTTTAAACTCTCGGCCTCCCTTTGTTTTAGTTCTTCCATGGCTTTTGCAAGCTTGATTTGATCCTCATAGACCTCCTTTGTCTATAGAGGACCTAAAACATAGGTCTGATTTCCTATTTTGAATGAGTACTTATTCTTATAGCCACCATAGATCACTCGCCTATCATACTGCGAAGGCCTCCCCAACAATATGTGACTTGCTTGCATTGGTACTACATCACACAAAACCTCATCTAAATATCTACCAATGGAGAATGCAACCATAAATTGCTTTTGCACCTTCACTTCCCCACATTCATTGAGCCATTATAGCTTTTATGGGCTAGGATGTTTGATAATAGGCAGCCCTAACTTTTGAAACATTTGATATCGCTATGCTTAGAAGGTGTATTAACAGCATTAGAGTTAGAATTGGTACCTTTAGAGGTTATCCCCTTGTCTTTGGACTTGTCCTTTCCCTTTTCTTCCTTCTTAGGCTATTTGGAACTCCATGAACTTGAAGAACTAGAATTGTATGCCTTGTTAGAGCCCTTACTCTTCAATTGCCTTTCAACCATTCAACCATTTCCTCAATTTTCACGTAATGATGTAACTCCACCACTTTGGCTATATCTTTGTTCAATCCAGCAAGAAACGTTGCCATGGTGGCCTCCCTATCCTCTTCAATATTAGCCCTGATCATTACTATTTCCATCTCCATATAATAGTCCTCCATGCTCTTAGTACCTTGTGTCAAAGACAGGAGCCTTTGGTGAAACTCCCTATAGTAATAGCTAGGCACAAAGCATTTCTTCGTTATGGCCTTCATTTCTTCCCATGTCTCAACAGGCCTTTCATTAACTCCTCTTCTACTCAATAGCAACTGATCCCACCAAATAGCAATATAGTGTGAGAATTCAACTGTCGCCAACTTCACCTTTTTCTCTTTTGAGAAAGCAAATATCATCTAAACTTTCCTTTCCCACTCTAGGTAGGCATCTACATCATTTTTGCCTTGAAAAGGAGGTATCTTCATCTTGATGCTACCAATATTCTTTTCCACTCTTTCTACTTCTTCTTCCCTTCCTCTTTCATTTCTTGCTATATTACCACCTCTAAATCTGCCCCTACCATATCGTCCACCTCTGCCTTGATTTCTGCCCCTACGCCACTCCTCCTCCTCATCCTAATCAATATCATCATACTCTTCATAATTGTACGTGTTTTGGATCAGAGTAGTAGCATCTCTTCTATTTCCTAAATCTCCTTTATCAGCAGATTATGATTCCTCCTTCAATCTCTTAAACCTTTCTTCCATATCATCAAACCTCGAGTTAAGCCTATCAAATTGACTATACATGGCTTGCAAAGTGAAGTTTTGATATGTTGGATTTCCTTGATTTTTCTTCGTTGCACTATTATCACTTTCATTAGACATGTTGTTAGAAATCTATAAGGAAATGTTAGAAAGCACCTCACTAGCACTCCCTCATATATTTCACTCAAGAACAAAATTTTTACCACTCCTGTTTCACACAAAATATTGGCTTTTCACTAGATAGGCTCACACTCTCTTGCCTTTTACCTCTCAAGTGATGCCTTGAAAGTTACTCTTTAGAAACTAGTTCAAGAAATAATAAGCAAATAGCAAACAACACAATAATTAGAAAAGAACAAGATAAATCCTAACAAGAAAACAAAATGAACAAAAACTATAAGCAAATATAATGAACGGACAGTAACAATTTTCTATGCCAATACATAGATGAAGAATGTGTAGGCAATGATTCTTATAAGTAATTGAACAATATGAGTGGAAAATTGTCCAATTTAATGTGTTAGAGGCAAGGCTAGGCACAAACAAGAAATTAAACAAAGAAACAAATAAAGACACACCAATTATAACTAAACTCACTAAAGACCCGAAACTTAGAGGAACAAGTTCAAATTTGCCCCAAATTGAAAGATAGGTAATTCAACGTGTTTTAATGATTCTTGCACACAAATTAGGCTAATTTGAGTTTACAACCTGAATTTATGCAAAAGAAATGATTGTCCAATTCTGGATTGACAAGAATTGCATATATGATTCAAAGAAAACTATCTTGATCAATATGAAATTTTCTCTCTTTTTTTTGCGATTTTTCTGATTCCTTTTTCTTTCTTTTCACTTTTTTCTTTTTCTCTGAATTTTTTTAATTTAGGTCCAAAGATCAAGAAAGCAAAGACTCACTAAAAGAAAACAAGAACACAAATTCAGAAACAAGAATTCAAGAAAACACAAAAGAACATGAAAGGTCATATTTGTCACAACCAAAAAGAAAAGAAATTTTCAAAGAAACAAACAAGAAAGCATAAAAGGATATGTATGAGTTCAATAGAATTAAACCAAAGCTCTGATACCAAAATGATACGGAAACCCCAAGAAATCTGAGTTCTTGACCCCTGATTCTATTGGTTCATTACCCTAACTTTCTATCCCAAGAACATGCTAGATCAAACCCCAATTTTGTGAATTGAGACCCAATCCTAAAGAAATCAGAAACTAATTCACATTGCAAGTACTTACTTGTCATTGCAAATTAATTTCTTGAAGTAACCAAGAAGGCAATCACACTTCTCTTGAAGAAATCCAAATTCTAGAAATTTCATTAATCAAATGACTCAAAAAAGTTGTATTACAGCCCTCATCTCATTCTATTTATATTGTAGTAAATAAGATGACCTAAACTTCTAAAGCAAACAATGGGCTTAATACAAACAGCCCATAAAACAAGTTCAAAACTTAAACTAAATAAAAGCAACTAAATTACAAGCCCAAATAATACAATTAGCCCTTTTATAAGAGATATTGAGCTTGTCTTCAAAATTGGCTAAGTACTAGCCTCTTCATGCCTCCCTTAGCAAAATCACAAGCTTTGGCATGCTTTGGTGTTCCTCCATGGATGTCTTGGCCTCATCATTAATTTGAGATGTGATTAAGCCTTGAACAAATCCTTGCATAGCTTGCTTAGGCTTTAAGCTTGCTACCTTGTAATTGGTCCACTAGACATAGAAAGCTTGTCTTGTTAAGTAGTCTTGTGGCATTAAACCTCCTTGCCAAGCCTGGTTTTATCAGAATGGACGAATTTTGATGGAATGAGAAAGGCAGATTTTTTCAAGGATTTGCACGCCAAGATTTGAGGTAATAAAGAGAAAAAGAATGAGCAATATGCAAGGCAAGCTAATAAGGCCCATGTGAAACTTACCTTTAAACCTGGAGATTGGGTATGGGTTCATATGTGTAAAGAAATATTTGTTGCCCAAAAGAAATCAAAATTGCAACCTAGAGAAGATAGACCTTTCCAAGTGTTGGAGCAAATCAATGACAATGGCTACAAGATCGATTTACAACATCACTACGGTAATTTTAGTGCTAATTTTAATATTGCTAACTTATCTTTATTTGATGTAGGTAATTCAAGGACAAATCCTTTCAAGTAGGGAGGGAATGATAGGGATTAGCTTTCATCAACTCTCATCGATCCATTACAAGGAATTGGAGGTCCTATGATAAGGGTAAAAAATAAATGTACGAAGGACTCTTTGCAAGGATTCATCATGGACATTCAAGAAAATGGGGTTGTTGTTAAAGATTTTTAGGCATTACTAAGACTAATTACATATTTTCAGGCTCAAGATTTTGTACAAAGCCTAATGCGTGAAAAGTAATGCTTATTACCCAATATGAAAGGATGATCAAAATGCTTGTTTTTAGTAAAGCCCAATCTGCATATTTACCATTTGAAAAGGTTAAAGATGTGGGATTGGATGAAATTTCATGTTTTATCTTTCTTTCATTAATTATTATTAGTTTTCAAGTTATTTTTTAGAAGGATTTAAAATTTACGTCTAATTTGTATCCATTAGTTAAGGTAATACATCCTAGTAAAGTCTTTCCTATATAGTTTTACGTGTCAAGAAGACATTTCCTTATATGATTTTCATCATTTGATGCCTATTTAAAGAGGCAATTTGGTGTATTATGAAAATCATCATTTCATCAATAAAATTTGACTATTTCTCTATTGTGAATTTGTAAAAGTTTTCTTTTGTTCTTTTCTTAAGAACTAAATTTGATCTCTTCAAAGAAACTTGTGTTTATAAACTTATAACTTTGGTTCCAATCAACAAGTTTGGTTAGGGTTAGGTTCTTCGCTTAATTCAAGAAGGATTATGGGGTTTCTTGTCCTTGCTGGTTTTTAGTTCTTAGGTGTTCCATCACCAAGTTTCATATTAGTAGGCATCTTTATGGACTTTTTTCTGGGTTTACCTAAGTTTAGGAGGTGTCATGATTCATTATTTCTAGTTGTTGATAGATTTTATATGATTGCACATTTCATTACATGTCACAAAACCAAAGATGTATCTTACATTGATAAATTATTCTTTGGTAAAATTGTTCGATTACATGGAGTTCCTAAAACAAGTTTCTAATCATGACACTAAATTCTTGAGCTATTTTTGAGAACTTTTTGGTGGAAGCTGGGAACTAAACTTTTACTTTCTACAATTTGTTATACACAAACATATAGTCAAACTGAAGTGTTTAAATGAACTATAGGATTTTTATTACGTGTTACTGTGGGTAAAAACTTGAAAAAGTTGAAAGAGTATGGCTTTTGTAAAGTTTGCATATAATTGAACCATACATAGACTATTGTCACCATTTGAAATTATTTATGGCTTTAACCTGTTGCCTCATTTAGATTTTGTTCCTCTGTCATTAGGTGAAAGCAAGCTTTGATGGAAAAGCTTTATGAGAAGGCAAGGATGAATATAGAGAAATCGACGCAAAAGTATGAGAAGCAAGCTAATAAGGTTGGAAACAAGCTAACAAAACATGTTCAGCTCAACATCTCTTTCATATCAATCTTTATACCTAGAAGAGATGAGAAAAAATTCCATGTTAAATTCACATGCATTATCCAAAACCTGTTCTTGCATCATAATTTGTGTGATTAAGGCTCCAAGTGCGTCTTGCATCACTTTTGGTTTAAGGCGTGTAATTGGATCAATTGTTATGCTAAGTAGAGATTTTATTGATGTCCTAAGTTGGTTCTCATCATTCCCCCTCTCCTCAAAAAGATTCCTAGAATCATCACCTACATCAAAAGGACAAAGATTAAGAACAATAAATTTAGAACTAACATTATAGTTACTTAGTGAATCCAATTTGTAGGCATTATCACTAATGAGTCCTACAACTTCAAATGGTCCATCACCACGAGGCATCAACTTTGATTTATGTTCTTGCACATATGCTCCCAAATCTAATCTCCTACTTTGAAAATAACATGTTTGCAGCCTTTATTGGCTTTAGATACATAATGGTCAATTTGCCTCTCAATATATGGATGCACCTTCTCGTGAATTTTTTTCATAACTTTTAGCCTTCTTTTCTCCAACTGTACCATCAAACTCACATACAGGTAAAGGTATCAAATATTCGGGTGTGAAAGGATTAAATCCATACACAACCTCAAAAGGAGAATGATTAGTGTTAGGATGCATGCTTCTATTATAAGCAAATTCAACATCTGGCAAACAATCTTCTTAAATTTTAATGTTCCTTTTAATTATGGAATTCAACAAAGTTTTAAGAGTACAATTGGTTACCTCAATTTTCCCATCAATTTGTGGGTGATAATGAGGGAAAAAAGGAAGTTTTGTACCTAGCTTTCCTTATAAAGTGCCAAAATGACAATAAAATTTGACCATCCTGATACGAAACAATACTTTGAGGCATTCCTTGAAGGTGTACCACCTCTAAAAAGAAAATTCAACCACATTCGTGGTATGAAATGTGCCATATTAGAAACTTGCCAACAACAAAAAAAATAGAATCCCAACCCTTCCTAGTTCTAGGCAATCTCAATATAAATTCCATAGATAGATTTACGCATAGATGATTAGGAGTACGTGAAGGTGTATAATGATCCACTAGATAACACTTTGAACTTGGCCCTCTTAAAAACTTCACAATGCTGACAAACTCTCTCAACATCTCCTTTCACGTATGGGGAAAAGAAATATTCAACTAGGATGTCTACAGTTTTCTAATGCCAAAGTGCCCGACCTCCATAGTTTATCTCACAAACAACTCTTTTAAGGAACAATTGGGCACATATAACCTCATCTCCCTAAATTCAAATCCATCATGTCTATAAAAAATCCCAAATGAAGTTTTTTACAAGACTAAACCCATTAGCAAAATCATTGGCACTAGCATATAAATCTTTCATAAACTTAAATCTCAACAATTTTGCATCATAAGACAATGCATCTGCAACCACAATTTTCTTACCTTTTTTGTAGTTGATGATATAGGGAAAGGACTTAATAAATTCGACCCACTTAGCATGTATTTTATTCAACTTACCTTTCCCCTTTAAATGATCCAAAGACTTGTGGTTTGTGTGAATGAAAATTTCCTTAGGCTACAGGTAGTGTTTTCATGTCTTCAATGTTCGCACCAATGAATACATCTCTTTAGAGTTGAACTAAGTTTTCCTTTAATGATGGAAACGACTCATTTTGGTTAATTTCTAACTTAAAACTAGCATTCTTGTTCATCACCTTAGTTAATGGAGCAATTATAGTGTAGAAGTCTTTAACAAGCCTTTTATAAAAAACTTGCTAAACCATGAAAAATTCACACTTCAGTTAGTGATTTCAGTGTAAGCCAATCTTTAGTTGGATCCTCATCAACCTATATTCCCTTTACACTAGCAACATAGCAAAGAAACACAATTTGATCAGCTTAAAAGAACACTTCTTAAGATTATAAAACAATTGTGTAATAAGCAAAACACTTGAACATCATGCAAATGTTTAATATGTTCATCAAGTAATCTTTATATACAAGAATATCATCACCACCACAAATTTACCAATAAATTCATACAAAACATGATTCATCAATTTCATAAATGTGTTTGGTGCATTAGTAAGTCCAAAAGGTGTGACCAACCACTCTTATAAACCATGTTTAGTTTTAAAGACAGTCTTCTACTAATCTCCCTCTCACATTCTAACTTGATGATATCCACTTTTCAAATCAATTTTAGTGAATATACATGACCCATGCAATTCATCCAATATTTCATTTTATCTAGGTATAGAATGGTGATACTTTACTATGATTTTATTGATAGCTCTGCAGTCAACACACATTCGACATGATCCATCATTCTTAGGAACTAGAAGTATTGGAACTGCACAAGGACTCATTCTTTCCCTTACATATCCTTAGCAATTAACTCTTCAACTTTCACTTGAAGCTTCTTTCACTCCTTGGGATTAATTTAATCCACTGGTCTAATGAGAATTGATGTTAGAGGGACGAAATCAATCTAATGCTCTATCCTCTAATAGTTGGCAAACCACTCAATTCCTCAGAAAATACATTAACAAACTCTTGTAATAATAAAACAAAAACACTTGACAAAGAAGACTTACATTTGTTAGTGTTAAAATAACCTCTTTGTACATGAGTACTAATAAAAGGCCAACTTCATATCTCTCATTTTGCAAACAAGCCCTCTTTCTTTTCCAATTGTCCTTTCTTCTCACTCTTTAACTTTTTCTCCTTTTCTCTTTTTCTTTTTTGTTTTAAAACCCTCTCGTGTTGACTCTCATTTTCTCTCCCCTTATTTTCTCTCAAATCCTCTTTAAATAATTAGTTGATCTTCAAAATCTTGTTGTGGTGACAATGGTATAAAAGTCATAGGTCCATCATTATATACAAATGAATATAAAATGAATCTCGGTGAAGGAACATGATGGAAACCTGGCTAAGGACATGCAAAGGATGATGCCATATGGTTCAACATATTTCAATGATCTATCACACATTAATGGAGGTTGAATAACTTGGGCTAAAGTTAAAAGATGAAGGAAGCTCTTAATGGACTGATTGAAGATGTTTGGGCTAAATAAGAAACAATAAAAGCTTATTTGGGCTTGGATAGATCAGTCAGCTATGTCGCCTTAATTCAAGCATTAAATAGGCCTATTTAGTTGTTTATTTGGCTTAATTAGAAGACTATGCTATTTTGATGATTTCAAGATATTTCTAACTGACTTCGACGTGCCTAAAGTCCACTTTTTATATTTGGCTTTAGGAATCATTTTTGAAAAGGCTTTCCTAAATCTAAAGAATTTCCTTATTTTTAGGAACAAATCATTACTAGAAGATTGATTATGGTTTTCTTTATCCTATATAATCGTCATCTTTTGTACAAGAATTCATATTGGAATTTCATGAAATTAGTAAGGAAATTCACTTTATTGGTTCTTCATTGAACTTAGAACTTATCAAGGTTATTCCTTGTGGTGTTCATCTAACTTATAACTCTCAATCTCTTCTTTTCTAGAGTGTAGTGTCAATATCCTTCTTTTATAACTTTGGTTTGTGTTTCTCTAAACATTAAGTCAAGGTTTTTTTCTTGAAAACAAAACTAATTTATCTTTCTTAGAAATTCATTTCAACAACTTGTTAGCGGGTTCCTAGATCTCAATTTTTAGGGTTCACATCAAAACACCTAAAACCCACAATCAACAAGGAAAAAAACTACAAAATCCTTCTTGAATCAGTGAAAGAACCCGACCCTAATCAAAATTATTAAATAGAACTAAAATTACAAGTTGATCACTATAAGTTACCTTAAATAAACTAAATTTAGTTCTTGACTAAAGAACTAAGAGGAAGCTCTCATAATAGAGAAACACTCAAATTTTATTGATGATAACTTGATTTCTTTAGTAAACTAGTTTGCCTTTAATAGGCACCAAAAGATGAAAATCCAATAATGAAATGTCTTTTTGACTACTCCTAAACATAGTTAAATAGGAAAGACTCAATGAAGGATTCCCTTAACTAGTGGGTACATATCAGCCTTAAATTTGAAATCCTTCCAAAAATAACTTGACAACTAGTAATAATTAATAAGTACAATGGACCACTTGTCAAACAATTTTAGGTTCTAAATGATTCTCTCTTTCTTCTTGGGATTTCTCTATGTTGCTGCTAAGCTCCCCCTAGTGAAGATGGCCCCAAAGGAGGACTATAAAAATGCTACTGATAGTGGGTCAAAGATATCAAACCTAGAAAAGAACAATATAGATGATGTTAGTAAGAATGCTAAAGAAGCATTTACAAATGCGGACTTCTCACCTTTACAACCTTTGAAGAATGTTAACACTAGAAAAGCATTAAGTGGAGATTCAACCTTACAAATTGAGAGCCCACTAATGCCAAGGACAAACAACTAGATCTGAAAACATAGAGTAGTAGAGTGGCTTCACAAGTATTAAAGATTAAGCTTAATCATTACCATAAAGCCAAGGAGGATGGTATATTTAACCCTTCCTTGCAACTTATACAAGCTGGAGCTACTTCCCAATCAATAACTCTCATAGGTTTCTTTTATGGAAAGACACCTACCTTTACACATGTGCAAGCTTGGGCTATGTCAAACTAGGGTAAATTTGAGGGGAAAATTACTTGCAGAGGAGGACACCTTCATATTTAAGTTTAATGTTGAGGATACATTACAAGAGATTTTAGGGTTGGGGCATTGATTTCTAACCAATGTTCCTTAAAGAGGTGGAAAATGGTAGTGGATTGGGCAAAAATAAAATTGAAGTTTTTTCTATATGGATCAACTTTCACAATGTTACTCTTAAGTATTTGACAATGTAAGCTTGAATTACCTTACTAGTGAAATAGGTTCTTCACAAGATGAAAGGAGCACTGACATGGATAGGAGAGTGGATTTGTTCTACCCAAATAAGGTTCATGGGATACTACCATATGGTAATGACTAAAGGAAACATGTCCATCTTCAAGAAGAAGGACGGTCAAAGAAAAGGTAAGAATAAAGGCATGGGAAATACCCCTTGACCTTCCTCAATATTTTCATCTTTTATCTATTTATAACTATTTTGGTGTCTAATGTAAGAGTAATGCATAATCCTCTTAAAAACTTAACAATCAAGTATACCATTTTGGGAAAAAGACCATTGATCATAGCCTTCTTAGAGACTAAATAAAAGCAAAACATCTCAACAAAAGCCTTAGGTTTCTAGGCTCAAATTAGGTTATACAAATGAATCTTGTACATCACAATACTGGCATATAATAGGAAAAATTCTAAGTTGTTATCAGGAAATCCTCAGACCAGATTATACATATTGATTGTAGAATTGAAGAATTCTCTACTTCATTTGAGCTATCTATCATTTATGCAGCAAATCATCAATTTTAAAAAGAGAAGTTAGGGAGGAAATGAGAATTATCAAGAATGCTATTAATGAGCCTTGTTTGATTTCTAGAGATCTAATCTATGTTCTTTCTCCTTATGAGGCTGAAGGGAATAAACTAAAATTAAGAGGAATAGAGAAGGAATCGCAATAGGTAGTTCAATAGTTGGAGACAGTGGATCTAAGTTTTATGGAGAATTTATTCACTTAGGACAATAAGCAGCAGGAAGTATGGCATATAAGGAAAATAGCTTAATCAAAAATTAGTCAAACAAGAATGGCTATACTAATTCCTAGACTTCTTTGTATTTTTTAGGCCCTCTAACATACGTGAATCACTCTATGATAAAAGTTCAAGGTCTAGGCCCTAAGATAATCTCTAAAACTCCTTTCAGATTCTTTAACTTTCTATATGACAAGGAAGGGTTTGAGGAGATTGTATTCGAATATGGAGTTTTGAGATTAGAGGTTGTAAAGCTTTTCAATTAATGAGAAAGTTGAGCTTATTAAAGGAGAGATTGAAGGAATTTTTCATAATTCAAAAACCTCTTAACTTCTTTAAGCTGTTAGATAGAAGTTCATGAAAGCTTAGGAAGACTAATATTTTATTCTTTGATTCATGAGCTAAAAGTTTAAGAAACTAATTTGCTTAAGGAGTACAATCATGCACTAATTCCTCAAAATTCCTATTAAAGCAAAAGGCCAAACTTGCATGGTTAAAACATTGGGATAATAACTCAACTTCACAATGTTATCCTTGTAAGGAGAAATAAAAACAAAATTACTCACACTGACATAGACATAATTAAGGAGATTACCATGCATTACTGTAATAAATTGTTGGGTTCCAACACTAGGGAACTACACTTTGCTTGCAATTTAAAGAAATTAACAAGATATGGATGTTGTATTGACAAAACCTATCATTGCTTAAGAGGAAAAAGATACCCTTTATAGTATGGCACAAAACAAATCTCCAGGCTTAGATGGATATGGTGCTTTTTTTCTTTAAAAGAACTTAGAATATAACAAGCTAGCTTCTTATAGAAGTGGTGCAGGAGTTTTTCCTTAATTTGAATATGTTAAAAGAAATTAATAAGACCTTTATTTGTTTTGTTCCCATGAGAAAGTATCCGAACTCCTTGAATGATTTTAGACCCATCTCATGCTATAATTGTGGTTACAAAGTCATATCCAAAATCAACGCTGCAAAGCCCAAACATTCCTTAAGAGCAATCATTAGTACTTTCCAAGTGGTATTTGTACATGGAAGATCAATTAGTGATAATATTTTACCTGTTCAGGAGTTAATGAGAGATTATGACAATAAAAAGCCAATCAGTATTATGGTATTATTGTTGATTTCTACAAGGCTTTTGACTCTATCAAATGGAGTTTTGTATTGGAAAGCCTAAAAAGGTTTGGCTATTCCATCGTCTTTACTGAATTGATAAATGCTTGTATTTCCTCGACTTCATACAGTATCCTCCTAAATGGTATTCCTAACAAGCTTTTCAAAAGCACTAAAGGTATTAGATAAGGGGACCCTTTATCCCTTTTTCTATTCACTTTGGTGATTAAAAAGCTTAATAGGATGATAGTTTACTACATAAGTAGGGATTGTAAATTTGTGCACCATTACAAATGTGAAGCATAAAGGATTTACCATCTGGCCTTTACTGATGATGTTATGTAAATATGTCAAGCTAATTCTCATTCTCCAAGACTTATAAAGAAAATTCTTAGTAGATTTTCCAAGTTGTGGGTTTTGAGACTGAAGTATGTCTTCCAAAGCAGGAGGGAGGACCTAGAGTTGCCTCAATAATTGTTATGCAAAGTGTGCTCCTAACTAAAAGGGCTTGGAAGACTCTCAATGATAAGGAATTCCTTTGGTCTAAATGGATCAATGAGTACTACATCTTATTCCAACTTTTGTTAAATAAAAGATAGCAGAGATCATTCTTGGAATTTTACCCAAATCCTGAGGTTAAAATATTACATCTATACCAGCAAGAATAATTGGTTTTGGTATGGCAACTGGGCACTAAAGAGCTCCTTTTATAACAAACATGAATTTCTAACCCTCCTTAATAATTTATCCAAGGAGGTCAGAATTGAACCAATTATTCAAAGCAATGAATGGTACACTAATTTTAGGCTTTTGCACTTATTTCTTGCTTTGTCACAGGTCCTCTAATGCCTTGTAATGGATTGGTTAGTGTTGATGTAATAGATCTCCATCATTGCCTCCCTTCTCGAAAGGATTCATCCTTAAATCACCTACGTCAAATAAAGATAAGTCAGGAACAATAAAAGTAGCATTAACATTGCCATAGTGACTTGGTAAATCAATCTTGTAGGCATTGTCATTTATTCACTCTTAACACTTGGAAAGGTCCATCTCCTCTAGGATCACTTTGATTTCCTTTAGGTAGCGAATCTTTCTTTACACATATGAACCCTAACCCAAGATGTTTAAAGGTAACTTTCATACACCCTTTACTACTTTGCCTTGCATATTACTCATTCTTTTTTCTCTATATTAGTTTGAATATTGGCATGCAAAACCTTAATAAAATCTAACTTTCCCTTTCCATCAAAATTAGCACATTTATTAATTGGTAAAGGGAAAACATCTACACAATTTTAAAAGGTAAATAAGATACGTAGAATGCACAACCTTATTATACGCAAACTTAATATATAGTAAATACTTTTTCCATTGTTTCAAATTCTTTTAAATGATGGTATACAGTAACGTAATAAGGGTCCTATTAACTACCTCAAAATTTCCATCCATTTGAGGATATGTAAAGGTAGAAGATAACAGTTTACTGCCTAATTTACTCCACAAAATGTGCTAAAAATGACTCAAGAACTTAACATCTCTGTCACTCACAATTGTTCTAGGTAAACCATGCAAGTGCACTATCTCCTTAAAGAACAAACCAGCAATAAGCATGGCATCATTAATTTTAGAACATGCAATAAAATGCGCCATCTTATCGAACCTATCAGCAACAACAAATATGTTATCATTGCCATTATGAGATTTAGGTAAACCTAATACAAAATTCACAGATATGTCAATCCAAGATTGATTAGGCATGGGTAAAGTAGTATACCAACAATGAGACATTTACCACATACAAATTGCACAACATGTTTCATATTGGGCAAATAAAATGCTTATGTAATATATCTAAGGTATTTTTAATATCATAATGCCCATTAACCCACCTTCATGGGTATCTTAGCCAGCAATTCATGTAAGAAGATTTAGGCACACAAAGTTTATCTTTATTGAATGAAAATCCATTATGCAATAAAAATAACCATATGCACACTTAGAACATGCAAGCCATACTTGTATAAAATCAACATAACTATCATATAAATTCTTAATAAACTCAAACCTAAGAAATTTAGTTTGTAAAGAAGTCAATAGTGCATACCTTCTAGACCATCAGGCACAACATTTTCCTTTCCTTAATTATATTTGATTGTATATGGAAATGTTTCAATAAACTCTAAAGATTGGCATCTCTTTTGTGCAGTTTACATTAGGATCTCAAAAACTTCAAGCTCTCATGTTCTAAATGAATAATGAACTCCTTCAGCTATAAATAGTGTAGCCATATTTCTAAAGTCCTTAGTAATGCATATAATTCCTTATCATAAGTTGTGTAATTCAAGGCTACTCCACTAAGCTTCTCATTAAAGTAAGTCATCGTTTTGGAATCTTGCATCAAAATAGCTTATTAATTATTGATATGTCACATTCAATCTTAAGAATTTCATCAAAGTTAGTTAAAGAAAGCAAAGATGCATTGATCAACTTATCTTTTCAAGTATTAAAGGCATTTTCATGCACATCAGTCCATCTAAACACAATATTATTTTTACAAGTTCATTTAGAGGAGTTGTTATAGAACTAAAATCCTTTATAAACCTCCTATAAAAACTTCCTAAACTATGAAAACTTCATACCTTATGCCTTTTTAGTTGTAGTCACTCCTTAATTGTCATGATCTTTTCCTAATCTTCACTAATTCCATTTACACTCACATCAAAACCAAGGAACACATCAAAATCCATGCAAAATATGCACTTCTTCAAATTAGCATATAACTTATATTCCTTTAAAGCAAAAAGCACATAATGCAAACATTTGACATGGTCATTCAAATTCTTGCCATACAGTAAAATATCATCAAAGTAGACATTACTAAATTTTCAAATAAAAGGTCACAAAATATGGTTCATTAATCTCATGAAAGTACTTGTTGCATTAGTTAAACAGAAAGGCAATAACAACCACTTATATAAACCATATTTTATTCTAAAAGATTTTTTCCATTTGTCTCCTTCTTTCATGGAATTAGATAATACCTATTTTTTAAAATCAATATTAAAAAACAAGCAAGAACCATTCAACTCATTAATCATATATCTAAGTACTGGATGTCCATATTTTATTGTAATTTTTTTAATGATACTAGAATTACAAGAATTGAGCATGTGTAAAGACTTTCCCTTCTGAACCCTTTCACCATTAACTCATTCACTTGCTTTTGACTCTCCTTTATATCCTCTGGAGTAGCTGTATAAGTTAGTCTATTAGGGATTATTGAACCTAAGATGAAATCAATTTGATGTTCAATGCCTCTTAAGGGCGGTAGTCCTTGTGTCAACACTTCAAGGAGTAAATCAACAAATTCCTGCAATAAAGACAAAACAACACTAGGCAAGGAAGGACTAAGGTCGTTAGTTGAAAGGTGAACATCCTTTTACATGAGTATAAGTAGTTGTTGCAACCGCTACTAGCCCTCATATTTTTCTCCTTATTTAGATTCTGTTCTTGTCTCATTGCTCACTACTATACTCTTTTTCACACACTCTCTTATTATCACTCTCACTCTTTTCTTAAGTACTCACTTTTTCTCTCAATTTGTATTCTCTTACTATCCTAATTTGATCCTTATATTCTTTGAATGGTTTAAGAGGTGTTAAGATCATATGTTGGTTATTCATGAAAAAGGAGTAATTGTTTTTATATCCATCATGTTGAACTTTTCTATCATGCTACCATAGACAGCCCAAAAGAAAATGACGAACATGAGTTGGTCCTTACATCATATAGAACTTCATCATTGTAACTCCTAATGGTTTTGGATGTTTTAGAGTTGTCTAATTCAGTTTATCAACCAATAAAGTGCTAGAATCGTTAGTGCAACTCCCAATATCAATGATCGTGCTATTTATCTACTCACATGGCACCGAATATGAAAGATATGCTCGTATTGGTCCTTATCACTTTCATCCTTCGATGGAATGTTGAGACTAAACCTAGTAATTAGCAATTCTCCAGTCATGGGTCCTTTAACATCCACATCACTATAATCCTCAATTGATGACATTTCATCATCACTTCAGCTAATATTCTCTACCTCACCATTGTCCAAAATATCCATAATCCTTTCATTTAAACATCGAGAGGCAATATGCCCAATCCTTTGATACCGAAGACACTTAAAATTAGGTGATTTAGAGGTGAGTTTAGTTTCAATTTTACCTTTAAAAAAAGAAACTAAATATTTGGCTTTTGCACCATCTTTTGGTTTTAAGGCAACCTTTCTATCCTTCCATTCTTACCTCTATGAAGAGATAAAAATTAAACTAGATTTAAAAGTTTCCCTAGACTTTAATTGCCTCTCCGACTTAATGGCTTTGCCCTATACAACAAATCCTCCATCATTATATAATGTTGCAAATCCACTACATCTGCAATTTGCTTATTCAAACCATAAATGACTACAAACATAGTAGCTTCTTGGTCCTCTTCAACATTAGTCCTAATCATGGCTATTTCCATCTTCTTGTAGTCTTACTCTACACTCTTATAAACTTGATTCAAATTTGTAACTTCATACAAAAATATCGGTATTGATGGTTGGGCATGAATCGTTTAAGCATTACCACCTTCATCTCTTCCCATGATCGAATATGTCTCTCTCTATTCCTATTCCTACTAAGTACCATTTAATACCACCAAATGCTAGCATAATTCATGAATTCAATTGCTGCTAATTTGACCTTCTTATCCTTGAAGTAGTTATAACAATCAAACGAATGTTCTACTTTTTTCACTACTTTAAATACAATTCTGGATCATTCTTCACCTAAAAAAGTTGTTTTCATGTTAATAATATCCAATATCATCTCGCCTTTGGAAAGCCCCTCTTCCTCTCATTAAACCAACTACTTTAAAATTGGCTTCCTCTTGTTCCTTCAGATGACTGATTGCTATAATAGCTTAATCTATTTAATGTCTCCAAATTTTTCGATCTCATATTAAGAGTCTTAAATTGATCTTCGATGGCTTTCATGAATATCTTGAGACCAATGTTAACATTTTCTCTACTACTTCTCATGATTAAATCTACAAAGAAAGAATTAGTAATAAAATAGATGGGTTTGACCTCACTCACTCCTTTATGTGTTTACACTCTAATTGTTGTTCACTTGTGTTTTCACTCAATCTTAAGTTTTCTTGATTCTGGACTCTCTACACTTGTCTTTTACCACTCAACATTTTCTTACAAACCTACCCTGTGATGGAGAACCATGGGCATGCGAAAGATTAAAAGAGAAGCATACATGGTGTGATCTGCCCCAACGAAGCTTGGGATATAACTTGGATGGACATGAGTTGGAAAAAGGAGACTTAGGAGCTGAAATTGGATTAGATTTGAAGTCCGAATGTGCAAGGCAAGATGCTGAATGAAATTTCCATATCAAAGGCCCAACATTCAAGTCTAAATTTCCTAAAGATCCATTACAAGATGTTGGAGGCCCAATGACAAGAGTTAGGGCCAAAACAACGAAGCAAGCATTGAATTGTTTAATCCAAGACCTTCAAGAGATAGAGCTGATGCTATTGAGTCAGATTGCATCTCATAAAGGTCCAAGAGGCATTGTCTTACTCCTCAAAGCCCAACATGAAGTGTCCAAAGGCCCATATTGAGTCCAATTGGAGGAACTCATGTAAAATTCCATTTGACAACCATGTGTCACTTAAAAATAAGGAGAAGGACGTGCTCCACAGGGGCCAATATGTTCAGATCATGTTTTAATTAGTTTCCTTTTTGTTTTCCTTGAAATAAGATCATCTAGTCAAAACCTTTTCTAAGTTTATTTTGTTTCCTTTTATTTTAGGGGTTGAGTTGTTTCCTTTTGTTTAGTTTTTACCCTAGGACATTAATTTATAAAGTTTTTACTATAAATAGGCACCCTCTATGTACTTTGAAGGGATTTGATTTAGAAATAATATTCAGTATTATTCAAAGCATTTTTGCTTTCTTTGTGTTCTTTGAGAATACTTGACTTATCAAAGGCATGGTCTTCCTTTGTGGTGTCCCAAGGATAGGGTTCTAAGAGACAAGTTCTTTTAAGGTTCTTTCTATTGGCTAACATTCCTCTAATCCCCTTTTTCTCTTTGTGTTCTGTTTCTATCTTTTCAATTTTGTTTCTTGTGCTTCCGTGTGTTTGTTTGATTCTAGCCATTCTTGGGCATAGCTCCATCTTGTTAAAGTTTCTCTAGGATAAGTTTCTATTAGGTCTCGCATCATTTGGTATCAGAGCTTTGGTTTCTAGATTTTAAATTATTATACTTTTTTGTTGTTTATTTTCGTTCTTCTTCTCTGTCCATTTTTCATCCATTGTTTTGTTCACTTTTTGTTTGAGTTTTTGGCTGATTAATAAGTGTTTCTTACAATTCAGAATCTTCTCTTTCTCCTCATTTTGGAATCATTCCAATCTGAGCTTTATAGAGCAAGTTACACTAAGTTGAAATTTGAGAGCGTCCAGCTCTGAAAATTTGCTTTGAATTTTTTTTGTTTCCATATTTATTCATGTGAACTTCAAATTATCTGGAGAAAAAAATAGAAGTAGAAGTCCAAAATAAAGTAAATCACTTGTTATTATAGAAATCACGTATAATATGTAAAATACATAAGAAGGGGGTTGAATTGTGTTAAATCATCTAAGATAGTAATCTTTAAAAAATTTCTTGATTTTCTTGAAAGATTTAGACGATTACAAAACAACGCACTTATTTTGTTTGAGTAATACAATAGCAAAAATAGTATCTATTCTTCTAACAACAAGAAATTAAAGAGATAAGGGTTAAAGAATATGACATTGTAATTTATACCAGTTCACTCTTAACCTTTGGGCTACATCCAGTCCTTAAAGTTTATCTAAGATTTCACTCTCTTGCATCTTTACAAGTATTATTTCTCACTTCCAGAGCCTCTTCCGGTCTCCTTCACAAAGTATTCTTTATCTACTATCTTAGCCTCTTCAGACTCTAGCCTTCCCTTTCACTTGAAAAGATATTGTTTGAGTTTTCTAAACTCACGTTATAGGTGTTCTTGATCTCTCTTCTTCCTTCTTTTCACTTAGGATATTTTTACAGTATACTCACTTGATCATAGAATTATTTCGTGTAAGTAAAGAGTTGAGAGTTGAAAGTTAAAAGTTGAAAGTTGTTTTGTCTATGACTACAACTGATATTTATAGTCTAATTCTCCAATGGTCTTCTTGAGAAAACTGCTTATAGAATCTTCAGAGATCAGTTATTAGTTGGGTCCTATAACCAACTCCAACTAACTAACTAACTGACGTTGTAGATTATTCTTCAATTATATCGTCTTGATTTGATTTGTATGCTTCTTCTTATGTCTTTGCTTCGTCTTATGACTTGGCTTTAGACATGTGACTTCTTCCGGTCCGTCTTACACTTTGTCTTAGTCAACTCTTGAATATCATCTTGATTTGATGATTTGTGCTACTTACATTTATCTGCACACTTAGCAAACTCATCAAAATAGTTCATACACTTCTTTTATTATTATTATTTGACTTTCATCAAAATCAATAGAAGAAGTGAAGTCTTCTTGACTTAACAATCTCTCCCTTTTTTATGATAACAAATAATCATAATATTAAAAGATAAAAAAGATATTCAGATGGATAATGATAATATTCATACGAATAATTTTCAAACAAATAATATATTTATTTAGACGAATAATGCAAGATATATATGCATGTATAAGAAAGATAAATTTCTAATACTAATTCTCCTTTCCTTTCTACTATTCTCCCCCTATTTGTTATTAATAACAAAATATCATTTCAGACGCTTCAATATTTCAGAGAACATATGTTGAATATCAGTGCGAATTGTCTTGAGGTCTTCTTCTATAGTTACACGTAAAAGTGCTACTTCCTCATGAAGATCACCCACTGAGTCACTTAGTTCATCAACCTTAGTATCAATTTCTTTAATATGTTTAGCTAAGGCTTCTCGATCTTCCTTCTGCTTTTGACTAGCTTTAGTCCATGCGATGAAATTCTTCAAGAACTCTGAATTATCGGTAGAATCTTGTAACTTTTCACTTAGTGGATGAAGATACTCAGAGACAGACGGTTTTCTGAATGAATCATCTAAGTCAATAATTTTGATGGAGGATAATTGGAAGGTTGTGTTTGGTGTGGAATGTCAAGATCATCAGGTTTGGGAAGCTTGAAAATTGATTTTCCTAGAAGGTATAGGATATCTTTGACAGAAGGAATGAAACCTAAAGGTTTAAAATGAATAAGTAAATGCACAAAGGTTTCTAAGTAGAAATTGATACCTTCAGTTATAATATTTTGTATCTTCCTTCGGATATTGTCCCAACGACCTTAAAACTTTCATCTGTGGTTGATGTGTCAAAATTACTTCCTGATGGCCTTAATATGTGATGTGAAATATAGATGCCTACAGGTTGAGCTGCACGACATACATCGTCTATATTATTCATCACCACTCGAATTTCTTCTTCCGTGAGATCATCTTCTTGTTTCTCAGGAAATTTCTTCTTTTTGCCTTTCTCTTTGCTATCTACCAGTGTTGGACGTCTAGATTGTACATCTGGTACAATCTTTATTGTTGTTCTGCTTGTCACTGGGTAGAATGTGTAAGGAATTTTTGTCATCTTCAATGGATATGGTTCTGCCTTTTCATCTCACAGAATACCATACAATCTTCTTTCTTTAGGGCTAAGAAGATGTATCATCTGATCGTTTACTGTTACAGGTTCAACTTGAACCTTAACTTTTAGTTTAGGAGGTTTACTGTTTAGGAGGTTCTCTGATGATAATTAAATCTCTGTTTCGATCAGGTATTGATTCTTCTATAATCTTCATCTTCAAATCTTCTTTCTTCATTGGATGAGGAGGGTTATAGATTGGTTTCTTCTTTTCAACCTTCTTTTTCTGAATCGTCTTCGTCTTCCTTTGTTCTTTTGCTGGCTTGGAAGAGAGTTGTTGTTAAGACTTCTTCTGCTCAAATACTAACTTCCTTTTTATCTTTGTCTCTCGAGATGGTTGTTCTGATTGAGTCTAAGGGATAGAGACAATTGCTTTAGTAAGCTATTGTTGTTGTTGTTGTTCCTTTGCACTTTCAGAAGCTTGACCAAGAGTCAGAGTTTTTTGCTTTTTTTGTTCTTGTTGTCATAAGGTCATCAATCTTGGTGACCTTTTAGACTTCTCGGGTCTTTCTGATTGGAGCGTCTCATCTTTCCTCTTTAAAGACACTTTGTGAGTTGGTTGTTGAACCTTTACACTTTCCTTCCTTTCAGGAATCATCTTGGCTTGTATTGACTTATAAGACGATTGTTCAACTTTTGCCACCTCAGCTGAGATTCTTCCAGTTGATTGAGGTTTTGCTTGTATACCAGATGAAACATCTTCTTTCCTACTTCTTCTAATTGAAAGCTCCCCCTTAGACTGTGCTGTCAATGTGAAATCTTTATCTGTTTCAGCTTCAGTCTTAATCCCCATTTTACAAATAGTAGAGACATTGATAACACTCTTAATATTCAGCTTTACTCTGTTTCCTCTATCAAGTAGGATTCCAAATTCTTTAAAGAATCTTGTCAACAGCATACCGTAAGGTAACGAACCACTCTTTAGATGATAATCCTCCTTAGCTTTTATCATGTAGGTCAGAATCAAGAATGGAAGATTAATAGATTGGTTGTGTGAGTAGATGAAATAGACAATGTTCATCATTCATCGTCACTAAATCCTTTGATCCCACTCTTAGTAAAATACAGTGAAGAAGAATTGAATAAAGAACCCTAGTCTTCAGAATTAGGTTTGAAGACTTCTTAACTCCTGGATTACTCGATCCATATAGTTGTCGATTGATGTTGTCTTCATTTATGTGACTTTGAGAAATCCACTTTGTATTGTTGAACAGTTTTGCTCCTTTATTTGGACATTCACAGCTCTCACAATAGAATCTTGTGAAACAATCACTGATAATCTGTCTACCACTGATACCAAGGTGTTATCTACCGCCTTTGCATTTTTCTAGAACTCATATACTTCATTTGGATACACTGGTTCTCGAATATTGAAGAAATTTTCCCATCTAGCTGCTTTGATCTCAGGTTCGATATCCATTCGATCTTCCTTCATAGCAGTGAAATCAACGAGTCTCCCATAGACAAGAGATTTCGACGTTGTTGTAATCTGTAATGTAGAAACACTAAACACAGAAATGTATTTCGCTTAAAGAAGCGAGGTTAGTATATAGAAACAATTAAGAGAAAGATACGAAATGAAAATGAGAAAGATTTGATGTAGAGAATAGAAGATTAAATCGTCTTTGTTGAGAGCACTTTGAAGCAGGTCGGTTACTAAGAAAATTCTAGAATGTAGAGTGTTGCAGATTTTGAGAGATTTCTTTTTATAAACACTGTTAAAAATTTACCATTTGTAACATCTGTGACTAATCCACAGGTAATCATAAAATTGATACTACCAAGTGAAAATTACTGTTACTAATCCTTACGACTTTTCTGCTTCATTAGGACGTATCGTCTGGGTCATAGAGTTTCTGACGAATGGTCATTTAACATTACCATGTTCAGATTTCATCTTGTTTCCTTGAATCTGTCTTCACTTAAGGGTTTGGTGAAGATATCTGCCCATTGTTGATTCGTCTCAACAAATTGTAGATTGATGATCCCTCTCTGTGCATAGTTTCTTATAAAATGATGTCTAACTTTAATATGCTTTGCCCTTGAGTGTTGTATTGGATTCTTTGAGAGATTGATAGTACTTATGTTGTCACTGAATATTGAAATTTGATCTTCTTGGATAGAATAGTCCTCTAACCGATACTTTATCCATAATATTTGTGAACAACAGCTTACAACTGACATATATTCAGCTTCTACAGTAGATAGAGCAACTAAACTTTACCTTTTGCGTGATCAAGAAATTAGATTATGACCAAGAAAGTGTCAACCTTCACTTGTACTCTTTCTATCAATCCTATCTCCAGCATAATCAGCATCATAGTAGCCAATTAACCTGAAATCTTTACCTTCCTTATACATTAAGTAAAGATCGGTAGAACTTGCCAAGTATCTCAATATTCTTTTAACAGCAATATAATGAGATTCTTTAGGATCTGCTTGAAATCTTGCATACAAACAAATACTAAACATTATATCAGGTTTGCTTGCAGTTAGGTAAAGCAAAGAACCAATAATTCCTCTAAAAAGAGCTTGATCAATCTTCTTACCAGCTTCATCCTTAGATAAG
>JANQBM010000221.1:25991581-26029870 GCA_025594535.1 Erythroxylum domingense
ATATCATAGTTATAGGGATTTAGCATGATTATAGGAATTACTTTCCATTTTAAACCTATGTATTCATGTATAAATACGTGTAGTATCATTCTAAGCAATATATAGAAAACTTCTTCTTATTCTACATATGTGTTTATGGGATGTCGGTTTTAGAGGATCATAGAGGTTGATTACTCTCTTTCGAGTTATAATCATTCCCTAAATTGTAAACCCTAATTGAATTATGGACTTGCAATTTCTCAATTCACAAATTTTAAAGCTCTCTAATAAATAATCGGGTCTCGCACGAGATCTCTCTTCATGAAATTACCGACTAGATTGATTAAATGGCCAATTAGATCGCCTAACTCTCGTTAATCTAATCTAATTATTTTTATTTGGTTCACTCTCTCGATTTATTACCGAAACATGCAAATACATCAATCAATCACAACATCTAACTCAAGTAAACACAAATCAACTAAATTAACATTAAAGATAAGCAAAATTCTGAAGGTAAAGTTAGAATATCATGAACAATTCAAAATTTATATTTATACAATCCATCTCAATTTTACACATTAAATGATAAATGGGGAGGAAATAAAACTCAAGTTGGATGATTTTGAAGAGCAGCAGCATTGGGAGATTACCTATTTCGGAAAGCTTCAGCGTCGAAACCCTCTTCTTTTTTCTCTTATTCTTCTCTCTCTCTTCTTTCTCTCTCTCTCTTTTGGGTTTCCAAATGAAGTCAACATGTAAGCTCCTTTCTAGGGTTCCATCCTAATCCTTTATAGTCTTTACCAATTAAGGTAACCTTAGTGTCTTTTTGGGGTCCGAAATATCCCTCGAAAACTCGAATTCGAAAGTAATTCCACGTCTGTCTGTGCACAGGCCACAAATGTAGCCCTTGGTGCATGATTGTGGCCGGTTTACCTACTCTCTGTCACGATCGTGATAGATTCCCAACGATTGTGGCCCTATGCTTGAGCTTTTGTCAAGATCGTGGATCGTGGCCCAATGTTAGTGCTTCTGTCACGGTCATGGCAAGTCTCCCACGATTGTGGTCATGTCTTTTGGTCCGGTTCTCTTCTGAAACTCTTCCGAATGCCTTGAAACACTAAAAAATTCATCACGACACTTCATATATATAAAATTGAAGCTCAAAAACATGTTCTCACCTAAAAAACACTTAAAACACAAATGCTTATGAACTAAAACAAATCTTAAGCTAAACACACACTAAACAATCAACTTAACCACTAAACACATATTAAATTACTTATAAAAATACAACACAATCTATACCTATCAATGCACAACTTCAAAAGGAGAGTAGTTTGTTGCTGAATGGACACTCATATTGTAAGCAAATTCAACATAGGGGAAACATTGCTCCCAATTCTTCAAATTCTTGTGTATGATGCAAGCAATAAGGTAGATAAGGTCTTATTAACCACTTCAGTTTAACCATTGATTTGTGGATGACAAGTTGTTGAAAATAATAACTTAGTTTCCATCTTTGCCTATAAAGTCTTCCAAAAATAGCTCAAGATCTTCATACCTCTATCACTAACAATACTCCTTGGAATGCCATGTAAATGCACAATCTCTTTGAAGAACAAATCAGCTATAAGTGTTGCATCATCAGCTTTATGTCATGGAATGAAATGAGTCGTCTTTGAGAATCCTTTCCCCCTTTTGACCTAGGTAAACCTAAAACAAAAAAATTGAATCCTTTCCTCCTTTCGACGTAGGGAAACCTAAAACAAAATCTATAGAGATATCAACCTAAGGTTCATTAGGTATAGGGAAAGGAGAATACAAACCATGAGGCATAACTTTAGACTTAGCTTGTTTACAAGCTATGTAGCACAGACACGGCAAAATGGAGCCGTGTCCGCGTGTCGAACATGTGTCCAACACAGACACTCACCCGACACGCGGTAGACAGGTGTCCGTACGTGTCGGAAGTAAAAAATAATTTTTGTCAGCTCGGACACGGCTAGGACACGGCTCGGACAGAGCTCTGACACGTCTGGAGACTGCTCATACACGGTTAGAAATTTGGTTGATAAAACGACATCAAAAGTTGGAGCCAACTATGAAAATGCATACCCTACCACTACCATACTACACCAGTTTACCCTAAAAACACATGTACAGTAACTAACTCTGTTTTATATCTACAATACGGAAGGCTGCCATCGCCAACTTCCCTGGAGAGGGTAAAAGAATATATGCTCCATGTTTTTTGAGAGGGGCTTATAAAGTACCAAATATGTATGAACTATCAAGATATTGGAAGTCTTGAAACACATCAATCAATATATATCATATTATGCATTTTGAATTTTTTTCTTAATTCTAAATTTTATAATATAGATATAGATATCATTTGCTTTCATAAAAATTCTCGTAGAATTGAAAATGAAGTTTTCATTCTGTACATGCCGGATCATAAATTAGTAACTGCATCCAATTTGCAAAAAAAAATCCCAATTGTTTCAAACTTTCTCTTTTTTTTTGGAATGGAATATTTACGGAATTCCCATAAATAGGATCAAACCCCCTATTCCATGATATTTACCTCTTTCTTATTCTTAAGCAAGTCCCCCAGAGGGCTTAATTGATCCATGATTTATGAAGATTGACCTCCGTGGAAAGGATAATTCATTCGGATCGACATGAGAGTCCAACTACATTGCATTGCCATAATCCATGTTGTATATTTGAAAGAGGTTGACCTCCTTGCTTCTCTCATGGTACAATCCTCTTCTTTTTTAGCCCCTTTCTCCTCGGTCCACAGAGACAAAATATAGGACTGGTGCTAACAGTTCATCACAGGGCCTCATTGGTAAGTGCTACAAGATCTCGTACATTGGAACCCATGGTTATGGACCCGAATACATTAGTATGGAACATTTTCTTTTCCAAGTGAAATCCCCTAGTATAGGAAAGAGTGAAAAAGTACTTTCGTTTTTGTACGTATTAATAGCTACTCTAGGAGGAATGTTTTTATGTGGCGCTAACGATTTAATAACTATCTTTGTAGCTCTAGAATGTTTCAGTTTATGCTCTTACCTATTATCTGGATATACCAAGAAAGATGTACGGTCTAATGAGGCTATTATGAAATATTTACTCATGGGCGGGGCAAGCTCTTCTACCAGCAGATGTTTTTTATTTGCATTCACGTCTTTTGGAAAGAGCCGCTAAATTAAGTTCTAGTTTAGGTGAAGGAAGTATGACTGCTTTACCAATAGTCGAGACCTAATCGGGAGACGTTTCGACTTATATTCCTACTAATGCAATTTCTATTACAGATGGACAAATATATATCTATATCTATATTATAAAATTTAGAATTAAGAAAAAAATTCAAAATTCATAATATGATATATATTGATTGATGTGTTTCAAGACTTCCAATATCTTGATAGTTCAGAATAATATATATATGCCGTGTCCGTGTCCAAATTTTAGAAGTTGGTGTGTCCTCGTGTCCATGTCCGTGTCGTTTTGTCTGTCCGTGTCCATATCCGTGCTTCTTAGTTTACAAGTAATGCACTTCTCGCAAAGTCTCTCTACACCCCTTTTCATATGTGGGCAAAAAAAGTGATCACTTAAAACATCTAAGGTTTTTTCTAATCCCAAAATGCCCTATTAAACCTCCACCATGTGCCTACCTCACTAATAATTCCCTTAAAGAAGATTGAGAAATGCACAACTTACTTTCTCTAAACAAGGAACCATCATGTTTAGAGAATTTACCAAATGCACCATTATCACATGCCCCTAATATCCTAGAAAAGTCATGGTCATTAGCATATAATTCTTTTAATGTACTTAAAACCAAGTAAGTTTGCATCAAGTTTAGAGAGTAAGGCATACCTCCTTGACAATGCAGCAGTCACAATGTTCTCTTTACCTTGCTTGTACTTGATGACATATGAGAATGTTTCAACGAACTCCATCTACTTGGCATGTCTTTTGTTCAATTTACCTTGTCCCTTAAGATGTTTCAATGACTTATGATTTGTATGCATCACAAATTCCTTAGGTCAAAGGTAGTGTTGCCAAGTTTGCAATGCCCTCACTAAAGCATACAACTCATCATAAGTCGGGTAATTTAAAGATGCCCCATTGAGTTTTTCACTACAATAGGTAATTGGACGCTTCTCTTGCGTCAAAACAGCTCCAATACCTATTCCTGAGGCATCACACTTAATCTCAAAAGTTTTTGAAAACTTAGGCAATGCTAAACAAGGTACTGAACACAACCTATCTTTAATCAAATTGAATGCATGCTCTTGATCACTACTCGACT
This sequence comes from Erythroxylum domingense, assembly GCA_025594535.1. Taxonomy (NCBI): domain Eukaryota; kingdom Viridiplantae; phylum Streptophyta; class Magnoliopsida; order Malpighiales; family Erythroxylaceae; genus Erythroxylum; species Erythroxylum domingense. The sequence continues at coordinate 25,995,891 of JANQBM010000221.1, forward strand.
TAAAACCAATAATTTTATTTATAATTTTAGTGAATGGTGCTAAAATCTTTAACAAAAAGCCTATAAAAGCTAGCCAACCCATGCAAACTTCTTACCTCTGTTATGGAATTAGGTGTTGGCCATTCTTAGATTGCCTTTACCTTTTCTTCATCAACTTCAACACCTGCCACTTACAACAAAACCAAGAAAGACAATCTTATCCATGCAAAAAGAACACTTTAAGATTGGCACAAAACTTCTCTTTTCCCAAAACATTCAAAACAGATTTTAAATGTTGTAAATGCTCATCCATATTCTCACTATAAATTAAGATATCATCAAAATAGACCACAACAAATTTTCCTTTGAATGCACGCAACACATGATTCATTAACCTCATAAAAGTACTTTGTGCATTAGCTCTTAAAGGCAGTTTCCCATTCATCACCTTCTCACATCCTAATTTGATAATAACCACTTTTCAAATCATTCTTACTAAAAACACGGGATCTATGTAATTCATCCAACATATCATTAAGCCTAGGGATAGGCTGTGTATACTTTACCTTTATGTTTTTGATAGCTCTACAATCAAAACACATCCTCCAATATCTATCCTTTTTAGGCATAAGAAGTACTAGCAATGCAAATGGACTCGTGCTCTCCCTTACATACCCTTTTACCATCAACTCCTCATCTTGCTTTTGAAGTTCCTTTGTCTCCTCAGGATTGCTTCTATAAGCTAGTCAGTTTGGAATTGAAGCACAAGGAACAAGATCAATTTGATGTTCTATTTTGCTAATTGGTGGCAATCCACTAGAAACATCTTCAAGACACACATCCTCAAATTGCTGCAATAAAGAAAAAGTGACACTAGGCAAAGAAATGTTGAGTTCGTTAGTATTAAAATAAGCCTCTTTATACAATAGTACAATATTAGCTTATTTGAAAACACAACCCTCTTGACATCTTTCTATTTTGCATAAAGGTTGCATGCTTCCTAGTTTTTCTCTCACCCCACTCTTGATCTTCTCCTTTTTCATCTCCACTCAAAAGTTACTTCTTTTCCTCTCCTCTTGAGTTCAACCACTTCTTTCAACCACTCTTATTTTGTTTCTTTTTACTAATCTCAACTTCACTCTCTCTTGCTACATCACTCCCACTTTTAACTCTTACTTGATATCCATATAGTTGTCTAGGGGTTAATAGTGCTAGAGTGATCGGTTTCCCATTCATTATAAAAGAATATTTGTTCTTGAATCTATCATTCATTGCATGCCTATCATATTGCTAGGTCTCCCCAAAAGAATGTTTCCAACGTGCATAGGCAATACATCACACAAAACCTCATCTTTATACCTTCTAATTGAGAATGAAATTAGCACTTGCTTTTCTACCTTAAGTTCCCCACAATCATTCAAGTATTGAAGTTTATATGGCTGTGGGTGCTTTGTGGCAGGTAAACTTAGCTTCTCCACCAATTGCTGCATTTGTGCAACTACTGCTATCAATGATCATGCCAAATACCTTATCTTTGATGTGGCATCTTGTATGGAAGATATTGTCAAGTTGCTTATCATTATCTTCCTTCACTTGTGTACTTAATGCACACCTAATAATCAATGCTTCTCCCTCAACAAGGTACTCCACGTCAGTAGCATCCTCCAAAGTTGGCATGGATTAATCATCTAATTCACTTTTAGTCTCAACAACGCCATTCTCTCAAAATCGTAGCATGTTTTTGAGGTAATATGACCTATTCCCAAGCATCAAAAACACTTAATATCCCTATTTCTTTTTTGTTGGGAAGAATCGTTACCATTGGTGGATCTCATGTCCGTGACCTTATAGGATTCATCTTTGTGATTGGAAATAGCCTTGCCTTCCGTTTTACCCGAATTCAGTTTCCATGATGAAGAGGAACCCGAATTTTGGCCAAACTTTGTGGGACCCTTCCTTTTGAGTTGTCTTTCTACTTTCCTGGCCATGTGCAACATATCTGCTAGCTCTACATAATGTTGTAGCTCCATCACATCGGCTATGTCTCTATTTAGCCCCTGCAAGAAACGTGCCATAGTTGCTTCTCTATCTTCCTCAACATTGGCTCGAATCATTGCAATCTCCATCTTCTTGTGGTAGTCCTCAACACTTTTAGACCCCTTATTAAGGCCTTGCAACCTTTGATACATATCCCTATAATAGTGATTAGGGATGAATCTCCTCATTTGAGTAGTGTGAAAACCATGATTTAAGCTAATCATAGTGTGAATACAATTCTAACAGCTGGTCTGGACAAGAAACAAGAGGAAAACACATTATTTAATGTGTAAAATCACTCTTAATTTTTTTAGACAGCTTGCAAATGTTTTTGATGCATAAAACACATTATTAGATGCATAAAACCACTCCTAATTTGCTAGGACAGCTTGCACAAGTTTTTGAATGTTTCCCACAAATCTTGGTCAGTTTGAACATGTCTTGGAATGCTTGCAATAGATTGGAATAACTTAGATACTCATTGGACTTCCTGACTTGTCTTGGATAAGATTTTATTGGGCCTTGAATTCTTTCCAAGCTAATTAGAGCTTGTTTAGTCCATATCCCTTCAATTAGCTCATTTGTAGCTTCTTTTATCATCTTGGCTCCGACTCTTGTAATTGGGCCTCCTTGAATGCCCAATGAATCCTTTGGAGCTTTGCTTAGGCCAGCTTGGTTCTCATCAACAGAGATTGGGGATCTGCATGGAACGTATTATATACTTGCATCTAATACTACTTCCAAAAATTTTGAATTGAACTCATGTCCTTGGTTGCCTATAATAGCCTAATATTTGTACATATCTAAGCTTTCTTTTTCCTTTTTGTATGCTAGCATGTCTTGGTCTCTATGTGATGCACTAAAATGAATTAAATAGAACTTGAGAATTAAAAGGCTTGGGTGAATTTGTGCGAGAGACAAACTAGGAAGAAACAGTGAGAAATATGCATTGATTCCTAAAACATCCCATATAAACGAAAGATTTCACTATTTATGGCCCAAATGGTAGTAACCATCATCAACTACATTTAGGCTATTGCTAACTAATTTATAGTGTTAAATTTTGTAATTTTTTATTTTAGCGAAGGAGAGGTCTATACACAGAGGTTCATATATCAACCTAAAATTTTATGCCATTAGGTCATGTTCCCATATTTGTGCACAAGTCCTAATAATTAAATAATTTTAATTATTGCTTCTAGTTCATTCCTAAGAATTGACAGTTGACATATAAAGTTTTTGTCCGTAGGTAAAATTTTATATTGCTTTTTTTTAAAGTTGTTCATATGTAAGAAAGATTCATATTTTTACCCAAAACCTTTAGACATTTGGTTATCAATCAGTTATTGTATATGAACCACTCTAATCCTTTATTTATTTCTATTGGAAATAGTCTCTCTAGTTAAGGGTAAGGTTGCGTACTATGAACCTTCCAGACCCCGTGACTCTAATTTCTACAGAAATGATGTTGTTATTGTTGACATAGTAAGACTTTTAATGCTTCCCTTTTACGTAGTACATTCTTGCTCCTCATTCACCATTATGCAAATCAAGTTTCATGATCGATAAATCTCTCGTCCATTCTCATATTTCACTAGCCATTTGCGAGCACATTACTCTCAAGCATCTGGCTCTACGAAGTTTTCAGTCCTATTATGGCCTTATAACTTGTCATTTGTAAGCATTTTTTTTTTTTAACTGAACTTCTTGTTTGAGAAATTGTATTGTTTTACCTGGAAATTGGCTGAATTTCATAATTTTTTAAGGAGTGGTTCACAGACAGGGAGGTTTATATCTCAATTGAAAACCTTAAGAGATTATGGTCCATTTCTTATATAAATCCTCTTTCATTAAGATACCAACTAACTTCAGATACCAACCAACTAAGAACTGTTGTCTCCTCTAGCTTATGACGACTGTTCATTCCACAAGCAAGCCATTAATTCTGGGTTTTCGAATAAATAGTTTTAAACTCTGCACCATGATATTTGCTAGGAACTACTGATTGAGGAACTTAGACCTTCCTTCCATTGCTTCAAAGAATATAGCCAAATACTTTTAACTTTCAGCTCTCGCTATTTGGTATTAGCAGGTATGCAGTTTATTATTACTAGGGAGTTTCAACTGCTCTATTTAATTTATGAAATGTATGTTGTGTGGTATTTTCTCTATGATGTTAGTAAAACTTGTTTTGAAGACCCTACTAGGTTAAAACAATCTGAAGATATTCATATGATTTTCCTTTTTGACAGATCATGGATTTTCAACCTGGAGAGTTTCTTAATGTGAAGGTATGCATTTATATAACTAGTTGAAGACATTCTGCTGGTACACTGTTGATTCTTGAATCAGAACCTACATGCAAGAGGTTTTCATTTTTTGCACTATTCCATATTTTATGAGCTGGACATTTATAAGTTCTATTTTGTTCGAGTAGGTATGTCAATATGATTTCAAAGTATGGCAATATTTTCATGTTAATGTTTTTAAGCTTTTCTTGTATCTTGGGGTTTGCTTTCCAACTTGACTGTTGTAAGCACGATTCTGAGAATGTCTGAATAGTTGTCAATATTTAAAGCTTCTTGAGCTGCTGTCCTGGTGGACCTTGTGAGAAGAATAATGAAACATTCTCTGGTTCATCTCGCAGGAAATCCATTATAATCAACATGGTCTGCTGCTATTGGAGGGACAGGGTATTTACCGCTTGGGGGATAACTGGTAAGACTTTATTTATGAGTTGCTTGCTAGTGTTGCGTTAGTCATTGTCTTGACCAGTCTTTTGAAATGGCAGCTGCTAGTTTTTTTCTTTTGAATGTCCTGTTAAAGATTCTATGAGAATTTCTAAGAAAATTAATCTTATTTTTATCACTTGAAAGCTTATTTTCACATTAATTTAGTATAGACTGCTTGGAGTAACTTGCATGTAAATCCATAAACTGCTTCTCTATCTTATATAAATTTCCTTTCTGGAAATAAAATGGTTTGGGGAGTATGCTTTTAACTGGTATGTAAAAGATTGACACTTTTCGCTGATGACATAGTAGCCCTGTCTAGAGTATGATAAGGTGCACTAAGTTCACGCCAATGTTTGACTGGACACTGAACAGTGATACTATTAAATTTGCGTATACAGAAAAACATTAAATTTTGCAGTTGATCCACGATTTCATATTAATAAAAGAACTGCAGAATGCTGGAGGATAGCCCTTACACGGAGGCTTGTCATGAATAGGTTGTTTGCCTATCATGAGAAAGAGCAGATAAAAACAATGAAATGCTTGAAGTAATAAGTGAAGAGTCGTACCTGTTTATAGCTGTATACGATCTGCTCCACTGATTTTGCAATTTTTTTGTCGCAGGTATCCAGTTCAAGCTGGAGATGTAATATGGATGGCTCCATTTGTGCCTCAATGGTTGGAATCTAAACTCTGTTTATGTTCACCTAGGAAATGCAGACATTGGCAGGATAATAATAAACTGCCACCTTTTCAGGTATGCTGCACTTGGTAAGACCCCTTCGCGATATTTGCTGTACAAAGACGTAAATAGGGATCCATTGTTACCTTAAAGGGGGGCTCCAAATGGTGTAATTCAGCAGCAGCATCGATTTAAGAAGCTAGAAAAGGCAACTTGAGAAGCTCGTAACAGTTGCATCTAATATTACATTGAGCTGAAAGACCTCACAATTTATTCCACTTTCATTCCACTTTCACAAAAAAAAAAAAAAAGGAAAATTGTCGAAATGGACAAATGTCATTGGCAATCAAAGTAGGCAATAAAAATCAACACAATGAGTATGCACAATTGCATATCATGGATGCTACCACCGCTCTGGTAGCTTAATTAGAGGCTTTCACGAGCAAAACGGATTAACCTAAGTGGAAAAAAAGTCCAAAAATATTATGGTACGAGTTGAGTTGTATAGGGAAGAAATAATAATAATTATTGTTAAAGTGTAGGGATAATAATGAGTCAGTTTTGTTAATTTTTAAAAAATAATATTTTAAAATTAAAAATATAAAATATTGTCTTTTTTTTAATTAAGTTCGATTTTAGACCATTTTTGTTTTTTTTTCTTAAGTTAGATTTTATACCGGTTTAGGCCTAATTTAGCTAATGAGTTGGCTCATTGAATACACTTGAATTTAAACCTACGAGATAGTCTATTGTCATCTTTAGCCAAGTGGAGAGTCATTTGGCCAAGTTAACTAAACAAGTTAATTATTCAAGGTACTATTGGCAATATCAAACACACCCCCACTGCAAAGCAGATAATTCGGTGTGGGGATATTATCTATATAATGGGATAATTAGGCAGTTCAAGTGCTTCCGTCTAAATTTTATAGGAACCATTAATAAGAGAGGAAAAGGAATCATTGTTTCAAAATTAGAAAGCTTTAATACGTAACCATAAAACTAGATTAACTAACTTGTTGGGTTGGTAGCTGTGAGATCTCTATGATGCTACTAGAAACATGATGCCCATTCCTAAAAGAAGAGGAGAATGCAAAGGAGAATTTTAATATATTCAATGAGATAAACTATTGATTTTCTTTTGAAAATTAGTACTATCGTCCTTATTTAATACACATTAAAGTCTACAAAATTTTTCAGGATATCATTAAGTTATGAGGATGCCACAAAGCACAAGAATATATAGATTTGAGGAAACACAAATATTACGAGAAGACCTTCATATAGCATATTGAAACAAGGGAGATTATAAACGGTGTTTTGCAAATAACAAAATATAATTATTACTAATGAGTTTATTATTTTGATAAAAAGTAACATGAAAATAAAATGAAGTCATAAATTTAAGAAGATAACTTATGAATTTGATAAAGAGAATTTGAAGTTTATAATAGTCAAAATGAAGGTTAAAGCAAAAACAAAAGAAGATTTAAGATTTATCAAGGTCATTTTTTAGTTTTTCAATATTAGTTGTAATCTCATTTTGTTAGCTTGATACTCTAAAAGGCTGATCTTGTATAATATTTTGTTTCATTTCATTGTATAAGTTATTACATTCATTAAGAGGCATTAAAGCATTTGATTTTAAAAGAAAAATCTCCTGATCTTTCAAATGCACTTTAAGGAAAACTTTGGGGAAGTGCTTAAATCATAATTAGACTAAATAAATTAGTTTTGAGCATGTGAAATTAAAATTATATTTTTGGGCTAATTGGTATATTTGTATGGGTTACTAGTCCTTGAATATAGGTCAAAGTTATTAAATTTTGATATACCTTGAGTGTTGTTATATTGGTTGATGTATTAGTTGACTAATGTGTCATATTAGTTAACAAATATGCCTACTAGTTGACCAGTATTAAAACAACCGACGAATCTTGTGCTTTTAATGGATAATGGTCAATTAGTTTGTTATATTGATTGACCAATACTTTGTAAATAACCGTTGTAATGACTAGTTTTTGACTCCAAAGACTAATAGTGGTCCTAAAATACTATGAATAAGTGTTTTCTCATTATTTTTAGCATCAAGAAGCATTTAATTGCCTTTTATACACATTTCTAAATATTTTTTAATTATTTGAATATTCATTGTCACATTATGAATATGTGAGCCTTTTTGTGATTATCAAAATAATCAAGTAAGCAAGTTTAACTTGTAAGGTATTCTTGGGGTTTGTGATCATTGTATTGGGAGTACCTAAAGTTGTTTGAGGATCCTTTTTACCTTAAAAAAGGATTTAAAAGTAGGTTACTCTTTGCCAAAAATAAAAGATTATATAATGGTTATTCTTCGCCTTAAAAAACGAATTAAAGTGGCAATCTAAAACAAAGTCTTGTGAATGGATGTAGGCAAGGATTGTTTTTCGAGCCATTATAAAGTAGTTTGCCTTTCTCTTCCTTTAATCTTTACTTTATTGTTTATAAGCACAGTCAAATTCTTTTATGTTTATTTCATTCTTGCATTTATAATATTTTATAGGCATTGATTTTATAAGTTAGTATCATTTAATTAAAATCTTGAATTCACTCAATTCATCCTTCCTTTTGGGTGCCATTAAGGATTTACAAGTGGTATCAAAGTAGGTTTATGGAGCTAGTATTTCAATGAATTCCTATAGAAATGGTCATAATGGCTTACTTAGGAGCATATTCATCATCCTTTAAATAAGGTTGAAACATTAGTAAAGACTCTTTCTTTGATAAAAATGACTACCTTTATTAGAAACAAGAATAGAATTTTTTAATGGCCGAAAATGTTGACTTATAGGAATATCCCAAGTTGTCCATACATCCCTACTAAAATTATAAATGATAGAAAAATTTCCAAGTTGAAAGATGAATGAGATCCTTAAGATAAAAGATTAATCTCCTTAAATAGCAAAGTTGTCCACATTTTATTTTGTGTATTGGGAAGAAATGCATTCAATAGAGTTCTACGTGTGAAATGACTCTTAAAATTTGACATACTTTAGAAGTCATTCATGATGGAACAAAGCTAGTGAAGGAAAGCAAAGTTAGCATCCTAACTCACTAATATAAATTGCTCCAAATGAAACATAGGGAAAGCATTTCTACCATATATATTAGATTTATTAATATTATCAATGCTCTAAAAGATCTTGGAAAGTCCTACACTAACGTTGAAATGGTAAGGAAGTTACTTAGGTCACTATAAAAACCATAAGAAGCTAAAGTGATAGCCATACAAAAAGCTAAGGATCTAACAACTCTACCACTAGAGGAGCTTGTTAGATCTCTTCTTTCGTTCAAAATCAGGATCCAGAAGACAAAAAGAAATGACGCTTTCAAAGAGAAAGAATTTAGTATTAAATGCTTTAAAGGAAAACTCAAGTGAAGAGGAATAGAAATCTTCTAGTGAAAGTGATGAAGAAGATATTTTTTATCACAAGAAAATTCAAGAAATTCTTGAAGAAGAACTCTTTAAGGAGAAAGGACTGCAAAGGTGGTAAGATAGATTCAAAATGTAAATCAAATAACATTATTTTCTTTGAATGTAGGGAACTCGAATACATGAAGTCTCAATGTTCTTTTCTCAAAGAAAATGACAAACATGAAAGAAATAACAAGAAGAAGAAAAGGGACAAAGAAAAAAATAAGTCTCTCAAAGCCTCCACTTAGGATGACAAAAATGACTCCATAAGTGAGCATTCGAAAGGAGATGTAGCTCGTATGTGCTTTATGAAAAAAGATAATGATGAGGTACTCTCTAACTTTAAATCACATTATAATAACAGTGACATTGATCTAAAATATGATGAACTTATTGAGAGTCTTGAAACTATGAGCATGAAAATGAAAAAAGTTATCTTCTAAAAACACATTAAATTACATCAAATTGAAATTTGGTTATTTTTGGGTTTCAAATTTAGTTATTTTCAATCGTTTCTTAATTAAAAGATATCTTTTTAAATTGATGCCTTTATAGTTAAATTGTATAAGGAGTTAAGGTTATTTTGCCTTTCAGTTATATCGTTACATCTTTAATTTTGTTCTATTTTTGGTATTTTAGGAACTTTTTTCATATTTCAATTTTTGAAATTACGAGGCTTTATCGTTACATCTTTAATTTTGTTCTATTTTTTGTATTTTAGGAAATTTTTTCATGTTTCAATTTATGAAATTTTGAAGCTTTGTAAATTATACATTTTTTTATGAAATTGATTGTTATATATGGAAATTATGCTTTTATTATTACAATTCTAACTTCTAATTTTCTCAAAATTTACCCCTTAAATTCTTTAATTGAATCTTCAACTTAGGCACAATATCAAAATTGTGGATTTTTGAAAGTAGACAAAAATAGGTGCATTTCTATCAAAATTGACATTTTGTTTTGAATTTTTAAATATTCAATAGATCTCTTTAGTGAGGAATTTTTCATTCTTAATAAAATATTTTTTGATTATTTTTACCAAGTTAGTTTGAAGCATGGCACTATATATTATGCATTGTCAAATAATGATTCTTTTTGATGATGCCATAAAGGGGGAGAAAGATTGGTGAAATTTGAGGGGAATATTGTTTTTTTTATTTTTTTCATTTTAAGTGATATGCTTAAGGAATTTATGTTATCTTCATGAACGTATATTTCTTTGATTTTGATTATCTCCTTTGTTCTTTATATTGAATTACGATCTTCATATTGAATTATGTTTTTTTCATGCATTAAAGAGGAGGTCATACTAATTTGATATTTGTTTGTGTGCTTAGCTTTATTATTGTTCTCTAATATCATAAATACTTTGCCATCATCAAAAAGGGGAGATCATTGAATCAAAAGAGGTTTCAATAAATGTTTTGATATTAACAAAACACAACTACTATGAACGAGTTTATAAAAATTAATATAAGAACAAAATAGGGTTGTAAACTTAAGAAAATAGCGTATGAAATTGTTAAAGAGAATTTGAAGTTTATAACTATTGAAATGAAGATCAAATCAAGAAAAACAGAAGACTAAGACTTATCAAGGTTAATATTTAGTTTTTAATTTTAATTGTAATCTCACTTTGTTAATTGGATGTTCTAAATTACTCACCATGCATAAATATTTCATTTCACTTTATTGTATGAGCCTTTACATTCATCAAGAGGAATTGAAGATTTTGATATTAATAAAAAAAACTCTTGATCTTTAAAACACCATTTAGTTAACATTTTGGGAAGTTTTTAAACTATAATTGGATTAAACAAATTAGTTTTGAGCATTTGAAGTTATTAAAATTATATTTTTGTGGTGATTGGTCGAATTATATAGGCTAATGGTTGACCAATATAGGTTAAAGTAGTTAAATTCGACGTGTTGTGAGTTTATTGTGATATTGGCTTATGTATTGGTCAACCAATGTACCATATTGGTTGACCAATATGCCTACTAATCGACTAGTATATCCACAGCTAGCAAATTTGGTACCTTTAATCTATATTAGTCAATCAGAATGCTATTACTGTTTGACTAGTGCTTTATAGATGGTCATTGTAATGACTAGTGCTTTGCTACAATGGTTAGTAAGGGTCCTAAAAAACTATAAATAGGTGTTTTTTCATTGGTTTTAGAATACTTTTTACACACATTTCTAAGTATTTTTAAGTTATTTGACCATTCATTGTCTTATTTTGAGTGTGTGAGCTTTTTTGTAATTATTAAAATAATGAAGTGAGCAATTTTGAGTTTAAAGCTATTCTTAGGGTTTGTGATCATTGTGTTGGGAGTACTTAAAATGGTTTGAGATTCCTCTTTACCTTAAAGAAAGATTGAAAACGAGATTCCTCTTTGCTAAAATAAAAGATTGTACAAAAGTTATTCTTCGCCTTAAAAAAGGAATTATAGTAGAAATCCAAGAAGAGTCTTAAAGGTAGATATAAACAAGGATTGTTTACCAAATCACTATTAATCGATTTGTGCTCTCTTCCCTCACTCTTTACTTTGTTGTTTACAAGCATAGTTAAATTCTTTTACTTTTATTTCATTCTTATATTTATGATAATTTATACACACTGTTTTTATAAATTAGTATTAGTTAATTAAACTCTTGAATTCATCTAATTCACTCCACTTAGGTGTCATTAGGGAATAATAGAGCACAAAATACTAAAGGATGAGGGTTAAAAGTCTTTTATAGTATCTCCCTAAATTTTTTTTAGCGTACCAAATAGATAGAAAATATGGACCCTTCAACTCCTTTTAAATTTTCTCAATCTCTTCACTCTCCCTTGTTTAATCACGTTTTGAAATACTCAATTATCTAAACTTAGAGTTCACATATATTTCTAGGAAAAATAGTAAAATTTTCAAACTAAAGAAAATTATGTTCAAAGTCAGGGTTTTAAAAATTTTAGGTAAAGTTCCTTCTGATTATGGAGAAAAAATTGAAAAAGATGATAAGGAAAAGGTCTTTTATAAGTATAAGACAGGAAGTTGGTCAAAGCTAGCTATGAATGCTAATTTTCTCCATGTTGGATCTGGGAAACCATGTATACCTTGATCATATTCATTTTTGGGAGAGAAAAGATAAGACGAGTGTTTATGCTAATTTGAAGGATATATGATCTACTATTTATATATTTTTTGTCCATTTTATTTTTGTTTTTAATTCTTTCCTTTATCTATTTACAAAAGTAATTTAATTTTCAATTATGGTATTTCTTATTTATTTAGTAATTACTATGTTTAATTTTGTATACTAATACCTTTTGCATTTTATACTTTTTAAAATTTTTATGTAAAGCACCAAATGCTTCCAGATTTATCTTAAAATTTATAATAAGCAACTTATATGCCAAGGCTCAGAGAAGTTTCTTGATCTTTAATTTCCTTTTTCTCTAGGTTTTTTTACTTTCAAATTTTTTATGTTAGTCCATTAAGGATAATGTATAACTTAAATGTGGTAGAGGGGTTATATTAAGCCTTAGCAACTTTAATAGAAATTGGTACAAGCATTCAATTTAATTTTGTTTAGTATAGGGAGTTCAAATTTTAAGAAATTAAATAAGGAGATTGTGGTAATAAAAATGATCCATTATATGTGAGACTACCTTGCTGTTTAATTGCTTTAAGTTAATAAAAATTATCATTAATGAGTAGTCTAGTTAAAGCTTGACCAAATATTCCCTAGAGAAATACTTAAAAACTAATGAATTACCAACTATATTGATGTATAATTTCCGAACAATACTAAAGACTAACAAGACAAGTGCATTTATCATTGTTACAGTATATAGCCCAGTGAATACAAGTATTGTTCCTACAAAGACTATGAGTAATTTTTTATTTCTATCTTTATATTATCTAATTTAACAAAACGAAAGATTAATTTAAAAGAAGTGACTAAGTGAATGAAAATTGTTAATCTAAAATCACAAACCAAAGCAATAAATGAGAATGAAGCAATTAGTTGATAAATAAGTCTAGATGTAGAATTACTATATAATCTTTCTATTCTCAAATCTATCTTGATTCAATTATTAACCCTAATTTTTTGGACCAGTAAAAATTCCAAAGTTATGACCATATTCTTTATCAAGAAATACAACTCTTATGTTTAGGTTAAATGATTGAAATCTCTTTCTAATCAAAATTCCTAAGAATGCATTAACTTACTTTAAGAATTTCTTTGTTAGATTTACTTTAACCTAAAAGACTTATATGACTCCATCTTCAGGATTCAATGCAACTCTAATTATTGTCACAATATATATTCATGCATATAATTTCTCAATACTTATATATGAAATTAGAAATTAAATCAAAATAAAAAATTTTAATTAAATACAAAAAGTAATGAATAATTCATAAGAAAATTTAGTTCTTTCATTGAATGAAAGAATCTATCCTAACAAATAGTTATAGGGTTCATCCCATCTAGATTGATCCCAATTTAACCTGACCTGACCTAACCTAAACCAATTTAGAACAAAAACAAATATTCATATATTCTTGAAATTTCTTCTTAATGGGTTAGGTCAGACCATTCTTTTCATCATCTTCCTCATGTTACAACATTTATTTTCATTACTTACCAATGGTAAGCAACACCAAGATAGTCTAACTCTTACGTGATAATCTTACTCATCTTAAACTCCTTAAATGCAAGATCTAGGTTTTTATGAATTTGTATTTTAATGTTTTATAAAACTCTTAGACTCTCGAATTTGGAGTATCCTACTTTCACGCAATTTACAGAGTTCAACAAGCACTCAATATTTCATGATGATGTAGTACTATTTGTAGTAGTGGTCCTTATATATCATATTAACAATCGAAAGATGGTCGAAAGAAAAAATCTCTATTTGATCATATTCATACTATTTAATATGTGATATTAATTGTCTCATCATTGTTTTATCCAGAACTAGAAAGTCCAAAGAGAAGTAAAAGGGTAAGTCAATATGATTTGTAGCTAGGAAGCTTAAAGTAAAGTGCAAGAATAAGCATACATGATTCCATTCTTTTAAAACCTACTTTCCTTTTTCTTAAAGTGTTTTAACGTAATGTAGCTAACACTACAAAACTCCTATAAATGGAATCTAGAGTAGTTAGAGTTAAAAGTGACAACATTCGACCTCATAAGACATAGAGAGTCGTGGTTAATTACTTATATGTTAATATGGAATGGATTTGATCATATGATGCTTCATATATATTTGCAACAAATTAATTTTTTTAATATTTGATAAATATAATTATAATATTGTTTAGTATTACAAAATTAGGGTAAAATTCTAAATCTAATATATAATATACCCTTTTATTATTCTTTTTTGTTTTTTGTTTTTTCTTTTATTAAGTTACCCATTTTTAGGCCAAGTCTCTATCTTTTATATGGATGTGATTTGTTATGTTGTCTATATGTGAGTTTGTTGATTATGTTTGGGTATCCGTTATTACAAATAATGATTTAAGGTTATTCATCCTTTGGTATCTATGCACTTATCTTTTCTAGCAAAGATAAGGGACTTTATCCATCTATTTGAAATATCTATTCAAGATATATAACTAAGCATGTTCATTTGCTTATGTTTGCTTTGCTTTTTTTCTTAGAATAGGATCATCATATATGACTCTTGAATATACTTTCACTAATATGTATACAAATGTCAATAATTTTTTAATATATTGGGTGACATTTCAAAGGGTTTTTGGGAAGTTTGTCTCTAGCAACGTTTAATGAGGAAGATATTTGGTATTCCTTATAGTTTTACAAGGAAGAAATTTGGCATTCCATCTTAACCATACTCACTAGCCTAAAATATATAACTAGTCTTATTGTTTGACCATTGCCTTTCTTTATCCTTTGGTGATTATCCCATTACTCCTACTTTTTGACCCTATTAGAATTTTGGTCATTTGTCAATTATCCCACTGAAAACCTATGTTCTTTGACCATTCTTATTTTTGCTAGTTTAGGAGTTGAGAAAAAACTTCACAAAATCAAGAATTAATGCAATGTAACTTATTTATTATTAATATTATTTATTGTTAAGGTGTCTAATTAATTCTAAATTCTTCAACAATTGACTTTTGGATGGAAAGTTTATTGACCAAATTATGTTAAGAAACTAACCGTCATCTAATAATGGGTATAATAGAAAATTATTTTTTAATCAAATCTCTTTAATTGAGTAGCTTGAAAAATATGAATCATAAATAAAAAGGTTGAAACATACTTGATTCAAATTCTTACATAAATCATTTATGTCAAACTGTCAACTATAAGTTGTCCATATGTTCTACCTCTAATAGTATCTATAGTGTAGAGAAAAAGAACTTAATATTTGAGAGGATGGTTCTCCAAAAGGCATTCGAGTAAAAGTAATTAAAGAATAAATGGTCATGGTTTTGCATAACATTGAGAAACAAATTGCAAACTTGGTTGACTAGAATTGATGTTTAAATTCTACCTATAATGCTTAAGCAATTATGAACTGCCAACCACAATATAACTAAGTATTTAGGAGAGAGAAACTTATTATAAATAAGCTTAAACTAGTATACTTGAGGAGTATGGACCTGAAGTATTTCCCTGCAAGAGTTATTTGAAAAGTAACCTAAGAAGTGGTTGTTCCAAACAATATTGTACTCCATTTTAGAGTTAGGCTAATAGTTTGGAAAATTGAGTTCAAATAACATACTGCCTCTATCGACACACTACTAGGAGTTTCCAGAGATCAATGCAGTTACTTTAGAATTCTCAAGAAATAGAAGTCTACGGCTTTTGTAGTTAGGAAGTAAGAGAGATCCCAAGACGCCCCCAATTTCCAAACTAGAGCTAAGGGTTACCATTACGAATTTTACTCTTTACATAAAGATGATTTAAGGATTTATGACATGATCCAAGAAGCATCACTCCCATGTTTGAAGGTCTAGAAGCTCCTTTTTTTTTAAAATAATACTTATGTACCTATTTTATTAACAAGGACTCCTTGTCTTTAGTAATCTCCAATCTCTTTTGGCTAATAAGATTTTGTTAACCATCATTATTAGAATTGATTCCCAAGCCTCCCTCATACATCGGCAAGAATATAGCCTTCCAATTGATCTTAGAATAAGGATTTTTTATGAGCATCACTACCCCATATGAAATTCCTAAGGAGTTTCTCAACATTCCTATAAATCTTCTTAAGGAAAATGGAGAGTGCAGACCAGCGTATGTAAAGATTACTAAGAATTAAAGATATTAGTTATAGTTTCCTTATATAGGATAGTGACTCATTACACCAATGCCCAAGTTTGTCCCTAATTTTATCAATTAGAACTTGGAAATCATTGTAAGTAATTCTAATTATAAAGATAGGGATCCCAAGATATGTAAATGGTGAAGCTCTTTCAATATATATTATTTAGCAATTGGCAATTTTAAAACTTACTTTTTAAAATAGATAAATCACTTCTAGGAAAAAAGCATCACACTTTATAATTTGAAAACTCAAAATTGAAAAAGAAAATCAATCTCCTTTCATTGAAGATTTCCAAAACATAATTAAATCCTATTCTATAAATAATTCTTATTAAATCTTAAAACTAATATACACAAAATAAAATATAACATATTCCTTTTCTAATAAAGAAAATTAAACTAGTTTTTATTCTACATCACAATCCCAAAAGATGATTCTTTAGAATGAGGGATTAAGTGGTGGCATGATGCTAAGAGCATTTAACTCGTGTTTTAAGGAATTTTTTATATAATCTAATACTTATTTTAGTTTATATTTTATTTACAAGTTTTATTTTAACTCTTTATTGAAAAATAAACAAATTCGAACAAGTTAGAGTCAAGTTAAAGAAATTTTAGTACAATTTTGGATGAACATAGGTTGAACATGGTCCTATGTTCAGTACATAGCAAAAACACAGGACCATGTTTATCCCTATAATAATTATTGGGCATTTTTTTTTACAATTTGGCTAAATGAG
This sequence comes from Erythroxylum domingense, assembly GCA_025594535.1. NCBI lineage: Eukaryota > Viridiplantae > Streptophyta > Magnoliopsida > Malpighiales > Erythroxylaceae > Erythroxylum > Erythroxylum domingense. The sequence continues at coordinate 26,012,821 of JANQBM010000221.1, forward strand.
GAGCACAAATTGGACATGGTACAATACCGTGTTCCCTAACTTCAAACCTTTGTTCTAAATAAAGAGTCTTAAATGCAAAATAGAAGAGAAACAAACCCAACACAAGGTTAACATAGTATCATGTTACTAACTCACATTGGTAGTAAAGTTTAAGTAAATTAGGGTTTCTAACGACACGAGATCAATAAAAGTTGAATAAAAAGAACAAAAAACGCAAGAACCATGGAGGAGGATCCAAAACTAGTCAAAATAAGGCCTAAGGAAAGTCAGAGGATGAGAGGACGACCAAATGAGAACTAAGAACACATCAAGAAGAAAGAAACCTTAGAGAAAAGCAAGAAGCCCATCAAGATTTATCAGGGACATCGAGTATCAAATCCATGATAATATTATATTATTTGTTTTTTCCTTTATTATCTATTTTGGGTTTTGATCCCTAGGATTTGTTGTTTTGAATTGATTTTTTTAGTTAATACAAGATTCTAGTTTTTATAAAAATAACTCATGTTTGCTTATTGTATTGAATTGAAGTGACGAACATAAAAGATTCAATATCAAAATTCATATGTAGGAATTGAGAAATCATAAATATGATAAGGTCAAAGCATGAATAATGAGAGTTGTATGAAACCACAAGAAAGAGCTACGTAAACCTTTTATGTTAAGGTCAAATGTATTATAAAAATTCATAAGATAAATTAATGTAATCTTAAGAGTTTTGATTAGAAAGAAATTTCAAATAATTAACTCAAATATAGAATTTATATGTCTTGAAAAAGAATACAGTTGTAACTGTAGATTTCTTATCGATCTAAGACACTAGGGTTAATCATTAAATCAAAATAAATTCAAGCATAGAAGAGATTCCAAATGGATTACTCATCTAAATTTAACCTGTTACTACTTATTTATTCTTATCTATCAACTTATTAGTTATTTCTTATTTATTATTTTAGTTTCAATAATTTCCTTTTTAAAATCAATCATTTATTTCATTAAATTAAATAATTAAAAGACGGTTTGTAGCACCGTACTTCCACCGGGCACATACCCGAACATCTCGAGGACATTCGGGCACATGCCCTATGCAAGTGGCATGTTAAAGTAATCACATTCATTTTATATGGCATCATACAGAAATAACACAATTATTCAAAGATTAAACTCCTCATTCCATTTATAAGACTTAGTTTACACTATAGCCTTTCACTACATAATTCATATATATACAGTATCCAAAAATATATAAGAGTTTAACACTCTTTACAACATTCTACATGAAATGAGAAATTAACTATACATAATCTACTTGATTCCTCAGATATCACTGACTGACCTTTGAGCCATTTTGTTCCCAAAAATGCAGTACTAGACTTCTTCTAGAATGTCATAGAAGCTAAGTCTCCTCTCTCACACCTGAAAATCAATGTTGCAATTTTGATGAGTTTTGTGAACTCAGCGAGCAAACTATCCTCGATGCGCTCACCCGTATCAAATCACAAAGATAGTTCATAATTCAATTTACAATCGATTCACATCACAAATATTGAATATCACGTTAGATTTCATATTAGGAAAATAGGTCAATTTATATTTTATACCACAACATATACTCAATTATTTTTCCACTATATATCTAACAGTTCACTTATTCATTTCTATTTAATCATAAGACAAATGTAAGGATGTATATGCAAATGCACATGTGACTCCACTTTTGTTGTTACTTTGTTGTGACTGACCTCCTTTTTAACTGTCTCGTATTCGTTGTGGATACTAGGCTCTTTGATAATTGTCCCATATTTGTTATAGATACCGAGCTCATTTTAATACTAAGCCTGTGGTTCTTTATACACATTTTTTGAGCTTTAAGCTCTTTTTCACTAGCCACTCCGATCACAACTTCCTTTATCTGATCATACATTTCAATGTAATGAGATGCATCAATTCACATTATATGCCACCAATCACTTTCATTCATCATGTACAATCACTTTCACATGTTCATCAGACCTAAGTCAGGCATTCAACATTTTTATTAAGAACACAAAATTTTCCCAATTCACATTCAATAATAAACACTTCCAATACATTCCCAAATATCAGACTCATATCAATTACAATTCAATAGCTAAAATTTAAACAGAAATAAATCAATCCTAATGAGAAACATCTAGGTTACTCATAGTACGCTCCAGATTAGCTATTGCCTTCATGATCCGACAATGTTTGGATGTTGACTATTAACTTGTGTATCTGTATTCATGAAATACACACGTATTTCAATCATCATTAAGTTGACCATTCACATTAGTAATCAATCACACATATATGTATATGGGTTATGTACAATGCATGCTCAATTGACTATTCCTTGAGTATGTATTCTCAATCACAAGTGTTGATCATTCAAACATTATCACTTAGATATAACTAGTTTGCTCTTAGGTTTATACCTCAAGAATGCTCAATTATTTTGATATCATCAATCATACATTCATTAATTCTTTTATAGCATTTTATCATCGCACAATATCCAATCTCATTCATTTATACCTAATACACTTTACTCACTTTCTTTGGATCACATTAGCAATCATAAAAACACTTCCATTCCTATAACACTCATAATTTTCCAGATTTTGATACATCATATCATCAATTCATTCTTTATTTATAACCTCAATTGACAATCTAAACATATCAAACATTTTATCAACTTATTCAACCTCAAACTAGGTTCATTTCAAGCCTCAATCAAGTTTAAATGCATTATAGGAAAGTAGTTTATCATTAGTTGGTTCAATATTCATTCAAAAGAGAAGAATGCACGTCTATAGCCTTTCCCATGCAGTTCCCACAATCGAATGTGTCATTCGAATATCCTTGCAATTCCCACGATCGTGGAGGCATTCCCACAATTGTGGGTTATGTTATCTGACAATTCCAGCCACTTTCTCCTTCCAATTTTCTAAATTTAAACCTCTATATACTATATCCAACACATCTTTTGCGTAGTTTATAATTTTTATTTCATTTCCTCATCATCTTTACCTCCATTTCAACTAAAAAACATCCATACTATAACTCATAAACTATTATTGATTATTTATACCAAAAACAGAACATCAAACATATTCATTTCTTTATCAATGTACAACACTCATCACTAACACCATTTTCACTATCAATCATCCTTAAACTATCATCAAAATGTTTTTCTTAAAACAAACCATAAGGTTCATTAATATACTTACTTGTTTTAGTTCTAAAGCTTCTTCAAATCTGTAAAACCTAGCTCCCAAGCATTACAGGATCATCAATATTCCAATGTAGAATAGGTTGGGTCTTTTAGTAATAAGAAGAAGATAACAAGATATTTGAGTAGAAAAGTGCAAGATTGTAGCAAAGTTTAACGTTGAGAGGGTTAGATTTTAAAGATCGCGAATATCATGAATGGAGAAGAAGAAACGAAGAAGAAAATGAGAACATATATCAAAAGTGAAAGACAAGACAAAGATGGTCTTTTAATATGAGAGTTTCATAGGTTTAAAGGCATGGTGAATGTCATGACGCATTTCATGACACTTACCATATAAATAATCAAATTAATATCTTCTAATTATGATACACAATGTTATTTAATCTCTAGTTCATTTGTCACCTAATTTTTTATGTCACTTGTTAATAAATCCTAATGCCACGTGTAATTTATTTCTACTGCCATGTGTCAATTATTTCTACTACCATTTATTAATTTGTCTTTCACTTGAAATTTTTCCTAGTCTAAAAATACACATAAATTCACAATTCTCCCAATTGTAACCAATAATTTCAAACTTACTAATTATAATCCATCAATTCTTGTCTTTGGTAAACCAAAGTACAAGACATTAGAAATACACATTCTTATCTCATTCATTATGCTTAGTCATTTATCACATTCATCTTAGTTTCATACCCCGGAATATGTCAATTGAGTGCAATTTGTCTATCTCACAATTAATGTGTATATGCTAATATTATGCATTTGAACATAATTATGAAATCATGTCACAGATGTACCAATTTCATTCTATATGATACCACTCATATGACTCATTAGTCTAATATTTTAAATCTCTCAACAATTTGAGAGGCGAGATGCTACACGGTTAGTACTAATAGTTAAACTCATAAGATCGACACCTCATTCTCTAGACTATAGAAAACTGTAGATGCACTTACTTTGATGATTCTTTTAATATTTTATAGTGTTTCACATTATTTACATTAAGTTTTGGTGCTATTGCTGGGACTAGAATATAAAAAAAGACTTATTTTTATCAAATTTTCCATTATTTATTTTTATTAATTTAGACATTTTCATTATACTTTGTAGCTTCCTTTCTTGATCTTATGTTTTAGCTAAATTTCAGGATTTAGGTATTTGATTATATCAATTGCCAAACATAATGGCATGATAAAGAGAATAATACTCTATTATGATTTTATTATACCATTGCTTATAGCAGCATTGAAAACTTGGAATAAGGGGCACAAAAAACTAGTATTAGTAATGCATTGTGATGTGGGAGATGTGGCACCCCAATCATGAATGTCAAGTATCTTACGACATGTGTAACCAAATAAGCAACTTAATTTTTTGAGGAGATAGCATTAAAACATCTCCTATAATGATACTTACAATTTGGGGTAGAGACACTAATCAACTATACATGAACAAATCAAGTTCCACACGAATTTTAACAAGAATCATAGCAACAAGGGAAGTCAAATCTTGAGGAGCTTATAACGAAAGTTATTAATACAATCGAAGATCTTTTTACGAGTACTAAAGAATCTCTTCGAAATCAATTAGTCTTCATTCGTAACCTATAAATTTAGACTGGAAGCTTTCTAAAATTGTCTCTCAATGGCAACCAAGTACTTTACCTAGTAACATAACACCCAAATTGGGGGAGAAAATGATAGCAATAATTTTGATAAGTGGACGGGAGTCACAAGTTGAAGAAATAGAGATCAAAGAGAATAAGGCTAATTACAGGAAGAGTAGGATCAGAAAAATGATGAGGAGAAACAAGAAGAGAAGGATGAGGAGCCAAAGACAAAAGTGGTCAAGGAGGACAATCTAAAGATACCAAACTCGAGTATACTCGAAATGGAAAGAAAAGAAGATAAATTTGATAAGTTTCTAGAGTTTCTTAAAAAATTACATTTTGAAATACCTTTTGTTGAAGCTCTTTTATAAATATCAAAGTACACCAAATACTTTAAAAAACTCCTTTCTGACAAGGAAAAGGTTAAAATCTCCTTTTTGACAAGGAAAAGGTTCGAGGAGTTATTAAAGATTAATTTAAATAAAGAGTGCTCCTACATCCTACAAGTATAAAAAGGCGGAGATGGACGATCCAAGTCTGTTGGACTATGAGGAAACTAATAAGCCTTGGATTCTAAAGAAGAGTGAAATAAGCCTTTGATTATAGATCTAGAACGAGTTAAGGACTTAAGAAGAAGTTCAACTAAAAGACATAAATAATCATTTATTAGGGGGCAACCTAATATTTATGTTTTTTTGTTTTAACTTGGTAGCCTTTGGGATCTTTAGTTGTAGTATTAGTTTGTTTTTGTAATTTTAAATTCATGATTTTAAGTTTGTTTTGATGATCTTTCACTATTGAATTATGATTATTCTACTTGAGATGAGAGTTAATGGAGTTCTGTAGACTATATAAGTAATATTAACTCGAAGCACTAGAGTAGAAATCATATTTCATCAACTCAATGACATATATTAACATCATTAAAAAAGGTCAAACATTATTACTTTGACGGTTTCAAACTAAGTAAAAAGGTTGAATTAAAGAGTTGTCTTAGTAACCATTTAAAATGGTAACCTAATTGAAAAATAAAAAATTCATGACAAGATATTTACTCTCGCTTCAAAAAGATTGGGTGAATTTCAAGCAAACTTCTCAATGCTCTTACATGTTATTTTACAATTAGTGTTTTAATGTTCATTAAATAAAGATTATGAAAATATTTAAAAGTTGAAAAATCTTTCTTATGGGTAAGTTTTCAAGCAAACTTCTAAATGCTCTTACATGTTATTTTACAGTTAGTGTTTTACCTTTTTTTCAATAAAAATATGAAAATATTTAAATTTTGAAAATTTTTTATATGTTTATTTTATGCATTAGACTAAATTTTGGGAATTGAGTTTGAATTTGAAGGGTTTTATAGTGAATTAAATTAATTTATGATTTGATGCAAGTAATTAAACACCTAAAAATTGATAAACTTTACAATTAAATGAATAATGGAGAGTCTTGATTGATGCATTTGATTTGTTAAATTCTTTAATTAGAGTTACTTTATATTTAACTTAAGAGTAATAAAATTGATTTACTTGAAAAAAAGCAAATGCTTAATTTATATAATTTGGTACTTAATTTATATTTTGGTTATGAGCCCTATTTAATCTCTTCAATGAAGAAGCAATAAATTTAGCCAAGTTAAAATCAAGTTAGAGAAGTTTTAGGACAATTTTAGATAAATATAGGTTGAACATAGTTCCATGTTTAGAACACAACAAAAATACAAGATCGAGTTCATCCCTGTGTTGCTTGTTGGTGCATTCGATTTCTTCGACAATGTGTGGCCACAAGTTCGAAGAAATAGCAGTATCTTTTCATGCTATAATAGGAATGCATAAGTCTCAAACCATGCAACCGAAGGAATTTTTCAATGATATGCCTTTAATAATTCTAATTGACTTTAGGAGCACTCACAAATGTATGAATATTGTATTGGTGGGATAACTGAGAATTCCCATAGAAGCAAAGGTTGGATTGTGAGTTATGGTAACTAATAGATAAAAGTTATGTTGTCTAGGCATATATTGTTTGATGCCCATATAGTTAGTGACCTAAAATTTTTTGTTTGAGTTTATATATGTTACCTCTTTACAAATATCGTGTAGTTTTAAGAGTTAGTTGGTTTAGAAAGCTTAACCCTAATTTTTGGGATTTCGTTGATATGAAGATGAAATTTAAAAGGCATAATCAAGAAGTAGAGTTGAATGACATAAAGGACTCCTCCACCACACAATTTCTCCCTTATACACTTCTTCCTTAGAATCAGGTAAGGACATAGAACTCTAAAGAGTTCTTATAAGTTCCAACTCATATTTAACATGTCACAAGACCTGTCCCATTCAGAAATTGTGACTATTGTATAACTCTAAACCTAAAAGTCAGTCTTATAGCTATCTGACCTTACCGTTAATCACTTATTCAAAAACTAAATAGAAAGGCAATATGTTGACTTTCTTAAAGAAGAAATTATTCAAGCTAGTAAGTCTCTTTTCTCTTATTCTATTCTATTAGTGAAGAAGGTTGATAATTTATAGAGATTTTATAAGACTACCGAGCACTAAATTTCCATGCGATGAAGGACAACTTTTTTGTAACTGTGATTTATAAATTACTAGAAGAATTATATAGGGCTTGTTACTTCTTAAAGTTGCACTTGTGTTTTAGGTATCATCAAGTTAGAATGAGAACAGATGCAGAGAAAATATCTTTTTGCACCCATCATGGCCACTTTGAATTTTTCATGCCTTTTGGTCTGTCTAATGCCCTATCTGCTTTTTAAGCCCTCGTGAATTATGTATTCAAACATTACCTAAGAAATTTTTGTTGGTTTTTTTTGGAAACATTTTAGTCTGTAGTCATCTAAAGGCAAAACACATCCACTGCCTTTGAATTGTCTTCATATTGTTGAAACAACACTGCATATAAGTAAAACAATCTAAATTCTCATTTAGGTAGACCTAAATTTCCTATCTAAGGTGTTTAGTTTCCTCCTAAGAAGTTACAACCAAACAAAAAAAATTATAGCATGATTTTATATCCAAAACCAAGTATTGTTCATGCTTTACAAGAATTTCTAGGTCCCATAAGCTATTATGAGAAACCATTATAGCTCCTTTAACAAAAATATTAAAGAAAATTTTAGTTTCTTATAATCTAGTCCTCAAAAAATTTAAAGTTTTAAAACTTTAAAATTTTTTGAAAACTTGCAATTAAATTAACTCTAGTATTGGCTCTTCCTAACTTGAACATGATTTTTATACTCAAATATGATCCTTCTGAGTAGGGCATCGTGACTATTCTCTAACGAAAAGATTGATCAATTGCATTTTTCAGTCGTCCCTTTCCTCAAAGAGATCAAGACTTACCCTTGGTTGGGTTAGCAAAAGCAATTAGGCATTAGAGGTCATACCTATAGGATTAGAAGTTTTTAATTAAAACAAATCACTATAGCCTTCTCAAAATTGTTAGAGGAGAAAACCATCATATAGCATCGTTAGGATAAATATAGATGGGATGAACCGTAAAAAATTTATTTTTTATTTAATGAAATTCCTAATTATTATTGTAAAATATTCATAATTAGTTATTGTATTTAAATTAAAATATGTAATTATTTTGATTTCATTTCAAATTTCATATATAACTTTGAGAAATTATATATATGAATAAATCTTGGAAAGAATAACAAGAGTTGCATGGAATCTTAAAGAATAGGAGTACATAAATCTTATAGATTAGAGTCAAATATATTATAAAAGTTCCTAAAAAACAAGTTAAGGCCTTCTTAGAGATTTTGACCAAAAGTATATTTTAATAAGTCAACTTAAAAAATATTTCTAGAGAAAAAAATATAGTTATAATTTTGAATTTCTACTAGTCCAAGCAACTAGAGTTAATCATTGAATCATGATAAATTCAAGCAAATAAAGGTTCTAAAGAGATTATAAATCGTAATTATAATTTGATTGTTCCTTTCTTATTCTTTACTTTAGTTTGTTATTCTAGATTAATTATTTTAGTTTCATGAAATATTTTTAATTTACTCATTTTTGTTAGATTAAATAATAAAAGGACAATTAACATTAGTACTTGTGGGATTGATACCCATATTTACTAAGCTATACTATAAGCATAATATGTGCAGTTGGCTCGTAATCTTTAGTTTTGTTTAATCGGGTACACACATCACAATGGACTTCATTGATTGCCTCCCATCTTCATATGGAAAAAAAGTATACTAATAGGGGTGGATCATTTTTCCAAATATGCTCACTTCCGTCAACTGTCTCATCTATATACAACAATATTTATGGCTCGTCTCTTCTTTTATCAGGTTTTCAAATTACATGACTTTTGTCAAAATCTATCGTCAATGATCAAGATATCACTTCCACCAGCTGTTTTCAAATTACATGACTTGTCAAAATCTATCGTCAATGATCAAGATATCACTTCCACCAGCTCATTCGGGATGGAATTATTTTAGTTGAGTGACTCTAAACGCTCTTTTAGTTCAGCCTATCATTCTAAAATAGATGGTCAAATAGAAGTTAACTGCGTCCTGGAGATGTATCTTTGATATTTCACTAGCAACCATCCCCAACACTCACTTAATTGGGTTGTATGGGCAAAATACTACTATAATACCAACTTCCACATATCTTTAAAAGCCACGCCTTTATAGATAGTGTATGGTTATCCTTCAATAAGATTATTATCTACAATCTTGGTCTTTCCAAAATTGTATCAATTGATGCTAAATTTCAAACTAGATAGTAGCTATTGTTAGATTTATGGGAAAGCCTATTAAGTGCTCAACATATGATGAAGTTAAGATTTTATAGTCTTTATCAAGAAGTTACTAGGAAATGTTAGGGTTGTCCTGAGGAGTCTATTTTAGTTTTTCAAAGTTGGAAATAAAGTAAGCAAAATTTTACTTTCATAATTCCTTTCTAGATTGAAAGTTTATCTTTAATGAGCCCTTGCTTCCTAACCTAGCGAATGAGGTTATAAAGGAAGACAAACCCTTAAAACAACCTACCTGATAATATTTTGCAAGGTATCGTAACTATTTTGCATGGTATCATAACTATTCTAAGGCTTATAAAACTAGTTAACTAGCAACGTTGGCTGCTCAACTCAATACCACCACTTTTCATACCTTACTACTTCTTTCTATAGGCAACCTATCAAATCATATATCCTGTTTGAAGACTAAAAGAAAGCACTCAAGGGCTTCATACCCCCATTTGAGAAAGAAGACTTCCTTTTCAACAAATAAAAAGGAGAAGCACTATTTATGGACTTCTCTCTACTTAGAACCTGACAACCTTACCCTGCTTTACCTTCAGGACCTACCAAGAGCCATGTTTGACCAGTGTTAGCCTATATATGGTATAACGTGGATCCATATTTGGCATATATTACTCCAAATCATGTCAAAACTTCTCTAACTCGAGTCCAATTGCCCGAATTCATTGCTTCTTTGTTAGGGTGTTAAAACAAGGCTTGTAAATAAATTATGAGCAATGATAAGTACTAAATCTAATAAAAGCTATCTAAGTATAAGAAATATACTCTCAAAATCATACAAAGAATATAGTTTAATTAGCATATATCATCTGGCATATTTAAAACTTAGGGTGTGTTTGAAATTTTGTTTACATTTTACACTTTTATATTTTAAACAAGTTTTTACTACTTGATAATTAAAATATATTAAACTAGATCAAAAAGAATTTACTTTTATATCTTATAAAGGATTTTTTTCATATTTGATGTTTCTTAAAATGCATATTATTTGATATTCTTTTTGTAAAGGTACAATTAAAATTTAAGATCGTTTATAGTAACTATATTGTTAGATGCGACTTTTCAATTACAAAAATACAATTTTTTAATAATTAAATATAACTTTTTCTATATATAATGGTGGCCCATATCTTTACAAATTCAAGAGTCAAATTTATGATGAATTTATTCAACCACTATAGAAAATGGAGACTTGACCTATATTAAATTAGTCAATAACACTTTAATAAATTACGTGACCTCAATACTTAATTCTTTCTTCTAAAAAGTGTCACCATTTAATTATGTTACATGTATCGTTGGACGGTTAAAGTTAAAACTAATATCATGATTTATAAGAATTGTTGTTTATTATACTCTCTCGTATGGATATAGGATCCATTCCTTCGCTCTCGCTCAACCACTTGTGCCTGCCCAATTTCTTTCCCACCCAAAAAGAGAAACTCAAACTTCCACAGGCTCCCAATCCCAAAGAACGGAAAGAATCAATAATAGGGTAATTTTATTTATTAAAAATGCTTTTATTTTTATAGAAAAGACAAAGCGCTTTCTTTTAAGAATGCATCTGGTTCTATTTTTCTTTCGTTACTTAAGCCACCTTTTTCTAAAAGTGATTGTAGTAATTCAGGGACATCTTTAGGCCTATTTGTTTCTACTTTAATTTTTACTTTTTTACTTTTTATTTTCAAGTTTAGTAATAAATCTTGTTTGTTTGAGTTTTATAACTTATGAAAATAACAAAATTTTATTTTTTATAGTTTTAGTTCTATCCATAATTTGATTTACAATTAACTAAATATATATTATTTAATTCATTAATACTTATTATTAATAAGAACAATGAATAACTTAATTTAATTAATTTTAATTTTAATTTTAATTTTAAAATAAAATAATTTTAATTTAATTATTACTTGATAAATATAATTTAAATGTCTTCAAAATATATAAATTTCAAATAAACTTTATATTAAAAATATATTAACAAATAATTGATAAACTATACTAATTTTATTAATAATTTTTAATAAATATTATATAAATATTAAAATAAATATATTTATATTTAATTAATTTATAAAGATTAGTTTATCTTTATTTATTATAAGTAAAAAAATGTAACTAAATTGACATTAGTACCCTTTTTTGACCTATATTAAAAAAAAGGATTTTTAACTCTTCCTCAATATGCTTACGTAGACAACCTGACACTTCTTGATTGTCTGGGAGAGAGAGCCCTTTTTCACTCCAGCTTGTGAAATGAGGTAGACGCTCCCGAATCTGCCTCAACAGCTAAGAGAGGCGCGGTTTAAGTGGTGAGGAGGGCCCTCATAGTAAAAACAATGTCCAAGGTTAGACTCGCCCATCTTTAAAAAAAAGATAGGGTTCAAAATGTCCTTTGAAATCACATAAATTCAAAAGTTGAGAAAACCCATTTTCATTTTTAGAAATGAGTTTTTAATATAAATTATAAATTATAAATATAATATAACTTAAAGATTATAAATAATTAAAAATTAAAACAAAATTACAACCAAACTATCTTGACCGAGCTTACTTTTACTTTCTAATGTATTTTTGAATAGCTTGACGAGCCTTATTTATACAAAAAGGATAAATTTTTTGAATACCGTACCACTACTAATAACAAATTTAACCGATACCAATCAATATTAGATACCATTTCAAGTAATTTTTGAATTTATAAAATAATCCCTAGATTTTTTGTAATTGTAAAATAGTCCATTAATAAATTGTACTATATAATTTATAATTTTACATTAAAAAAAATCTCCAAATATAATAGAAATTTGAAATAAAAATAATTTATTAATTTCTATTAATATTACATTTAACATATTTGACATATAAATAATAACCACAATTAATTAGCAAAAGATCATATAAATATAAAATTAAGGACAATACAAAGTACTTAAAACGTTATAATTTTACCATAATAAATAATATTACATCAAAACATCAAATAAAAAGAATAATGAATATCCATAAATCCCTAACGATTATAATTTACAACAAGAGTTTATGCGGAAACAATCAACTGAAAGTGAAACTTGAAATAAAAACATTTACAGTTATATTTATATCGCATATATAAAATTTAACATATACATAAAATATAAGTAAAATTAAAAGAAGAGGAGAAATGAAAACCTAGAATTTCATTCAGTTGAATATTCGCTCCAATCGCATTGACCTCAATTCTCAATTGGTACAAAATCCTCATCACTAAGATGATCCTCATTCTCATCACCATTCAAAGTCATTATACCAAATAACAGGTCAATACTTTCCTATCCAAGATTATCTTCCACGTCACTCTTATCTATCAAATCTACTTCCTCATAAACCCAATATGTCAAAAGATTGATACGGTTAAGGTAAATTAGATCTATAAAACCACTTTTCTATTAAGAGTCATAATAAATAAATAAAATAAAATTATTAAGAAATTATGTTCAACTTAACAATGATAATAACATACTTTTCCCGAAGCTTTAAGTTATATTAAACAAAGAACAAGTTGTTTAATAATTTTGTATTCGAATTTATTCCTTTTTTTAATGGATGAATTCAAATATGCGTCAATTCTTTCACATCCTATTGCTCTCACTCATTGACTTAGAATTCAAATTGCAAATCTTTACAATTTTGGAACACCACTCCTAAATTAATCCCACCGACTAACTATAAGATAACAAAAGTAATATTATAAACAAAAAAATGATGATTAATCTCCAACAAGTAACAAAGTTGAAAAAACAATATATATCTAAATTAAGCTTGCGCACTTTAATGAATAGCAATGGGTATCCTAAAATCACCATAAACATCTTTTTAAACTTTTATTTGTCATCTTAGGAGATCTTGCATCATCTTATGGGTAACAATCATTGTAATAGATAATAGCGTTTCCTTATTAACTTCTGCTTTCTTTGTAGATTTTGGTCTAGAATAAACACTAGGATTTAAAACTACCCTAACTATAAACTACAGAGAGTAAAGTTGTCTTTTGCGTATCTTGTTCATGATGCAAGATAAGGTATGTACAAAAAGGGCATGCTTTTCAAATTGGCCTTATTTGGTTCCTTCATCTAGGCTTGCCAACGGGACGGATTAGGCCCGAGCCGTCGATAGCCCAGCTCGGCCTAGCCTAAAAAATTTTCGGGTAGGTTAGAATGACCCGGTCTGTTGCCAGGCCGGAGAGGCCTGCCACGGGCAGCCCGTCAAGCCTTAGTCATCCCGGTCGTTTAATATATTTTTAAAAAATTTTATATATTTATTTCAAGACAATTTGAAAAAGTTTTATTTTTAAAATTCATAAATTACAAATTATAGCATAACCATTTATAGCAAATTGTAAGATAAAATTACCTATAAATTATACAAAAATATTTACATAAAATAAAAGATATAAAATACGAAACAATAAATATTTATTAAAAATATGTAGCAAGGATAATGTTGTCATAATTATTCCCTACAAACAAGTGAATTTAATTTTAATTTTGTAATTTTATTATAACAATTAATTATAATGTAAATGTAAAAAAAATTATTATCTAAGCACAATGAATCCATTTCAAATATTATTTTTACGTGTTTAATAAATTATTATACTCTTTTTTAATATGATTTTTTAAAAATAAGTTTATTAAGTTTATAATATAATATTTCAAGCTTTTAATATTTTTATAAATTATGTACAACAACTCTTAATTGACGTAATTGTTGTACATTTAGTTGTTGTTGATTTTTTTTACTTGTCTAGTTGTATAAATATTATTGTCTTTTCATATTATATCCATTACTAAATAATCATTGTAAATTTTTATATTTTTATTACACATATTATAAGAAATTAATTAATATGATAATTAATCTTATCACATTTAAAATTTTTTATTTTATTTTTCATATTTAGACAATATATACATTATGTATATATGCATTTATATTAATTTGAAAATGAATTATTTACTTTATTAATGTAACGTACCACTCCAATAGAGCATATTCCCGAACATACTAAAGGATATTCGAGAAAATACTCTATGAAAATGATACATTAGGAACATAAAAAAAACTTACTGTTGGACATTGAACATATCATAAGCATTCAAACCATTCATTTAACATAGTTTATTCTAAATTTCCATCTATGTTGAAATTTCACCTGTGAAAAATATAATTAAGGGAAAGCTCAGCTTTCCTTGTTCAAATATCTTAATGAGGACATACACTGAAACCAGTTAATGGTCCATAAAACAAATTTTCTTCTCATTTCTTTCATATGCAAAAAAAGGTTACATATGTCATTATAATTTAGAATCCAACATATACATTACAAATCAGTTTAGAGTTTAATTTTAGTACAAGAATGTATATCATGATATGGTATGCTAATGCAAAAGACTGTAACTAGACTCCACAGATTTAGCTAATCAAACCTTTGAGCCATTTTTGTCCGCAGAATGTAAGTACTAAACTTTTATTTTATTGTTTTGGTAGCTAGAACTCCCCCGAACCTGAAAAATAATTTTGTAATTTTGATGAGTTTACGAACTCTATGAGTGAACCATCGTTGATACACTCACATAAGTCATATTACAAAGACAAGTTATATCACAATTTATTACACTTCAACAAATATATATCATATAAGCCAATGTTGCATATCACATCACATTCTCCATTGACTTCAGATATATTTCACTATTTCAAATCTGTTTAATTAATCATTTCAATTCAATCTTATTATTTATGTAGGGATGCAAATGTAAATGCCATGTGTTTTCATTCTTATTTTGTTTTGTTATGATTAAGTGCATATCAACGCAATCTGCTGTCCTGTACCCTTGTGCGTATCGAGTCCATGGCTGGCCCATAACCCTTGTGGATTCCAAGTCCATACTATCGGATCTTGAGGCTCTTTTTCATAATTATAAGCTCAAGGCTCTTTCCTACACATCGGTTACTCTAACATAACTCCTTTATCTGATCATGCATTTCAATATGGTGAGATGCATCATTTCAAATACTATGATTTCATTACTTTTCATTTCTGTATGCTCATGCAATATAACTAGTTTACATCTAAGTTGACTCTCAGTACTCTCTAGAAATGCTATTACCTTGATGTTCTGGCAATGTCTGGATGTTAACGATCACCTTGCACTTCTATCATCGTGTAATGCATACACACATAGGTCACAAATCACTACATTTTTTATTTATCTAATTATACAATCATGCACATGTATATCATGTTTGAATGCATGCTCAATTGACTTTCTGGGTATGTATTCTTATGCATAAATCTTGACTATTCAGTTCCACATTTTATCCATTATGAGTTGACTTATCAAATTAACACCAACTTGGTATCATAAACCCTTACAAATCACTTATACATGTTACCATATCCAATGTAAATCATTCTCTCTCCTATACAAAATAATGTGTGCTCCACTATACAACCCTAAGACCATTCAAACATTACAACTTATATATTATCATTTTGCAATCAGGTTTATAGTTTTAAGTAAGCTCGATTTACTCCAAATTCATTAACCGTACATTACACTTCTCCTTGTACATTTTTAAGACCAAATAGCCTTTTATATCACACACAATTGTTACTTTAAATCTGAAAGTTTTAGCAAGTTAGATATCTTAATTCACCAAAATTTTCCAATAATATATATTTATACATTTACCCAATTCTCATTCATAACTACCCCATGTTCTTGAATTCTCATTCATCCATACTTTATACACATTACACATGTCTTTAAGATCATATTTGCATTAAAAGAACACATTTATTCCTTTAACACATCATAATTTCAAGCTTTGAGTACAACCATATCAAAACAATCCATTTTTTAGTTTAGGTCATCAATTACATATCCTGATCATGCTCTTAACCAATTAATCAAGAAACAATTTAGGTTCATTCCTAGCCTTAATTAAGTCCAAATTCACCAATATAGATTGAATTTTCTCAGCTTGTTCGACATATACCCAAGGTTGAAATTAAAGTTCCAGAATTTGTCATCAACATCACTAATGCGTGCAACTTTACTTCCTATACTTCACAAATTTTACAAGCTTAGAGACATCACTAACTGTAACACCCCACTCCCGCTGGACCTGAACCCGATATCGATGGTGATACCCGAGTCCGTGCCCCTCGAGGGTGGCGTGTCACATCACATAACAATTTAAAGTTCGGTATATATTTTTTTTAAAACTCTTTATACTTCACTTATATGTGATCACTTTTCTTTTTAAAACAATTTGTTCACTTAAACTGAAAATAAAACACACAACAGGGA
>JANQBM010000221.1:26029970-26040954 GCA_025594535.1 Erythroxylum domingense
AAATTTGTTCGTTTTAAGTACCACTGGTGGGGAATTCCTCCCCCGTGGGCCACGGGTCCAGATGTCACGTAGGACGTTGGGTTGTGGACCCGCCCGGGGAGGGGTTCCAGCATTCCGAGGTATGAAAGATGCAAAATGAAGTTGACATGTGAAGATTTGGGATGACTAAGCCTATGAAATAAGTGACATATGGCTTAGAGAATTAAGTGACATATGGCAGTCATTAAGGACATATGTACCATCTAAAGAGGGGACATGTATCTTACTTTAATACATGACAAGTGTCCTTTAAAAAAAGAAGGAACACTTATCCTAGACCATATGACTTATACATCCCATGGTCATTTTCTTTTGTCATTTCTTCTAGCCGTATACTCTCCATCTCCTCCCTCTCATTGCCGAAACCTACACCTAACTTATACCTTTGAATTTTTGCCTTAGTTTTGTACATCACCACCACAAAACCCATGTAAAATTTGTCATAAAGACAGCTATAAAGGCATAACGTTGTTACATATATTGTTGTCTTTTTCTTCTAGTCATGGCTGAACCCATCACACCCCTCAATGTTCTTGAAATGTTCTTGCATGCAAGTGAGGCTAAGCAAGCTTGACATTTGAAGTGGCATTTAAGCTAATCAAGTAAGTGAAACACTAAACTATTGTGGTATATGTTAGCAGAATTTTATTATGGCTGATTGGGGATGGATTGAATAAGTTGTTGGTGTTAACGATGTGCTGGAAAAAACATGAAGAATGAATTGGTTACTTTTCTGTCATATTTTTGGATGTACGAAAACCACAGCTTATGGCTATTGCATGGATGAAACAATGTTTTAGCCCAACTTCATTCATAAGTTCATCAAATATCTAAAAAAGAGTGTTAGCATTTCTAACAAAGCCAAATACATCAATAAGCTTCGAAAACGTTGTCCCTTTATTAGAATAAACTAAGAAATTAATAATGGGTTAATGTATAGTATTTGTCCAACCGTCACACATGATTGAACATCCATATATTGCCCATGTAATTCTTCTTTTATCCAAAAAAACTCTTTATCTCATGAACAGAGTTAGTTTTCTTTTTTTCTAACCATAAGAAATGATTGACCATCCATAAGTTGTCTAAGTCATTCTTCTTTTATCCAAATTACTCTTTATGTTATAAACAAAGTTTCTTAGAAGTTTACCTTTATAGTCATTAAAGGACCCTTATATCTTGGACAGTAAGAGACAATAACATCCACCATAGGCTAGTAATAATAAAACCAAACAACATTAAATGATACATCTGAATTACACATGTTAAAGAAGTGTTCTAAAGACAATCACCTTTAGCACTTATTGTACAAATCATTTTATGATTAATAAAGGCATTTTTCATTATTGCGATGTTCATACGTTTATAGATTTGATGTTGATCTAAATTGATTTATTGAATTCCTTGATACAAAACATAGCATGGAGGAAATTATTATGAGATCATGACAATGAGATTCCTATTATATGTAATTATATTAGTATCTAAACTTTCCCTAGTCATAGGATTAATAAGATGGGATATCATTAATTCGGATATACTAGCGCATATTATACTCCTTGATTAGATTAACCAGTAGATCTCATAAGCTGTAGACATGAGTTATTCAGAGTTAACATATGGATGCTTACTAAGAGTAGTAAGTACATTAGATTGACCTACTATGAGAATCATATGGATATTTTATTCCAGTGTCAATGATGGTCTCATCATAACAATGGTGCAAGTATCTTTTGACTTGAGGTGCTCAAGGATATCTCAGATACTAATCTTGTGCTTTGACTCCCTTCATCGGTGCCTTTCAGGGGTTACTCAAAGGGTGGTGATTGGGTATAGCTTGAGATAGTTGGAGGTAATTGAGTAGTCAATAAAGGATTCAGCACTCCTAATAGAAGGAGATGATACCCACGACCTCTTGTTGGGGTCATTACTCGGGAGTCTTTAGCTAGAGCAGATATGTGTCATGAAGAGAGTCTTCAATGATATATAGAGTAATGAGATCCTCAGGATAAGATCTAATAACACTTGGACTGGATGTGACGTAGTCAGTCTAGTGGGAGTTGACACTTTGACCATACTCTAAACTAAGTGAGGTATAGATGGTGAAAGGAAAATTTGCATGGCAACATTGCGTATAGAAGGATTTGTAATCAAACCACTGACTTTCCGATCAATTGGAGGTCATGACTTGTTGTTAGATACTGCTTTTGACTTACTTGAATTAAGTGTTAATTTAAGTGGCCAATATAACTGGGAACCTAATGGGTCACACAAATAGGAGATTTGAAGGATGAGTAAAATGGTCTTGAATGGTGATTCAAGATATGAGAGAGTGTTTCGGAATTATATCGCGATGTGATCATTGTAGAAAATGTTGCATGGAATGGATTGGAAACAATTGTTGTTGGCTTCTGTTAATGGATGTTATTCATGGTCATTAACTTCCCATAACTTCCGTTAATGTATGCTATTCATGGTCGTTAACTTCTCATAACTTTTTTAATGTATGCTATTCATGACCATTAACTTCACTTTCCATTAGTGATGAGGGTTATGGAAAGCCAAATAGTGAAGAAAATTGAGATAATTTTCATGCATCTTGCGTAAGACACAAAAAGAAAAAGAAAGGTTCTTTTTCTTACACACAAACTTTTTCTCTCTAACTCTCTCAAGAGTTCTTGTCTTTGCTAACACAAAGAAAGATTTTTAGCCATCTCCTAGTGAGGTTTCATCCTTCTATCTTCGTGTGGACTTTCATTAGAGACAGCTTGCGTTGATCGTTGTGGTTTACGACAACCCAATATGGAGAAGATTAAAGAACGAAGGAGATCGTCAAAAAGGTATGTAAACATCTTATATTTTGTGTTTTTGTTTTTCTATATCTATATGCATAAGTAGATCTGGTTTTTGAGGTTCCATTTTATTTCCGCTCTTATATTTGATATATATTATGTATGAGACGCATGATCAGAACCTAACAATACCACCATCTAGCCATTGTCATATCCACATTCCAAGCCACTTATTTAGACTATAAGGCACTATAAGTTGCTTATTCAGGCATATGTCTTCTTCTTTTCCTCACATTAGGTAAAACATTTCCTTCTTGTTAGGTTAAAAAATACTACCACCTTCAACATCCTTATTATCATCCTAACCACCAGAAAAAGAACTTCCACAACTAATTTCGTAGTTTAGCCTTTGTCTTTTATCTTTTTCATGCTGATACTATTCAAGTAAAGTCTTCATTTGTCATTTCACAACTTGACTCGATTTTTTTACAAGGCTCTACTTCACCTTTGATCTTAGGTAAATGCTTCTTTAATCTAGTGATTCCCTCACCTTTCAAATGCTTTTTACAATACACATAAATGTTATGGTTCTTTATTATAGGAACTAATTTAGCATAAGCCCAAGCTGGATCATCAAATCTTTCTAAAACGTCTGAATTACTAGGAGTAGTTAAACTCTTCTCTATTTATCTAAAAAAATAAATGAAGACATATGTAAAAAAAATACAATTTTTGTATATAATATTATATAACTATAAAAATTCAATATTCAGTTATAAATATATCCAGATTCTCGACAGACTCTATCTTACATCTTTGTTTATGATAACACACATTGTAAAAATGACTTTTTTTATGATAACACACATGACAAAAATGACTTAAACACATACAATTTTACATTATGTTTAGTAATGAATATTTTCATAAATCCACATACTATTTTCTACTGTGTAATTAACTATCCATAAGATAAAACGATTAATGTGTATTTGCTACCCATAAGATATGATTAATTTTGTAATATTATTTCCTAATGACGATAATGAACAATATAAAAATGCAAAAATTTAATTTTCTAACTTAATTACATATATTAAATGATTTAATTATATATTAAGTCTTATATTTAAATGATTAAAAATATGTTTAATACCTTTTATATATAAACAATAACTAATAAATTATATGTTTCATATAAATTAATTAACAATTTAATAATTTAATTAATTAATTTTGATCTCATTTTTATGATTATTAAAATAACAAATAACATGACGTATTCTTGAAATATACACAATTTAGAATGCGTAAATGTTCTTTCATAATTCATATACAATATTATTTTGATCTTATTTCCTCGTGAATTCACAATGTCTAAATATTATTGAACTATACATAATTCATACAACCAATTCTAACTTCCAAGCCTAAATTGCTTAATGCATATTTTATAAACCATTCACAATACACACATGATGTAACCAAAATACAATATAATTACAATTTAGACCGAAAACAAACAACCTAAAATATACAAAAAAATCAAACAAAGTGCATCTAAGTTAATGAGTAATGCAAGTTAGGTTGGGTGGCAGATCAGGTCAAGTCAATCAATTTTAGATCTGGCTTTTAGAATTTGGATCTTACACCGAGGACTGACTAACTGGAGACAATAAATGCACAGGCGATGTATGGAGACTAGTGGATAGTGATAACGCGTGAAGAGCAGTCAACCAGCAAGCAGCAACGATGGAGTTCAACAAGCAGTAGATTGGAAAGTAGACTGACGATGGTAAAGAAGCTGCAGAGGAGGAAGTGTCGATGGAGGAGGTAGCACCAAGAAGTAGTGTAGGAAGCCTAAAGTGAAGAGGGAACTGAAGAGTAAATGAAGGAGACTAAAAATAGTTTGGTTTTAGTTTAGTTTTTTTTTCAATATGACCATCAACTTTTAAAATTTTCAATTTGGTCCCCCCAATTTTTTTAAATATTTATCAATGGCACCCAATACCGATTGGTATCCATAATCGGTATGGTACAAAGGTTTGGAGTATCGTTTTTCGGCCAATATGAAATAGTGATGAATTTGGCAGGCAATAATGCAATTACAATCTCTTTATTTTAACAAATGCAATTACATATATTATTCTTAATCTTATAATTCATCTTCTTAGGTAGATTTTCGCCGAGCAACGGACATGATGTTTCGTCCAATGCAATTCCGACTATATTTGGTTAGACGTAATGTTTTTAATGGAATGAAATAGAATAAAATAGAATAAAATGATTTATAATGAAATGAAATGTAAATATACGTAATATTATAAAATTGCCGTTTAGGAATGATTGAAGGGTTCATAATATAATATAGTAAAATGTTGTTTGTATGAAAAGTTTATAATGTAATATAGTGAAAATGTGTCTATTATTTTATATTCTACTTTAAATTTCTCAAATTGGAAGTTTTTTCATTTTTATTATTAAGAATGAAATAGAATGTAATATAAATCTATCATCTTTTATCCTATTCTATTTCATATTAATATAAACTCTCGTTTCAAACAATAGAATAATATTATATTCAATTTTATTTCGTTAATTAGGCTCCAACTAAACATAGCATAAGCTAGGTTGATACTTACTAATTACATTATCTCTTATTATTGTTAACAATAACTAATAGTTAATTGAATTAATATCTGCAAGAGGTACTAATAAAGTAATAAGCAATACGATTGAATAAGCAAAGAAATGACGAATATTCAGATCTGAAAAGTTGCAATCTCTGATCTCCGAAATGGCGATCTTCTCTCGATCCTCTCGTCTTCTTCTTCTACTCACTCACATACTTGTCCTTCTCATCTCTCTCTGCTCGGCCGAGATCCGATCCTCGAAGATCCGATCCGACGACCGCCCCATAATTCCCCTTGATGAGTTCGGCTTTACCCACGCCGGCCGCCTCGAGCTAAACGTCTCCCACATCGTGCTCTCCAACAACAATCCCGATCTCGACCGCTCCAAGCTCGGCTTCTTCCTGTGCACTCGCGACTCATGGGCCCATGTCTACCAACAGCTCGAAGACGGCGAGATCGCCTGCGCTCTCCAGTCCGATCTGGTCAAGCCCGTCTTCACCTTCAGCAAGCTCCAGCCCAACCAGGTCTTCTTCGAAAACGACGCCGATCAGTACACTCTCGTCTTTGCTAACTGCCTCAGCTCGACTAAGGTCTCCATGGACGTGAGCTTCGCGATGTATAATCTGGACAAGTCCGGTACGCGGGACTATCTCTCTGCTGGGAGGACGGTGTTGCCTAGGGTTTATTTCTTGTTCTCTGTTGTTTATTTTGCGCTGGCGTGTTTGTGGGTTTACATTCTTTACAAGAAACGACTCACTGTTTTTAGGATTCATTTCTTTATGCTCGCGGTGATTGTTCTCAAGACCTTGAATTTGCTCTGTGAGGCGGAGGATAAGGCGTATATCAAGAGGACTGGCACTGCTCATGGATGGGATGTGTTGTTTTATATATTTAGTTTCTTGAAGGGGATCACTTTGTTTACACTGATTGTATTGATCGGTACTGGATGGTCTTTTTTGAAGCCGTATTTGCAGGATAAGGAGAAGAAGGTTTTGATGATTGTGATCCCTCTTCAAGTTGTGGCTAATATTGCCCAAGTTGTGATTGATGAAACCGGGCCTTACGGGTATGATTTTATCTGGAAACAGGTGTTCTTGCTGGTGGATGTGGTGTGTTGCTGTGCTGTTCTATTCCCTATTGTTTGGTCCATTAAAAATCTCAGGGAGGCCGCGAGGACGGATGGGAAGGCTGCCGTGAATTTGATGAAGTTGACTTTGTTTAGGCAGTATTACATTGTGGTTATATGCTATATCTACTTTACAAGGGTGGTGGTTTATGCTTTGGAGACTATTACTTCGTACAAGTTTCTTTGGACTAGTGTAGTGGCCGGAGAGTTGGCTACACTGGCGTTTTATGTATTTACTGGGTTTAAGTTTAAGCCCGAGGCACACAATCCTTATTTTGTTATTGATGATGAGGAGGAGGAGGCTGCCGCTGAGGCATTGAAGCTGGAAGATGAGTTTGAGTTGTGAGGAAATTTTTGTGTGTGGTGTGGGTAGAGAAAGTTGGTCCCTTCAATTTCAGGTAGAAAATTAATCATCGGTACAAATTGGGACTTTCTGTTTCATATTCAGGGTTGTGGGATTAAATGGAATAGGTCATAGCGTTAATTTGTTTCTTCTTCTTCTTCTTTTCCTTTTGTTTAACCTTGTGGGTTTAATAGTATACTTGCATAAACTATCATTGTCCGTGAAACCGGACGTAAGGTAGCCTGCACAAGTTCTCAATCTAAATATTTTGAACCACTAGATAAATGTGTGTATTGTTCTGTGTTAATATGTTGGAGACGAAGTAACATAGTTATCCATACTCTTTATGATTTTTGTTCAGTGTGCTTGAGGTAAAAATGACTTTGTGCTGCAATGGCTTTTAAAGTTGTTACTTTTATGGAAATGAAGAAAATACGGCTTGAAACAACTATGCTGCAAGTTTGTCAGCATACCCCGTTATAAGAATTTTTAGATTTGTCATGTATTTGAGAAGTGATTGGTCCTCCGTTACAATTGAATGGAAGAAAGGTTATTCGATGAGATCCTATATTTATGTTGGTAACAATTAATATTTCTCCTCTTCCAACTTGCAGTAGTTGGATTCTTCTCATGTGAGAAATGGAATTTTGACTGGTTCTTGGAAGTTGGAAGTTGTAAGTTTTTCTGATGAAAAAAAAGATATTTCTTGGCTACATTTTTTTTTTATAGCAATGCATATTATATTATTCTGGATCCTTGTTAATTGAATCAATATCTTTAAATTGGCTTCTCATTGAACAAATTGGCCGCTTGATTTGGGAGTTAAGAAGCTGCTGCATTCAGTTTTAAAAATTTGGGTTCCAAAGTTATAGACTTTTCTGTTGTGTTCTGTGACGTAACCAGAGGGCAAAGGTTTTCAAATTAAAAAGATTTTAGTATATCTTTCAAATTAAAGAAGATTTTAGTTTATCTGCTCACTAGTTGGTATTGTGGCCTCAACTAGGAAGCTGTGCAAATAGTACCATCTACATATGTCATAATAATATTCTATGATGTTTAACGTTTGATTGTTTAGGGTTTTGGGATCACTTGGACATTCTTTGTACATTTAGTCGATGAAATATCTGCGTCTTTTGTCTATTTTCTTTATTCTCTGTTTCAACTTTCGATTTCTAGCTTAAATACAGAAACAGGTGTGACCCAACATAGTCGGTCATTCAGTCAATGATACCATATTGCTAAGTCGGTTATTTATTCGTACTATCTTGTTATGGTTGGTTTGGTTCTTTTCACTACATCTTGTAGATAAGATCTAATATATATGGAGATTGATTTATTCGAAAGTAATAGAAATATTTGGAAGGAGATCAGCTTGCCTGGGGCTAAAGTAGTTTTGGATCTGGCTTTGTTAATTGCTTAATTTGCCTATGTATGAGTATTGATGGTGAATTAAAAAAGGGATAATTATAAAAGAAATTGAATTTCCAGAGCTGAAGCATTTTGATTGGAATTTGTAAGAGAAGGAAATATTTTAAAAGATAACTATTATTATAGGAAAATCAAAGATATATTTGTATTTTCCTAAACTATTATTATCATATTTATAATTAGGTTGATGATACAAAACTTTATCTAAAAATGTTTTATTCAAAGGTACCTGACCCTTGAGGAAGCAAATTAAAAGCAACTTACGATCCAGGACTTGTCAATAAGTTGAGAAAAAGAATATTTTTTAAAAGATAGGTGAATGGTGTGATGAAGATATATTAATAAAGAAAGCTAAGGGATAAAGAAATCTTCTTTATGTTGTTATGATTTTAAAATGCCTACTATGATTGGATATAATTATTATTATAAAAAGATATAAAAGAACTATAAGAAGAGAAAATATTTGAAGAAAAGATATTTTAAACAAAAAGCAAGGTATTATGAAAACAGAGGGATGTAAACCCAAAAAAACCTATGTTCAAAAGAAATAACACGAGAAATAGATAGATAATTTAATGTAAATTTTATTATTGCAAAGAAAAAGGACACTATGTAAATGAATGTCTTAAAAGATTTCATAAAAAGAAATTGAAATAGAAGATTATAAAAAAACTAGGATAGAAAATAAAGTGTTTATTCAAATCAATAACTTTGAAGATTGTTTTTTTGAAGAAATTATTTTTATAATTATTACAATTACAAATACACGGTAAGAAGAAACCTTAAATTTTGAAATAAACGAGTAAAATAAGATAATAAGATAATCTTCTAATTATCGAAATGAGTAGAAACATTTGAAAAGTATGGTGACTATAGTTAGGAAGCTTTGATTGATAGAAAAACACTTAAAAAGATTCAGAATACTATTTTTTTTAATAAATTCTTATAGTGGATTTAATACAACTTTTTTTAGATAAATTTAGATTTAAATTTAGAAAATATAATATGTTTTATGGAATTAACCTGAAAGAAAAGGCCTGAGATATTAGTATAACATCAAACAAAGTAATGATTCCCTTATTGTCTAAATGGGATATTTCTCAAAAGCTTGATCACTTGCTTAAATAAATTCGAGATAAAATAGGATGGGTACATATCGAATCAATTCAAATGATAATTAGATATACTTTTAGATAAGGAATTGATAGTCCCACTAATATAGCAATCATAGACAACATAATACATAATTGAAGAGAAGTATATATGAGAGGCAATCTTAGATGTCAAAAACTTTTTTTTATCATCTATCCTAAGATATCATACAACATACAAGACAAAACACTTTCTTTGATACAAGATTTCAAAAGAAACGATTTAATCAAAGATGGAAATACACCTTATTCTATTACCTATATGATATCTTACGCATTGTCTAATACTCATCATAAAGAATGCTTTCCAGATAAAGATATTTCTGATTTTCCAAAATTATTTTCTGAGGTCGAAAGAAACTATCCTTCGTATATAGCAAATATAGAGGATCTTAAAAATGAATTTTCATTATATTTGCAACAAAAACCTTTGCTAACTTCTAACAATAGACTATTAGCTGGATTATCCTATTCTGACACTGGTGTTTCAAGTACAAGATATAATAATAATATAATACGTGTAGATAAAAAGATAGGGCAAATTATAAAATAAAAGGAGAATATTTTGATGGTACAACCTATATTACTTGTAATATTTTATTCGATACTGGTGTAAGTAGAAGTTATATTAATCATAATTTGAAAAACAATTTGATAAAGTTTCACCTAACAGAACCTTATCAATATATAAACTTTAATAGTGATGTACGACATATCGATACTGTTGTAGAAACTATTATTATGATTGGAAATATTAAAATAGCTATAAGGTTATTAGTAGAAAATGAGGAATTTAATTTAGGGATAATATTAGGAACTAGTTTTATTGAATATGTTCAACTATATAAGATAACTCAACGTGGAATACAATTATCTTATAACAATAATATCATATATATTCCTTGATAATGACTAGTCCTATTATTATATATATTCCCATTGGAATTACCTATAAGGAATATAAAGCTAAATATTTTGCAGCTTATATAGATAGTGATGCAGGTTCTTACCTATGCAAATTGATTTGTTTTCCTTAACAATATCATGAAACCTTATAACCTATCATAGGATTAGATATTTCTAATCATGAAATTCATTTATCTACTGACATACAACAACCTTAAATCCTTTTAGGATCATTTTAGTGAAACGTCCACCCTTTTATTTCTATGATACTATTATTGCTATTCTTCTTGGAAATAACTTTCTTTAGTTATTCTATAAAATTTTATTTGATACTATTTGTAAGGCCCCAAATTGTACCCTAGTTGGAATGTTTCATTGAATATGTGTTCCATATGACTTAATTATGTTTTTAAGGAATCATAATCGGAGAATTGGAATTAAATTGACATCATAGAGATTTAAGGTATTAATGTTGAACCCAGGGTCTCAGAAAATATGTTATGGATACTTTACATAAGGTTTAGGTGAAGATTTAGTGATAAGAAGGCTTGAAAGTACTTAAAACT
>JANQBM010000221.1:26041471-26065752 GCA_025594535.1 Erythroxylum domingense
TTTTCTTAAGTTTTTGTTCGGGAATAATTTATTTTTAATGTCTATGCTCATTCTACGATCCCACCACGTATTTTTTTTTCCGGGGTCAACCTTTATTGAAATTTCTTATGATCTACCTCTGATTTTGTTCAGAGGTAGGTTAAATGAGTTTGTTTTGTTTTAAGTTTGACTTGGTGGGGAATTCCTCCCTCGTGAGACACGCGTCCAGATGTCACGTAGGACGTCAGGCTTGTGACTCTCCTGGGTGGGGTTCCAGCAAGATTTTTCTTAAACCATTTAATTATTTTGTACAAGAAATAATACATGTACATGTGAATGAACCTTAAGTGGCAACTGTCACATACATGAAGTTCTCATTATTTTAGAACAAGAATGCATGAAAATCTCATGTTGTCACGTTAGGAGTAGATGTGAAGGATATAAAAATCATTACAAGAGAGACCAATTCATGGTGTGGACATGTGTCATTTTAGTGAGACAACATCAGAACAATTTGTTATATTTAGGGGATAAGAATTGTCATGGATAAGGTAAGGATTTAAAGGATTAATTAAAAAAGATGGTAAGAGATTATATAATTAACAGCTGTTAGAAATTTACCTTGCAACGTGTAGCACATCCCTCTTCAACGTGTAGCTTAAACAAGAATGATGGAGGAGTTGCTCCATCTTCATTCCACTGAAGCCTCACTTATCCCTTGGACTATAATTGATGTTATTAAATTTCAACTGCTCCTTTCACGCATAGATCTCCAAGTTTTTGCCTTTAGGAAATAATTTGTGCATGTTTTTTAAGCCTCCAACTGTGGACAACACCTCCATCAACACCAACTACATGCAGGGAAAAGATGGGCAGCACGTTACCATCTGATTTTAGGTATGTTAAATCACTCTTGTCCATCCTCTTTAGCTAGTCACGTGAATTCTTAAGCTGGAAACATGAATTTCCTTATGAATTCCGTGAATGTTTGAGCATGATTTGAAGAAAGTGGTAAGTTTTCCTAACTATGTTTAGTGAAATTATGTATTGTGATTCTCGGTTTCCTTGAACAATTATAGTGTTTTGGCCATTAATTAGTCTACAGACTCCAAATTGGGTGATTCCAATTGTAAATGAAATGTAAGACATAGTACTAAAAATATCTAGAAGAGAACTAGACCTAATTCTAGCTTAATGATATTGAAAATTGAGATTGATTATAATAACCTAATACTGTCCCTGTGTTGAAGCAGCTTGTGATTTTTGGTACATTTTTTATAATTTAAAAGTTGAAATGACATGATTTTTGATGATATGAAAACTAGAGACATAGGGAACAAATGTCTAGAAGACTTCAAAACCTAATTTATATGTGAAAATTAAGGAAAAAATGGAGGTATGACTAAATGAAGAGAAAAACAACATGGTAAATGGAGAGGAAAACACATATATACCCATATCTTATATATGTTATTCAATAGGTATTAATTGGTAGCACGTAGATGCTATATATGTGGCTTAATAGTTGTTCAATGGCAGCATGCATGTTGTACATAGTTCAATGGTTTGATGTAAGGAAAACAGTAGGTATATACTATGTATGTTATTTAAATGGAAAGAAGACAGCATGTGTAAATCATGGAAGTTGTTCGATGGTTTAATGAAAAGAAAACATAATTTTAATCTTACAAAATGCTAATATTTTGGTTAAGTCTTTTGTTATAAATTTTGTAAAACAAGGTGGTAAGTTATGGATGTACTTGGTAGGTTTTAGGAACCCTTCAAGGGTTTCCCTTATAGTTGAATAAGACAATAAGGTATTCTCGTCATCTTAGACTCAGGACTAATAAAGGCAAAGCACCGGACACGTGAGGGAAGTTAACGATAAACAACAAACAGTGAGTGTACCTTTAAATTGATTTAGTAAGGATGGTTTTTACCTTACTATGAAAAGTATGTTTATAAATAATTCCATTGGTGCTGCTAATTCCATTGGTGTTACTACTTGAATTTAAAAGTTAATCTTCATGAGATTTACATATGCTTTGATTTAACATTGAATTGAGTTTTGAATGCACTTGGAAACTAATAAGATGTACACACGCTTTGAATTGGCATTGAATTGAAAATTGCATATGCTTTGAATTGGCATAGAAATGGATTTTGAACGTGTTTTTAATTAGTATTGAAATGAGGCACGCTCATATATTAATTGTGGTTTAGCCTATGGTTCGCCATTAGGTCTTTATACATATGATTATGTCGATCAAATTATGTCCTAACGTGTACGGCGCTGTTTGGCCGACGTCTGTCACTAACATGGGTGTTGTTGTGCCTGTCAGTATGTCCTGTGAGTCACCTTCTACATGTGTGAAGTAATATTATGCTAGCACTGTTATGGGTAAGCGATGTAGAACTAGCTCCGTAGCCACTGATTTATATGTAGTACTAGCATCATTATGGGTAAGTGATGCAGAACCAACTTCACAACAATCGGTATACAGAGGTTAACAAAGCACGGGTAAGCAATGCAGAACTAGCTCCACGGCCTTACACCTAAGGGCACCATATGGTGAAGAAAATTAGTGATATGTTATGTTTTAAAAAGAAAGTTCATGAAAGTATTGATTGCCATCGATGTATACTTTACAAAAAATGTAGAACTTAATCTTAGAAAAATTTATATATTTTCTTTTATATATGCATTAATCTGATGAAAAGAAAAAAATGTGTTTTGTAAGAACATTGGTTATTACTTGAAAAGAAAATAAATTGTTTTCTTCTATAGAGGTTAATATTTGTATAAATGTTTTTATTTGAAACCAATAATACTCACCGAGCTCGTTTAGCTCAACATTTATTTTCTGTTTTAAAATAAAACCTCTCATGTGCACACTCAAGTGCTTCAGTAGTATGGACTCCACCTCGCGAGTAGTCAACTTCGTCAAGTGTTGTTGTGTAGGCATTTTTATTTTGGCTTGTACATATTTTTAAGAACTGTTGCATATCATTGAACATGTTTTGGAAAGTACATTTGGAAAGAATGGATGTGTATAAAGGTTTTTTAATGGAATGCATGACGTTGTTTTAGCTTTTCAAAGTTTATTAATGTAACTATTTGAGACCGCATTTGAGTGGATTTGAAGTCCACAATTGGGAGTTGATAAATTGATGTAATAATAGAAATGTTTTGAACTTTTACAGGGACTTTGAAATTTTTGGGATGTCCAAATACAATCATTGTGCTGCTAAAATTTTTAATAAACTGAAAAACAAAACTCCAGTGTTTATATTTCTTATTGTGAATTGAAGCTTTTCTTTAACAAAGGCAATAGGTTTAGCTTCACAGGAACTTTCCATCTAACTCGAATATCGACCGGAGAGTCACCGTAGAGTGTCCGATAGGTCGTCTAGTAATTACAGGATAGGGGCCTGTCACTTGCCACGTTCTAAAGTCTAGACATTGTACCTTAGTAGAATTGCATCATATTTTGCTGAAGTTGCATCACATCCTCTTGGAACTATTGTACACCTTGTTGAAATTGAATATTGTTAGTAGTCATAATATTAAGCAAATCTTCCAAAGATGTACCTAAGTCGTAATAAGAAGCATCTGGTCTATATAGGAATTGTTGTGCATCCTACAAACTCTAAAAGAACTAATTTTGCTGGTAATTCCATCCATAACTAAAGTTAGTATACTAATTCCAATATGAGCTATAAGATTGGGAATATAAATTATAAAAGAAACTACTTCCTTCAGTGTATTTTTAAAAAAATTTTAACACACAAACACTAAACAAAAGTGAAAGGATCAAGAAATAACTAAAAAGAAACTAATTACAAACAAATATGTACAAAACAACAATTAACATCAAGAACAAAAACTAAAGCACCACATTTCCCGGCAATGATGCCAAAAGTGACGTAGCGCGTCATAACACTACTTAAAATAACTAGACATATAACTATAATAGTGGTGATACTAGGTCGATCGCACAGAGAGTGTTCGGATAGCTTTTGTTATGAAAAGAATTGGTGTTTAGGTTAGCGGTTTGTTTGATTTCAAATAAGAAAATAAAACAAAACAAAACAAAACAAACAAAAACAAATTAAATAAAACATTCAAAAAATGATGAAAGTGATGAATTCGTTAGGGACCCAGTCATCAGTTCAATCTCAACTTACCCATAATTAAGCATACTTCATTGAGTTCTTATCCTTATACCTCTTTTAGCAACTATTAATCGTAGGTTAACAACAAGCTCTGCTAACTTCGGTTTTCCCTTAGGTCGTGTTTAATTAAAAGAGGCTCATTAATTAAACCTAGCTATCGAACAACCTAAGATAAGATCTCTAGATTTAATTGGATAGTCGCATTATGAAATAGGAAAACATATTAATTAAGGCAACAACCACACAACCTTGGGTCATTTAACCTAGGTTATGTTATCCCTAATGATTCGACACCAATTAGAAACACAACAATTACGGATTGTATCCTTAATGATTTGAAACTATTAGTTGCTACAAATGAATTTCAACAAAACAATTACAGATTATATTTAAGATTCTAGTAATATCCAAACACAACAATTACGAATTGTGTTCAAAATTCTAATAATAGATTCACATATAAACAATCTAACGAGAACGAGAATAAAGATCATTCATACATGAAAACCCAAATCCATAAGCATAGGATAACATAATCAATCAAGAAGAGAGAAAGAACAACAAAAACAATGAAAGAAATGCTTAACTGGGTTTTTTTGGTGTCGATATCACCTTTGAACTGATGTCAAGAAGCGAGCCCTCCATGAGTCTCCAAAGTATGTGAGCTCTATCCCTCTTCATTCTCCTAAAACCCCTAAAACGTTTCCTACAAACTTTCATAAGTTTTTGTTGTCAAAACGATGTTTTTATACTAAAATTTAGGATTTAGGGGACAGCTGTCTAAAGGCTCACAGGCGTGCATGATGGTATCATGACGTGAGTTAACTTGTCATAGGCGAGCATGGTGGTGAGGAGACAAGAAAATGCATGAAAATTAAGAGTATACATTACATAAAATTAAGTGAAGCCATAACATCATAATTCACGACCATCACATAAAAGTTATGGGCGTGATTTTGTCAAGGGCATGCATGGTGGTGTCATAAAGTGTCACACCCATGACAAAATCACGCCCATAACTTTTATGTGATGGTCGTGAGTTATGATGTTATGCCTTCACTTAATTTTATGTAATGTATACTCTTAATTTTCATGCATTTTCGTGTCTTCTCTTGCTCTAATCATTCTTGTTCTTGTTCTATGAAGACAAGTGAGTGTGAATCTTAAGAAGACGGCTCAAATATTGTGTTTTTGATTCACTTTAGCTTTTACGTTCTAAATTGAACCTAAAACCAAATATAAACTAAAGTGAATGTCTTAAGCATTTCATAGCAATAATCACTAAGTGTTATGGATTAAATGTATAATCAATTAAGCTCATATTAGTTAGGAAAAGTCAAAGTTAAAGCTATGTGTGGAGATATACTTTCTTCTATGTACAAAATATTGTAACTTTCATTAGTTCATTTCCTATAACATGTGCCTTACGAAATTGATGGCCTTTAGTAGTGCAAGAGATAACATTGAATGAGATTGATGGATATTATTCAATAATTTGTTATAGAAGGTCTTTAGTTATTTTTCTCTTTCTTAGAAGGTCTTTAGTTATTTTTCTCTTTCTTCAAAAAAATTAATTTTCATTACTATATGTTTAAATGAACTTTAGTAATATAAATACGTCCATATGGTTATCAAGAAAAAATAACATTGTTTATTGTTACAGATCTTTATAATGAAAAAAGAGAAGAAGCAAATATATGCAACCAAGTTTGTTGCAGCAAAGTTTGTGACAATTTTTTTGAAAAAGAATTAGAAGACTTATGAACTAAAAGAGCAAATATAGTGAAGAGCAATGCCAAATCATTAAAAAAACATATCAACAATAATTCCAATTGTGTCTATAAAGAGGTATATGTTTTCTCATTTGTGTTGGTATTATATATGTGATTATTATATTGTCAAACACGGTTTGCTTATGTTCTTATTTCAAAATATAGTGAGCCCAATGTGGATTAAAAAGTTAATGCCTTCTGACTTTATTCGTAAAAAAGTTGTATCATTATATTGTTAGTTTCTGAACTACATTAGTTGTATTAAATAAATGCAGGTCACAATAAAGTAATTAATATTTCATTCTTTAGATATATAAACCTATTTATAAACATAGTTGTTTTAGAACGATTCTAATATACTTTTTCCTTTATAGAAAGATTATGATTATGAGTGGATAAAGGTACTTTGTGAAGGATTTTAGAGTGTCTATCTATATTGGTTTTGTTTTGTATATTGTTTGATGCACTTATATTATATATAGAATAAGATAATACAAGTGCATATTTTACCTGATCAATTTTGGCTATTATGTTTTGGATATATTAAAGGTCAAATTCCATAAGTTTATATGGACTATATGATAGCATACATAAATGTAATTTTTGGCCATTGACATTGGACGGTATATATTTGATATGTACTTAAATATTGATACATTAATCTATTACACTTAGTGATTAATGCCTTAAAATGCTTAAAACAGTCACATTAGCTCATATTTGATTTTAGGTACATTTGGAGGTGACTGAAAGCATACTCATTGAGCCATCTTCTCAATGTTCATATTCTATTGTCTTTATGGAGCAAAAAGAAGAAAAAGATTAAAAGGAAAATAGACAAGATAGAGTATAAAAGTGGAGAATGGTGCATGGTGGTTCACGGCTAAGCTAAAATAAATGTCACTGCTCACGGCTATAACATAAATGTCTCACGCCCATGTAAGATATCTTATGGGTGTGAAACACCACTCACACTTATGAGATATCATTCACCAATGTCACCAACTGTCCATTTAACCTAGCTATCCATTGTAACCTAGCTTTTGAAGATATAAAGAAACATGTTGTGTGACGGCAAGGTTGGGGTGGAATAATGAGATTGCAGTGGAGGGACGCCATTCATCATCAAATTCTCTTAGATGTTCAAGATGGATTAAGGATATAGTAGTGGAGAGATGCCATTCATCATCATTTTCTCTTGAATTTTCAAGGTGGAATAAGGAAGACAGCAGTGGACAACAGCTATTCTTCATCATTTTCTCTTTAATTTTTAAGTTGGAAAGAGGCAACAACAGCTATTCTTCTTAGAGATTGATGGAGAAAATGGGAGGCTAACATCTCGACACCAATTTGAAGGTGCAATCGATGTCCAATTCACGATTAAGCTTATCTTATCTTGTTAATGTTGAATCTCTTTTTGGATTTTTATTTTTGTTTATGTTGATTGAATCAAGTTTTATAAAGATAATCTTGATACATTATTTGGATTATTATATTATGAACCTACTGCTAGAATGTTGACTATAATCCACAATCATTATATTTGATGTTCGCTAATAGCCACTAATGATCTTGAATCGTTAGGAACAATGTAACTTAGGTTAGATAACCTGAACACGTGGGGTTACTGCCTATATTGATCTGTTTTCAACTTCGTAATGCAACTGCCAAATTGAACCTAGAGATCGTATCGTAGATTATTCAGTGACTAGGTTTAATTAACGAGTATTTCTTCATTAAATACGACGGGAAAACCGGAATTAGCAGAGCGTATTGTTAGTCCATGATTAATAGTTCGAAGAGGTGTGAAAACATTAGAATGATGGGATATGTTTAATTGTGTCTAAGATAAGATTGATCCTAGAATCAGACTTCACACACGTTCGACACTTTTATCATTTTTTATTTTTTGTATAATTTACTTTCTCTAGTTTAATTTTACTTTAATTTCTCAATTACATAAAAACCCAAAACTCCCTTTTTATTTCCTTTGCATCAATTATTTTCATTACGAGAATGAATCAAACATTTTTTATGGATATAATCTCAGCTTACCACTTCTACAAGTTTTTTTTAGTAAACACTTCTACAAGTTTTTAGTGTACAGAGATAGGTAAATTTTGTAGTGCATTTGACATCGCTGTCAAAATTTGACACCATTGTCGGGGAGTGTGGTGACTTAATTTTCTTTTTTGATTTTATTTAGTGTTTTGTGTATATCTTCATTTATAATTGTTTCCTTTTGTTATTTGTTAATTTTAAACATTTATTAGCGTTGGTGTATGGCAGTTACCAGATCTCCTCGTAGAGAACTTGAGCAACTTGATCTGAAAATTGAGAGGACACTGTAGAGATTATGAAGAAAAGTAAGAACAACTTTGGAAGTAGAACCAGAACTAGAATCTGAATATGAAGAGACGATGACAAATCCAAGAACACTAAAGGAGTTGGCTACACCATACCTAACCCAAAGACCCTTATGCATTATTTTTCCAAATTTTGCTAAACATATTACTTTTGAGCTAAAATATGGGTTAATACATTTATAACCTAATTTTCATGGTCTTGTAGGTAAGGATCCACATAAGCATCTCAAGGAGCTCGATGTGGTTGTCTGAGCATGAAACCTCCAGGAGTGACAGACGAGTAAATCATATTGAGGGCTTTTTTGTTCTCACTAAAAGATTCAGCAAAGGATTGGTTGTTTGATTTACCTGCTGGGAGTGTGCTAGACATGAAGAGACTATTTCTAAAAAAATATTTTCTAGCATCAAAGATGAGTATTCGAAAGGAAATATGTGGTATCAAGTAGCATAATGGAGAGTCTCTTTACGAGTACTGAGAGTGTTTTAAGAAGCTGCATTCTGGCTGCTCTCACTATAACACTGCAGAGCAACTTCTTATCCAGTATTTCTACAAAGGATTACTGTCGATGGATAGGAGATTGGTTGATGTGGCAAGTAGTAGGGCACTATGTGAGAAGACCCCTATCGAAGCCAGAATTCTACTTGAGTGGATGGCCATTAACACTCATCAATTTAGCACTCATAATGATGTTCGATGTGTAAATGAGGTAAGCACTTCATCTATCAAACATCGTTTAGATGAGCTAACATCTTTTGTTAGACAGATTGTAATTGGACAGTCACAAGTAAAAGCATGCGGAATAAGTTCAAACACGAGTCATCCGACTGATGAGTTTGTGACACTACAAAAGGGAAGGGAGTGTCCAGAAGGGAGTGATGACATCTATACAAGTTATTAAACTATCAACACGTATTTACTATCTTATTTTTTTTGATGATATTACTCAAACCTCTTTTCCTTTTTTCTCTCCTGTAACTACTACTCGTTAGCATCTTTCTGTTCTTTTGCTTTTAGAAATTTTGATATACAGTTTATCAAAGCTCAGGCTTTAAACTAAACCCATCTTCTATTAATTTGTCTATTTCAAGCTTTTGTTTTGTTTCTGGTGCCAAACTTAGCTACCCATTTGCTCAATCTTGATTTCAGATTGATTTTTACTGTTGATTTCTCAAGTGCTAATCACTCAAAACTCTCATATTTTTATACTAATATGGTGTTTGAGCATCGGGAAAACCATCCGGTTCTTAGGGTTTAGAAGAAACTAACTAGTCACCGCAGTTAATAGTAAAAGCTAAACCGAAAAGCAATCCAGTTAGTAATTAAGATCGGTAGTACCTATCAACCCAGTTCGATTTTTAAATCATTTAGGAAGACAATGTGCTAGGGAAAAGATGAATTTCATATTTTAGGTTATGTAATTTGAGAATTAGGGTTTTTAATTAAACTTAAGTTAATTATGATTTAAGTAAAATTATTTGAGTTAATTTGTATTTTTAATATTAGTTATAGTTTTAGTAATATAATCATAATTTAAAATTTTTATAATATTTTAAAAAGTGCGCTCACTTATAATACATGCATGACTAGATAGTAGTATGCACGTTACTACGAAAAATTTACTTATGCGACATCTACACTAATGTGATACATAGCAAATAAATACTTCTTAACTTCATCTAAATTATCTATTACTCTTTAGTTTAATTTGAATATTTTAGAAAATGAAGTATCCAAAATATTATAATCTAACTAGAATTAATTATAAATGTCAATGATGAGAACGCGATAGAGATGCTAGTACGAGAGTGAATTGAGGAGGGAGCATTAAGGTTTTCCCTTTTAAGCCAAGTAGCTTGTTAAAGAAAGGAAACCATGCATAACAATGTCTACCGGCTAGCTTGCCAGAACAAATCGCTACGCTTTTACTATTTGCATTAGAAATGGGCAGAATAATTTTATCGCAATTTACCCATCATTGCCAGTGGTCTCCACCTCGCAACACATCCTTTTCTGTGTCCAAACCAAAAATTAAAAAAGAAAATGCAATATTTTGTACCAATTGCAGTATCATCTATGTTACATCATATTTTCGTTTCACGTGGCTATTTCATCCACCTCAGAGTTAAAAACAAAACTTGGAAATGTTGTTGTGATGTCCCTGCATTTGATTTAGGCATAAAATAACGGATGAGGATTATGAAAGCAATCAAACTGCAAACTACAGAAATTTGGTTCTTTACCTCAAGTATGGGAGCGTCATGATCTTCAACAATGATGGATTTTTACGGACAAAGTTGTGCCATTCAGTTTGGTCTATCTTCCCATCATTATTCACATCGGCTTCCAAGAAAGTCTATTCACAGAAAATGAGAAGGAAATTTTATGTTGCACGGTTATCAAGAAACAAGTCATCCACAAAGTATAGCAAAAGCTGCAATCAGCTTCTGCCTAATAGAACAAGAATTGCGAATGTCTGAACAGTTATAAGAAAAGGCAAATATGAGAGAGAAAGAGAACCCGACAGCCAGTTAATCAGATCTACATCAACTCACTTTATCAAGAATTATTTCAATTGTCTCATCGGCCAACCTCATTTCAGACTCGCAGAGAAGAGCAATTAACATTTGCTTAACCTGTCAATAAGTACAGTCAATGAAGATGGCTGCAGGAAGGTTAAAAAGAAGGATAATCAATGAACAAAACAGTTCTGGAAGATGCATCTTTCTTTAATATAACTGAACTTGCAAACTGATACGTTGCATCTAGTCACACTCAGGTAGAAAGCTGATATGAACTTTATAAAAAATGCTTGGCCTGATAACTAAGATCTTTATACCTAACAGGTAACGTAATTTATACTCATTAGAAGATAGCAAAACTAAGAGCAAAATAAAAAAAAACTTTTGTCTTCATCTCAAATGGAAAATTCAACTATAGGCAATAATGATCTACAAATGCATTTTCCATACACAGTACAAAATGAAGATGAATGCCAGCTGAAATAGCAAACACAGGTTTGCAATGTGAACCACTAGAATGTTTTTGATAGATTAATAGACATTTTTATTTTATGCTAACTATCCACAAAAAAATATGAATTATTTTTTCCATTCTTAGATTAGAATGAATTGCACCAATTTCAAGTTGATCCAAAAACATCCACCCGTTTTTGTTATATTACCAGATCATCAAGATTTAGTTAATAGGGAGAGACACACATATTTCCCTATTAAGTTGCAATATTAACCAAAACAAGGACCAAAAAGATACCAGGACACAAGCTACAACTTACATACTCTATAATTTTCAATTATGGTTCTGCATTGCTTTTCAGAGGATAGATGATGTAGAAAATAGATTAATGTCCTCAACTAGTTCACCCAACCATAAGAAAATTCAAGTCACCCAGGCAACTTTTCAGATTCTTCTTCATATATTTTATTTAAATGCAAGTGAGCAACCTCATACCTCATGGCGCTCAATGAATCCTGTATTTTCCAGATCATAAAGCTTAAATGAGACTACAAGGTGAATGAAAACATTAAGTGTAAGCATATGCCAATGCATGTAGGGCATATCAAAGATCAAGACCAATATGCAGAAAATGATATATTCAATATATTTTAACTCACAGTCAATCTTGTCTTCCTGTGGGACATTGGGATGGAAGACATTAAGTGCTCTAACAAAGTCACCAAAATCTATGACTCCCATCCGTTTAACATCAAACAGATCAAAGATCTACAGTACAATTGGAAAAGCAGTAAGGAAATTTTACATAATGCAATTTATAGTAAGAATACAAGGGCATTAGTGATTGAACATTTCTTGGAGCAATATAACATTTCTTAGAGCACTATCTTTTTTGAGTTTTATTTTACAACCATAATTTACAAACCGGGTTTCATGCCTCATAAAATCCAGTAAAAGGTTGAGAAGATGAACATGATAAAAGAGTGACAAAATGCAGGTTGTTAATCACATCATATAAAGCCTTTGAAGTGTTGATAAAGAAAGAAACACAGAGTTTAAGGACCATTACCCTATTTGCAAAGAGATTTTCTTTCTTTCTATTTTTGAAAAGAGCTAGTTGAAATTCTTCCTGCAATCAATGCAAAATTACATGAATATGATGAGAGGAGACTTCAAATCATGTCAATTGAATATCTGTTGGCATAATCAAATGCAAAAAAGATCCTTTCTGCTAGCAAAAAGAAATGAGCTATATAAACTCTTTCTGAAATGATATAGGACAGACAAATGGGATTCATCATTTGTAAGAAAATGCTGCATGTTTCAATTAAAAACATTCAGTGAATCACATACTTGGAATATCTCTTTGAATTGAACTAGTAGAGAAGAGAAACACCAGGACAGATGGATAAGGAGCTACAGGAAAGAGCTACAAAATGCATGGAAGATAATGTTAATTACCTTGCTTATCAAACCATCATCAACAACAGAACTACTAATGCTCTTGAACAGTTCAAAAAGGGCTTCAACTTCACTGACACTGACTGAGGAATTGAGAAATAAAAAATTAAAAAAAAAAGCAAAAGAGGAGGATGGAATCAAACAGAACACTGCAAAAAATAAGGAGAATTTAAGACTGCCATAATATAAACAATGAAAGTGAATTTCAGCAAACTTTCTCAATTTCTTTTTTCTTTAATGGTGGTTGCAGCTCAAAACATAATACTCAACTACTGACCTAAGAATCCAAAAAAGGGAAGAAGTCAACATATGAGACTCAAGTATCATAGCCGTAAAACAGAAGTTAATACTATGAAATATTGGCAAGCAAGCACATAAAGATTGAAATCAGATAACCACTATGGAAAACTGGCATGGGTTTTGGGTCAGATCTGACTGACAGATTCATAAGTGGCCTATATTGAGGTCTTCCCATGTCAAGTGCCTATACTCCATTCTTTTTTCTTTTTTTTCTTTTTACCGAATGTAAGAGAGTTTTAAAACAGTGATGGGAAGTTGTTAGCATTCCTCCTGGTGATCAGCATGTTAGCAATCCCCCTAGTGATCAGCCCATAGTACAGCAGCCTAAGCCCATTCAAACCTATACTCGTAGGTTTAAGATGGGGAAGGGAAAAATTGCCACATAGGTAAGTTGTTATGAGTTAGTTATGGAGAGAGATTGTAGAGGACAGAATATAGATGGAATCTAGGGGAGAGAGAGGAGTCCTTATTCCTATTGTAAAGCAATTTTTCTGGCCTGGAGGGAGCCTACTGCTGTAACTCTCTATTACATACGTAAATAATACAATCTCTATAATTTTTCCATATCATTTGGTGCTTCCATTGAGAGGGCCAATTGGGTAGAGATTGTATGCAAACTAGAAAGGAGGCTAGAGTATCTGCAGTGGAAGCGTCTCTTAGGAGACAAGAATCATCTCTCTCAGTCCAAGAGAGAATGGTTAAGTCACACGATACCACCTTGAAGGACCTAAGAACACAACTTAGTTCCTTGATGGCTAGCGTAGAAACTCTGGCCAAATCCCAAAATAAGTTGCATTCCGAGTTGAGAGATGAATTTTTAGACTTTGTTGACAAAAAACCCGCAAAAACAGAACGTAGGAGGTGAAGGGAAAGAATACCGGCATTTACCCGCCACATGTCCTCTTTGATGGGTGGCGACAGACCCGCGCACCACGCATCAAACTCTGCTGGTGGCGATATACCCGCAAGTGGCCTATAGGGATCTGGTTCCCACTGATAGGAGGACCTCATTTCTTCAGCCGCTACAAAACGTGAACGGGAACAATATAGAAACGCAGCACGTCAAGTCGACTTTCCTGCATTCCACGGTGAAGACCCATTCGCATGGGTCATGCGAATTGAATCGTACTTTATGATTCACGAAATTCCTTCTGGACTTCGTTTGCTGATGGTTCAGATTTGTATGGAGGGGACTACGCTATATTGGTTCATGCATCTACGTGAGTTCAACCCCTGCATGACGTGGGAGCGATTCAAGCGTTTATTGTTTGATCGATATGGGGGTAAGGATGAGGGTGACCCGATTGAGCAGCTGAAGTCGGTTACCTAGAGAGGATTAGTGGCCGTCTATATTGATGACTTTGCGAGGGTGGCGTCGCAAATAGCCCATTTTCCCGAAGAGTGGTACACAAGTTGCTTCTTGGGTGGGCTACGTGAGGAAATAAGAAACGGTGTTCAAACGCATGATCCACCAACTCGAGCTCGGCTCATCTTTGTCGCACAAAAGGTAGAGAGGGAGTTAATTGGAGAAGGGGTAATACGACTAGGAGAATTGAAGAACAAGCCAGGAATTTTTCCTTCAAGTTATGGGTCTCGGCTGGGTACCTTTAATATCCAGTGTCTAGGTCAACCTAATAATATAGCTGGAAGTTCTAAGAATGATGCAAGGGAGTTACCTAATAAGAACCGAAATACCATGACAAATGGTAATCGGCCAGGAGGTACAAAATAGAAGGGGACAAGGAATTTATCCTACGATTAGCTTATGGAGAGAAGGGCTAAGCGGTTGTGTTTTAAGTGTGGACAAACTTTCGGTCCACTCCACCGATGTCCAGATAAGGAATACAAATTAATTGTTTGGGAGAGTGATGAAAAAGATATTAGGATGAATAATCAAGAAGCAACAGTGGTTGAGGAGCAGTAAGAAGATTGGAAGCTTGTGTGCAATTCAGTTGAGCTCAGGGAAATAGGGAAGGACCAATTCTCACCCACAAAGTCCATGGTCTTGATAGGTAAGCTTAATGAAATGCCTATTGTAATTATGGTTGATAGTGGAGCTAGCCATAACTTTGTGTCCAGCAGGTTGGTTCAAGCTATGGGTATTTCCATTACTCCTACTAGAACATTTAGAGTAAGATTGGGAGATGAACATCGATCCTTCTCACAAGGAATTTGCAAGGAGATAAAATTGGAGCTGAATGGAGAAGAGTTTAGTGTAAATGCCTATGTCTTTGACACTGGGGGACCCGATTTAATCCTAGGTGTTGCATGGATGGAAACATTAAGGGAGGTGAAGGTTGATTGGAAGAAGATGTACATGTCATTTAACCGAAGGGGTGCAGAAGTTACTTTGCAAGGTTAACATGTAAGCCTCTTCTTCTCTTGCTTTACAACAAATTTTAAAAATCAGGAAGTGGAAGTAGAGGTGCTGTTGTAGTCTATATGGGAATCAATGGGTCCTTATCTGAAGAGATGGGAACCTTGGATGCAGGGCAACAAGAGGAGTTGTGGGCTATTTTGTTCAGGTTTGAGTTGGTTTTTCAAGAGTTAAGGGGGCTGCCACCTAGGAGGGCTCATGACCATGCAACTAACTTGAAGGAGGGGGCAGAACCGGTGAATATTCATCCATATGGGCATGCACATCATCACAAGGATGAGATTAGAGGTAGATTCGGGTGTTATTGGAAACCGGAGTCATTAGGCCTAATATCAACCCTTTCTCAAGTCCCGTCATCCTTGT
Organism: Erythroxylum domingense; assembly: GCA_025594535.1. NCBI lineage: Eukaryota > Viridiplantae > Streptophyta > Magnoliopsida > Malpighiales > Erythroxylaceae > Erythroxylum > Erythroxylum domingense. The sequence goes on from JANQBM010000221.1 coordinate 26,057,240, forward strand.
CAAAAAGAAGGATGGGTCATGGCGGATGTGCGTCGACTACCGAGCTTTAAATAAGCTCACGGTGCCCGACAAGTTTCCAATTCCAGTAGTGGATGAGCTGATGGAGAAGTTACATGGGGCTAGATATTTTTCCAAGGTTGATTTAAAGTTGGGTTTTCATCAAATCAGGGTTAGGGAGGAGGATGTTTATTAAACGAGTTTCTGGACTCACGAGGGGCATTGCGAGTATCTAGTGATGCCCTTCAGACTCATGAACGCACTCGCTACATTCCAATCCACCATAAACTCAATTTTTAAACCTCTATTACGTAAGTTCGTTTTAGTTTTCTTTGACGACATTTTGGTTTACAATTAAGATTGGAATCTACATATGAAGCATTTGGCTTGGGTGTTGCAATCATTACTGGACAATCAGCTGTTTGTTAACAAGAAAAAATGTATTTTCGGACAACAATCTGTGGAGTACCTAATGTTATCTCATGTGAGGGGGTAGCAATGGATCCATCAAAAATCAAAAGTATTTTGGAGTGGCCTATTCCTAAGAATGTAAAGGGAGTAAGAGGGTTATTCGGTATCACCGGGTAATACCAAAAATTTGTCAAAGATTACAGTAAAATTCCCAAACCTCTTATTGAACTCACCAAGAAAGATGGTTTCAGCTGGGGAAGGGAGTCCTAAGAAGCTATTGAAGAATTGAAGAAGAGGATGACTACACACCAATCCTAGCTTTACCCGATTTCTTCAAGGAATTCTCCCTCGAGTGTGATGCTTCGAGAAGAGGCTTGGGTGCTGTCCTAATTCAAGGTCGCCCACTAGCCTATTTCAGCAAGGCCTTGGCTGAATCAACTTATTCTGAATCAGTTTATGAGAAAGAAGTGATGGCAATAGTAATGGCCATTCAGCATTGTAAGTACTGTCTAATAGGGAGACATTTTAAGGTACCATAAAAGCTTGAAGCACTTATTAGACCAGAGAATTCTCTCTATAGATCAACAATGTTGGCGAGCTAATTTGATGGGCCTGGATTTTGAAGTTATCTATAAACCCGGAAAGCAAAATGGGGTAGCAGACGCTTTATCAAGGGTTGAAGATAACAAGTTATTGTTCTCAGCAATTTCACCTCCATTTTGGCTTGATATGGATGTAATCCGACGGGAGGTCAAGGAGGATACCAAGCTTAACTCACTCATGATAGCTCTCCAACACAGCCCCAATTCTAAACCTGACTACCATCTAAGGGACGGTCTATCATTCTACAAAAACATATTAGTCCTTTCAGCCACGTCAGCATTAATTCCTCAATTTCTACATGAGTATCATGCCTCACCTTCAAGAGGATATTCTGGTTTCCTAAAGACCTACAAGAGGTTAGCTAGCGGACTTTTTTGGCTAGGGATGAAGTTATCAATACAGAAGTTTGTGCGTGAATGTGTCACATGCCAGAAGAATAAATACATGGCAATGTCTCCAGCTAGAATCTTGCAACCCCTAAGTATTCCTATGCTGATTTGGGATGAAGTCTCAATGGACTTTATTACGGGGGCTCCCTAAGTCTCACAGTTATGAAGTCATAATGGTGGTAGTAGACCGTCTATCAAAGTATGCCCATTTCTTACTCCTCAAGCATCCTTTCACTGCTAAAACCGTGGCTGAAACATTCACACAAGAGGTAGTGAAACTACATGGTATTCCTAGCTTCATATTAAGCTATAGAGACCCACTCTTTACTAGTAATTTCTGGAAGGAGTTATTCAAACTACAAGGGACAGTACTGAAGATGAGTTCTTCCTACCATCCACAAATAGATGGACAGAAGGAAGTGATTAATAGGTGTCTAGAAACATATCTTCGTTGCTTCACTACCGAACAACCTAAAAATTGGTCTTATTGGTTATCTTGGGCTGAATATTGGTACAACACTAACTACCATGTCTCGACTTCTATGGTCGCCTACCACCTACCTTGCTGCAGTTTTCCCAAGGAGAAACTCAAGTGGAATCAGTGGTGCTAGCTTTGGTTGATAGAAATGAAGCCTTACGCCAACTCAAAAACAACCTATTGCGAGCACAGTCTATGATGAAGAAATCTGCAGGTGTTCACAGAAGGGAGGTGAATTTTCAGAAGGGATACTTGGTCTTCGTTAAACTAATACCACATAGACAGCTCACTGTTGCAAGAAGGATCTATCCTAAGCTTTCAGCAAGATACTATGGTCCCTTCAAGACCATTGGAAAGGTGGTCTTTGGAAAGGTTGGACAGGTTGCCTATAAACTACAGCTCGCACCTACGTCCAAAGTACATCCGGTTTTCCATGTTTCCCAGCTAAAGAAGGCCTTGGGTGACCATCCTGTTGAGCATAATCTCCCTCAAGGGTTGGAGATGGACCATTCAGAATTGACTGAACTAGAAGCAGTCCTAGCCTCACGCATTTCTAAGTCCAAAGGCAAAAGTATTCTCCCGTGGCTTGTTCATTGGAAAGACAACCCAATAGAGGAAGCAACTTGGGAGGATGCAGAATTCATTAAAGGGAAATTTCCTTCTATTCACCTTGAGGACAAGGTGCCTATTGAGGGGGAGGGAATTGCTAGCATTCCTCGTAGTGATCAGCATGTTAGCATTCCCCCTAGTGATCAATCCATAGTACAACAACCTAAGCCCATTCAAACCTATATTCGTAGGGGTAAGATGGGGAAGGGGAAAGGGAAAATTGCCACATAGGTAGGTTGTTATGAGTTAATTAAGTAGAAAGATTGTAGAGGACAGAATATAGATGGAATCTAGGGGAGAGAGAGGAGTCATTATTCCTATTGTAAAGCAATTGTTCTGGCATGGAGGGAGCCTACTGCTGTAACTCTCTATTACATACGTAAATAATACACTCTCTATAGATTTCCCCTATCAGAAGTACAAGTGACACATGTTTCTGGAGCTAATATTACTCTAGCTGACTCTGTAGCTAGAATGGGAATTTCTCTTAAGAATTTGGCTTTCATTTGTTTTTTCATAAACTGCCACCAGTAATGCCTCATGTATAACAACAGAGCAGTGTAATTGTTTGGGCATACTTGAGCAATAAAATGCACATGATGAAAATTTAAGTCCACATTTTTAAGCAAATGAAAGACTAAATACTGAAGTTTTGTGAAACTAAATAAGAAATGGAAACAGTTTGAAGGGGCACTATTCTCTCTAGTTTTAGGAGAATTACTTAAAGGAATAACTAATTCTAAAGTTTCAAACCTTTTAGAATTTTTTTTTAAAATTTAGGGTCTAATTTTTTAAAATTTTCAATTGAGTGACCAACTTTTTAAAAACTTAAAAATTCAGTTTAAAATATCAGTTCTGGAGTAATTGACTGATTTGGCTAATTAAATCTTTGTTGTTCATGATATGTAAGTGTACACTTGAAAAACATCTTTATACTCTAGTCTAACTATAGCCACTATTTTTTTAGGTAGACTTGAATTTCTCATGAACAACAGAAGTTTCATTAGTCAATTCAACAAATTACTAATAGAGCTAAAGTTTTGAACTATTATGGTTTTAAAAGGTTGATCACTCAATTAAAAAATTTAAGAGATTGGATACTGAATTGAAAAATCTCAAAAGACTGGACGCTTTAGAATTGATAAAAAACCATGCAGTCGACAAAATCATAGTTCAAAGAACCAACTAACAAGTGAATTAGATAAGCACAACTTACAGGCAGTTTGAGATGCGAGAGGAATAGGATCCTCGTGTCCGGGAAACTGTCTGGCTACTTTAGAACTAAAACAGCCCATTTACAGCTGAGGAAGGAAGAACAGATAGGCCAATACAAGAATTTGGGCGTCAGCGATCACTGACTACCATCCATCATCGAAACCATCTTTACCTTGCAAATTACAAATCTATAACATTCACAAACATCGCCACATACATGAACAAATAAGTAATGGCAACACAATTTTCATCAAAAGATTTCATCTTATTTATCAATCTCAGAAAATTTGCTAACCCAAAACAAAACCCTGATCAATTTAAAACAGAAAATTATAATTTTCCATGATTGAAAGCAAACTAGAAACGTTAAAGCTCCAAACCTGTAGTATTCTTAGTACCCCAAACCTGAAGCAAACCAAAAATGGAAACAAAAAGCCGTCTCTGCTCTCTCAGGTCTCCTCAAATTACTCAGGAACCACACAAAGATTGCAGCAGAAGTGAAAAACAGAAATAACCCAGATAAAAAGAAAGCAAAATCAACAAAGACCTAATGAATAAAAAAAGAGATCATCAAGAAATGAGCGCCATATAGAAATCAATAACAAAGAAAAGCAAAGAAAAGAAACTTACCGAACAAATAATAGAACCAAAGCCGTGGACAATGGGCGTTTGGTGAGGAAATTATAGTAAAACAAAGGAGGGAGAGAGGGAGAGTCCTCTAACACAGAAAGCATACAGAGTGCTGAGGGAGAGAGAGAGACGCATGCTTTTGGCTTTAGTAACTAAAACAATACCACAACGAAGGAGAAAACTTGGTGATCCGACGGCTGTTACTGATTTTCTTTTGTAATCAATCACTTCCCCTAACAATCATAGGATGATTATAAATTAGTTTTTCTTTCCTTTACCCTAATTCGTATCTTTGTTAAATTACTAATATTTTAAAACATTATTGCTATGTTTTGTTTCCGTCACCTTTTTACCTTTTTTCAGTACACATTTCGAAAATGAGTGCGTTGGTTTGGGACTCGGAAAATGGTCAGACTGGAACCGGCTAGGACTCGAAGATGGGAAGAAAGTACACGTGCGAGGAAAAAAACGAGAAGTTGAGTTTGACATCGAAAGCATTTTTCTGCTTTAGTTCGGCAAAATCTTTACGTCTTAATTTTATTCAATGGCTCGTTATTGACTAGGACTTGTTGAAAGTTAACTATCATGTTTTTCCCATATCCATTTAGTGTATTTGCATTCAAAGAATAGATTGATTGTCTCTTGTTTTAGCTTTGTACGGTATACAAATGTCTTGAATATTCTAGAGCTTAATGTTATCCTTTGTGTTCATAACATTTTTTATAGTTATCCATAATAGGAAGGATATTTTAAGAGAGAAGCTTTTGTTCCACGTGATCTCATGTTAGCTTACTTTGTCACTTTTACCTCTGATTAGTTTACCGCATGTGTTGTTTATAAAATTTACTGAAGAATTTTGTAGCTAGTTGTATATGTCCTCTATCTCTTTTTGTAGGTTGTAGTTTGGGATTGCTTACGTTATTTCTAGTGGATAGTTGATCCAATTTCTACCTATAATCCATTCCTTCACTTTGGCACTATTTGGAAATATATTTGACATATGTACTCAAATATTAGATTGCTAAAAGGAGCCTTCCTTGGTCTTGTTGTCAAAGTATAGAGAGGTTATTTTCCCTTTCCTTATCTTACATTTGATGGATTTTACTAGTCTCCGTTAACTTTATTAACTAAGACATAAACCATGAGCATTTTGTTTTAGAATTTATCTCCTATATGCTTCTACCTATAAGAAAATATACATATACCCATCGTATCAAAAGGGTATCTTTTCCTTTTAGTAATCTCTACGATCAATTTGCAATCAAGATTTTGTTTGTAATTCTTATTTTAGTTACTCTGAGTCCACCTTCATCTATAGGTTCACAAAACTCTTGCTAGTATACATTTGCGATCACTTTCCCCTCCCTTATGCCTCCCCATAGGAAAGCTCTTATGATTTTTCTAATGATTTTATAATGCATTTGGAAAGAACTATGTGGTTGATCAATACACATGAAGGCAGCTGACGACATATTTTATCATTATTAACCTTCCTATATGTGACAAATCCTTGTTGCATTGGTGGCTAAGTTTTGATTGAACCTTCTCCACCAAAAGGAAGCAATCTATATACATTATTCCTTTTATAGAGACAAGTAGCCCATATTAATAAGTGTAAATTGCATCGTGTTGTAGGGTATAGTTTAATATGTGTTTAGCTGTTAATTTAATCATTTAGTATGTGTTTAGGTTAGAATTGTGTTAGTTTGTTAATTATTTATGTTTTAAGTGTTTTATGGGTTAATATAAGTCTTTGAGCTTAAATATTTTGTTTTTGAAGTACCTTGATATGTTTGTTAGTATTTCAGGGTCAACATCAAAGAATGGAGGAGTTTTGGAGACATTCGGACCAAAATAACGACCCATGATTGTTGCATGTCAGGCCACGATCGTGATAGAAGCACCAAAGTTGGCCCACAATACATGCCACGATCATGACAGATGCCCAAGGAATGACCCACGATCGTGGCCTGTGTCTGGCAGACTCGTAGACATTCAAGAACGTCAAGTTTTAAGGGATTTTTTGTGATATTTTAGGCCCCTAAAAAATCTCAGGGTTACCCAAAACACAAGAGGATATTTAAAGAACAATAAAAGAGGCAGAGCGATAGCTTTTGCATCAGCCACCTTGAGAAACCCAAGAGAGATATCATCGAGAGATAGAAGAAGAGAGGAAGGAAGAGAGAAAAGGAGAAGAAGCTGACTCGAATTATTTCCTAGATCAAGAGGTTTCCCGACGTCGCTGCCTCTCGTCATCCATTTTAAATTGTATTTCTTGTTGTTTCAGTTTTATCATTGTATGGAATTGGATTGAACAGTTAATGATAAGATCTAGGATGTCAAGGATGTTCTAAACTCACCTTTGGAATTTTATTCTTGAATTAATGAGAATCGGATTGTTTTGTGTTTATTGGATATTGTTATGGTTTGATTCTGTGATTGCATAATTTGATAATAAACTAAGAGGGTGAATTAAATGGAAAACGATTAAATTGGACTAACTAGAATTAGGTGATTTAATAGAAACCATAATTGAATCAAATCAAGAAATTGTATAAAGAGAGATCTTGCATAAGTTTCTGATAGTTTATTAGAGAACTTCAAAACTAATTAGGGTTTTAGATAGGTTGTGAATTGAGAGATTGCAACCTCCATAATCTAATTAGGGTTTATGATTTAAGATTAATGGTTATAACTCGAGAGAGAGTAATAAACCCTAGAATAGTATAGAACTAACAATCCAATAATTCATAATCAGTTAGGTTAACATTAAGGATAGGTAAAATTCCCTCTCTCAATTGGTATTTTCTTTCGATTGATTCTTAGGTGTGTTGTAATTGCTTAGTAATTAGTATTTTCATGTTTGATTCTTAATTTGATTGATTGAATTAAATTCTCGTTTTAGTTTCATTGCATCTTGAATTTCTATTATTTGTTCTGGTGTAAGTTTTAGGATTAGATTAGTTACTTCCTCATAGGATCAACACCTTTAGTACTACGTTAACAAACCGCGCACTTACGAATTATCGAGGGTTAATAATTAAAACTTAAACATAATCAAACCACGATCAATTTCGTTGCCGGGGAGGCGATTTGTTTAATTCTTTAATTTAATGCGTTTTATTTAGTTTTTAATTTCTTTTTTTTTCTATTTCTGAATCCATGCTCTTGCATGAAAATAATAGTTACGAGAAGTTCGAGTCATGCAACTAAAACTTTAGAGCTAGATATCACTCGATTAGAATGATCAATTAGGAAAGCTCAGCATGAAGAAGAAGAAGAAATCACAAAAGCAACAATAGCTGAGGAATTTCAGCAAGATTTGGATCCCGGAGCAAACCAAAGATGTCAACAAAAAACCCTTATGGATTTCATGAGATTGGGGTTCAATAGAGTTAACTAAGGAATAGCTCTTTTGAAATTAAACCCGCGCTCCTTAACATGTTTCATCAGAATGTGCAATTCTATGAACTAACAAATGAAGATCCCAATGCACATATAGTAAATTTTGTTGAAATATATGACACCTTTCAGTACCAACAGATGTCAGAGGATGCAATAAGAATTAGGCTTTTCCCTTTTACCCTGAGAGATAGAGCAAAGGCCTGGTACCACTACCTCAACCCAACCAATATCACTACTTGGGATCATCTAGTTTGTGCCTTTTTATACAAGTATTTTCCCCTTACCAGGACCATAAAGATTATCAAGGAGATTACCAACTTCCAGTAAAATGACAGGGCAACTTCTAGTAAAATGACGGGGAATCAATCTATGAAGCTTAGGAATGATAAAAGGACTTGCAACAAAAATGCCCACATCATAACTTACCTAAGGAATTTTTGTTGCAAACATTTTATAATGGAGTAACCCCACATACGAAAGGCACGATTGATGCAGCTTCAGGAGGATCTCTGATAAGAAAGATAGTAGATGAAATAGAAGAGCTGATAGAGGAGATGGCGAGTAATAGCTGCCTATGGATGAACGAGTAGAGTAGACGACTCTCTACCTTCTGAGAACAAAAAGGAGTTATAGCTGTTGATCAAATGATAGAGATGCAAGCAAAAATTGACAATTTAACTCTACAACTCAACAATATGAAGTGTAACATCCCCTCACCTAGTGTATAAGTGAATAGTGACATATGCATGCATTCACATATGCACATGCATAGTAGA
>JANQBM010000221.1:26074341-26085386 GCA_025594535.1 Erythroxylum domingense
TTATCCTAACTTTCACTTACTTGCAATCCAGTATGACACGCATTAAGTAGTCAGCAAAGCACAACCAATCATTAGGATGGAACCACATTCAAGTCTCGGGACAAGGTCAAGGAACATGGCAGTAGATTTTAGAGCACTATTCCAAATCTACACAGAGGAAGGTATTCATTTCCAATCCCTTATTGTTAAACAAATAGTAGTCTCGAAATATTTCGATTTTGATATACTTAATATGCTAGAATTTTTTAACTATGGCTTAAAATTTTTTGAACTCTCCCGCCATTCCTCCAATTTTTTAAAAGTAGCGCTGCATGAGAGGCAACCCATAGATTGTTGATTCCATATTATTTCCTTTGACTTTTAAATAGTTTGAATTTCATAATTAGGTTATTTCGTTTCTAAATAAGGTCGGGGAGGCATAAGACTTGGACGTGAGATAGATGATCGAAGAAGTAAGCAAAAGAGAGGCGAGAAGGGCTCTAAAGAATTAGGAAGTGATCTCGGGAATATCTTGAAGGACAAAACAAGAAAAAAATTAAAAATTAGTGAAAATATTGTAGGCCTTTACTGTGGCATGTGGTAGGATAAAACTGCTTACGTGAATTTCAGCTTTTTTTTTTCCATTTTACCCTTCCTTCACCTATATATTCATGTCACATTTCTTTTTAACTTTATCTCTCTAAGATTAGAACCTCCAAACACTCTCACTTCTCTTTAACCAACTTCCAAATTCACACTTTATCCCAACTTTCACTTACTTGCAATCCAGTATGACACGCATTAAGTAGTCAGCAAAGCACAACCAATCATTAGGACGGAACCATATTCAAGTCTCAGGACGAGGTGAAGGAACATGACAGAAGATTTTGGAGCACTATTCCCAATCTACACAGAGGAAGGTATTCGTTTCCAATCCCGAAATATTTTGATTTTGATATGCTTGATAGGCTAGAATTACGAGATAGTGTAGAGAATCTAGCAGAAAGAATTCAGCGGGTGAAGTTTATACACTTTCAGTATCCTATCTACCAGGAGCTCACTACTCTTGAATTCTTTACTTCCCTTTATTACAAACCTAGTAACCCTAAGGAAATGTGGTTTAGGTTGCAGGGATGAACTTATGAGCTAAACATTAAAATTTTGTGTGATATTTGCAGGCTTTCCAAAACTTCTAGTATCGATCAGCACGATGATTTTCGTGCTTCTCACTATTGGAATGAGCACACTGGGTTAGAGCAATTTGACACTAAAAATGCCCACAACAACATCATAAGAATCCATAAGCACTTGTTATTGCATAAATTCATGTGTAAAATTGGTTTTTGATAAATCAGCAACTAACAAGTGTTCAAGAAAGGAACTTTTTTTGTTGTGGTGCATAGATCACAACATCCCAGTGTGCACCTCCACACATGTCTTGAATGTTGTTATTATGAATCTGCGTAAGAGGAGCAACAGTTTGGGTATGAGGTACTTGGTTTCTGCCATTTTTGAGTACTATAACATGGATGGTGGTGGTCTAACCGTCTACTTCCCGAATTTTCTAAATCACCATCATTTGTGGTGTGTTGAAATCCTTGAGTCCCATAAAATGGAACTTCGAGTCATTAGGCAAAATGCTCATATGAAGATCAGGGCTAGTCAGCGAGTTCTAGCATAGCGCTACCTTAGCAGGCAGAAGAGGACTTGACTAGTGATAAGTTTGAAGAGGAAGAAGACAAAGAAGAGCCTGGTTGGAAGAAAGCGCTTGATGAAATTTCCGTTAACACCAAGGCAATTGTATATACAGTTGCGAAGAACTCTGAAAGGATGAAGGAGATGGCCCATACTCAAGGACGTCAGAGCCAAGATATATGTTGTATTCATCGATACCTTGAGGCTTAAGGTGTCTAATTGTCACCTCTAACACTATCCCCTCCTCCATCACCGTGAGGCTTTGTTTCTAACCATTTTCTTTTAAATTTAGTCTTTATTTTATTTTTTGTTTTATTTTAATTTATGTTTCTTCTTTCGATGAGTGTTTGTTTGCCTCCTTCTCATATTGAGGACAATGTGTTGTTCAAGTGTGGGGAGGGTTTTATATTTTGCTTTGAGTGTGAATTTTTCATATTGTATGATAGTTGTTTAGGTTGCATAATGTGAATTTTGTCAATGTGTCAATGGCTTAGATAAATTGAATTCGATTTAATTTTGAACATAATCTATTAGGTTGTGAGGAGTCATTAGCTTGCGAAATTAGTGATCTGGGTTATTTGGCTAAAATATACAAGTTAATTAGGATTTAGTGTGAGTTTATCACCTTATAAGTTATCACATTCATTCATAATTTTATGTCTTTTGACTAAAGTAGATTTGCTAGTATTTTTTCACGAAAACAAGTAGCTACATCAAAAAGGTAAGCATAAAAAAAAGTTTGTTAATTTTAAATAAATAACTATTATGCTGGTCTTCGAGTTATGAATAGAGATATTAGCCAGTTGAGAACATGATGTAGCCGAATAATCAAATCGACAAGCATCATAAATGTGTGCCTTCGCGTCAAAAGGCTATAATGACACTCCAACCAAGCAGCTTAGTAAAAACATAACTTAGTCGAGTAACCGGATCAACATTCATCACCAATATTTGCCTCTATGTAAAAGACTAGGTCTATGTACATAAAAAAGTATATGAAAAAAATGTATGTTTTCTAATAAAAACCTACCAAACTTGTAAATTGCTTTACTTTTTATGAAAATGTACTTAGGAGTAGTTACAGAGTTTAAATTACCTAATAATTATTAATGTGTGTGTACAATTGAAAGGGGTGAATAAGCTTATGCTTAAGTTTTGACTAATATGTATATTTACTCTAGAGCTCCTAGACGTGGATTTTGTGTGTTAATGATTTATATCTAGTCTTTTCTTTCGCCAACCATTTCTTTTGGCCACCACTTCTCCTTGGATAGTCACATAGGACTGAACTCATTTTGAACCATTAATGAAAAGAGAGAATATAATAAACAATTAGAGAGTTAAAGAGGCCTCTTTGTTTTGGGGATAGAGGGACTTGAACCTGCACGATTTCAAAAGTCCACAGATTTGATTCTTACTAACAATTTCCTTGTTGTTAATATTTAAATGTACAATGGGACTCTATCTTTATTCTTGTCTTATTAATCAGATATTTATTCCACAATCGTGACAGAAGCATCAGATTTGGCCCACAATTATAGCCTATAGGGCCACGGTCATGGCTTGCATCGGGCAGACGCCCAAACATTCAAGAACATTAAGTTTTGAGGGATTTTTTAGACCTTTCAAACCCTAAAAAAATCCCAGGGTTACTGAGAATACAAAGAGATACTTAAAGAACAACAAAAAGAGGCAGAAGGAGAGCTTTTGCATTAGCCACCTTAAGAAACCCTAGAGAGAATTCATCAAGAGATAGGGGAAAAGAAGAAGGAAGAGAGAAGAGGAGACGAAGCTGACTCGACATACTTCCTGGATCAGGAGATTTCCCTACGTCGCTGCTTCCCATCCCCCATATAGATTGTATTTCCTATTTCTTTGTAGTTTTTATCATTGTATAAAATTAGATTGAATACTTCATAATAGGATCTAGAATGTTGAGGATGTTCTAAACTCACCTTCTTAGTTTTATTCTTGAATTAATGAAAAATAATTAAATTGGATTAACGAGAGTTAGGTGATTTAATAGAACAAGAATTGAATCAGATCGAGAAATTGTGCAAAGAGAGATCTTGCATAAGTTTCCAATAGTTTATTAGAGAATTTCATAACTAATTAGGGTTTGGAAAGGTTGTGAATTGAGAGATTGCAACTTCCATAATCTAATTAAGGTTTATGATTTAGGATTAATGGTTATAACTTGAGAGAGAGTAATCAACCCTAGGATAGTCTAGAACCAACAATCTGATAATTCATAATCAATTAGGTTAGGATTAAGGATAAGTAAGATTCCCTTTCTCTCAATTGGTAATTTCTTTCGATTAATTCTTGGGTGTATTGCAATTACTTAATAATTAGTATATTTGTATTTGATTTTTAATTTGATTGATTGAATTAAAATTTTGATTTTAGTTGTGTTGCATCTTGTATTTCTATTATTGTTTCTGGCCTTAGATTTTAGGATTAGATTAACTCTCTCCTTGTGGGATCGACACCTTTGGTACTACGTTAACGAACTGTACACTTGTAGATTAATGAGGTAAATAATTAAAACTTACAAACAACTAACTACCTAATCAATGGTGTAGGGTGGTGGATGGTGTAGCAGCACTACTGGAAGTAGTAGCAGCAAGTATAGAAGATGATTGTACTGGGACTATAGGTCGAGAAGGTGACACCTCATCTGGATGTGCAATAGCTGGACTTACAATATCTGATTCTATAGCATCTATAGAATGTGATCCTTCACTTGGACCTGCACTGGCTTGTCTAAAGGATGATAACCTGACCCTTGGGCACTACATCATTTCCTTTTTTCTCTTTTGTGACATATTTTTAACCTGAAGTTCTTATTTTATTGAATATTCCAGTAATAGAACAATACAAATTAAATATATGATAATATATTGTTGATGCAATAATAAATTTATTCATATAATATTTTATTACAAACACAAATTCATTGTTATCATCACTTCATTGTAAATAAAAATCATCATCTTCTTCTTTTTCTGAAGAATTAGAATCAAGTTTAGTCTCCTCTTCAAATCTCTCGCCCTCCTATCCTCTTTAGATAAAATTTCAATATATTCATTATTTGGATCATTCAAAGGTTCATTCTCATCATACGTTACAGATGCATTTATTTCGTAAACATCTTCTTGAAACGCTTCACTTTCAATTCTCTTATTTTATTCTTTTCCATGTAATTCAAAAACACCTTTAGGTTTTACTTTGTAAATGACCAACCAATCTAACGTATCTCGTCGTAAGCTGGGAAAAGGGACATAACAGAACTGGATCGCTTACATCTCCAACACGAAAGGTTCAAATTGTCTAAATCTTCTTCGCTAGTTGATTTAAACTAGAAGATATTAAATGTGCACTTTTCTTCCAACATTAGGATTTCGATTAAGCCATTGACACTTAAATATCACACTTCATTTTATTGGCAATGCAGGGCACTTAATTTCAAGCATCTCAATAATTTTACCATATTAATCCATCAATTCTCCATATATGCAAATCCCACTATTTATTGTTGCCATACTATGACCATGATATTATGTATTAAATTTGTATCCATTAACAAATTACACCGAATATTATTTAATAGTTTACAAAGGTCTTTTTGCAAGTTCAAATATGCAATTTTTCTCAATTGGATTTTCTGAGGCCTTTACAAAAAAATAATTATGATATTAAATAGTGTAATGTCATTTAAACACTTTGATTTGATAATTCAACCATTTCAACTATTGTAAGTGAAAACTTATATATTTCTCGAACCATCAAGGAAAATGTCTTTTAAATTCTTTATTAATATCATCCTATGTTTTTTGGGCATTAGCTCGCGTAACCATTCCTCATATAATCTAAAAGCATTATTATGTATTTTAGTTGTGAACAACACTAACTTCGAATTGAGAAATAATCAATTTTAAAATCAACTTAAACTACTGCGCGAAAGGTTGAACCTCTTGACAATTCAATAAAATGTTACTATTGGCAGCCCCTATTTCTACTTCTATTAACATTCTTCTTATTGACGATCCATATGTTCATCCAGAATATGTGAAAATGGATAAGGTACCATCAACATCACCCATTTCTCCCTGTCGTCATTATAAGAAACTTTTATCTCTCTTGTGTGCATATGCAACTCAAAATAATGTGAACAAAATGTACTTGCTTTCTCCACTAAATAAGCATTACATATCGAACCTTCAACTCTAGCCTTGTTTTTGAAATTTTTCTTTAAGTGATGCAAATACCTAAATTATAAGTAGGGTTATTACAATAATGTGATTAAAACATGCTATAAGTTTTATTTAAATATTAACTATAATTACCTCTCAAATGGATACATCCATTGATATTGAATTGGACTAACAAGTTTAGCCTTGTGTGCTAAATGTAAGAGTTGATGCTCCATACATTCAAAGAAGCTTGGAGAGAAAATCCCTTTTAATTTGCACAAAATAATTGAAATTTTCCTTTCTAGTTTTTCCATTTTACCTAACTTTATTTTAGACGATATTAAGTTTTTAAAAAACAAACTTAATTATATTATAGCTTCCCAAATCTTATTTTGTAGTAACTCTCGAAATGCAATTAGATTTAGCCTTTACATAAACACATGATAATCATGACTTTTCATCCCAAATAATTTGTACTTTGTCATGTACGCACACTTTGCTAAGTTTAAAACATAACCATCAAGAAACTTTAGACTGTTCAACCATTCATATAAAATTTCCTTTTGTCTTTTGTTCAAAGTGTACAATACTTTCAGATATTTACCAGTGCGAAATTC
The DNA here is from genome assembly GCA_025594535.1 of Erythroxylum domingense. Taxonomy (NCBI): domain Eukaryota; kingdom Viridiplantae; phylum Streptophyta; class Magnoliopsida; order Malpighiales; family Erythroxylaceae; genus Erythroxylum; species Erythroxylum domingense. Next base: position 26,080,829 of record JANQBM010000221.1, read on the forward strand.
CTTATCTAACTCATTTTTTCTACAAAAAAGTTTCAAATCAGCTCGTGATTTGGCATTATCCTTTGTCCTCCCTTTAATGTTCATTATGGTGTTAAACAAATTGTCAAAAATATTTTTTTCAATATGCATCACATATTGATTATGACGTATCAAATTAGTTTTTTAATATGATAAATCTCAAAAGATACTTCGTTTTCTCCAACCAAAGTATTTACTAATGCTTCTATTAACTTCTTCAGCTTCAAGTTCTGTTTCAGCAACCCTAATTCATCAATCTACTGTAATATCTCTTTACCAACTTTGTGAAGGGGAAGAGGTATTTGTACCATCTTATTCTTAATGAAATTTTTTATTGCGTCTAAATGGATGATCTAGAGGAAGAAATTTCATGTGGTTATTAAACCAAGATTTGTTTTCTTGGTAGGAAGATAAAACGCATAAAAATCATTGCCATAATAAGGACAAGCCAATTTTCATGTTATGCTCCATCCAGACAATATAGAATACACAGAGAAATCACTAATAGTCCACATCAAAGCTACTCTCAAGAAAAAATTTTATTTAAGAGACACATCATATATCTCCACAGAAATTATTAAAGATGATGCAATTCAGATGTCAATAGTTATAAGAATACATCAATTTTATGCTTTTAATTTGTAGGCCCTGGCACAATCACCATAAAAAACATATATGCCTTATTTATACACTTCCATGAAGGCAAATTATAAGGAGTAATTATGATTGGCCATGATGAATATTATTGGCTGGATTGACCAAAAGATTGTAATCCATCTGTCGACAATCCTAATTTAACATTTAGACTTTCTACAACAAACTCAGAATGGGTGTTATTGAAATGTTTCTATGCGAGTGCATCTGATGGATGGCTCATTATTCTATCTTTCTGTTCATGTTCATTATGCTATCTTATGTAAGATGCAGTAACATTAGAGACATACAATCTTTGAAGTCTCAGAGTTAGCGAGGAATAATACATCCACTTCTAGGGTACTATTTTCTATTTCATAGTACACTTTCTAGGTTTGAACCTAGATAGACTACAAAATTTGCACTATTTTAATTCCACATCATCTCCCCAAAACAACATATATCTCAAATTGCAACAATCAATTTTTTCAACTTGCCAACAAAGACCCCCATTAAGTTTCTTCATATTGTAAAAATTATCAACCATTTTATGATCAAGAGGCAATGATTCATTATACCAAGCAAGAATTTTATCCAAAATTTTATCATAAATATTCCCTTCAGACTTTATGTTCAATATTTAAGAAATTGAAGATAATTGAGTCATGGTCTCACAATTTGACTATAATTTTTGGTCAGCTGATTTTAGTAAGACAAAAAACGTTTTTGAATTTAGGTTTGTTCTTTTTTAAGATTTTCTATATTTGCGTGAAAGGTATAACTAACTGCATCATAAACCATTTGGGTATGAGGATTTTCAATTGTATTGACATTATTTGTTATAAATCTAGTTCTCCTTCAAACCCATCCACATTTATTGATGAGTTTACTTCATTACCCCTGAGGTACTATAAATTAACGGCTCCCCATGTCGTATCCACTCAAAATAATTTGGAACAAACTCTTTTGTTAACAAATGGAGATTCACTTCATCAATAGGAAGAAAACGAATATGTTTGCACTTTTTACATGAACATCTAATCTTTGGACTATCCATATATGCAGGTTGAGAACCTGCATAGTCAATAAAAGCTTCAACTTCCTCAACAAACTCAGGATTAATGAAACCATCAGGTTTTAGTCATTTATACATCCAAAATCTATCAACTTTACTCATTTTTGTAGAACTGTTATTTAAAAAAGATTTTTCATAGCTATAAATAATAATCATTATGGTAATATCCATAATAATCTTATAGAACATTTAACTTTACTTTACATATCATTAGCTCCTTCATTTCCCCTAAGTTTTTTAGAGTCTCTGACTATTTCCCCTTCAAATTGAATCCAACCTATCCCAATGTATGATTTCACAATTAGAAAAATCAATCACAACCAATCCACCTTAGTGATTGGACAATCACCACATTCGAAGTCATAAGAACCTTATAACTTCATAGAAGAATTTTTGAGGAAAGATAAGGCTTTGATCTTTGTTATCCTTAATATATCTGAATACCATATAAGTAACCTATAAATAAAGTTTACTTGGCTTGTCAATATATTGACTTAATTGATGGACAACATATGTGAGTATCAGTCAAATAGAGAAATTTTCCAACCAATATCCTGTAAGAAGTGACATTAAAAAGTTAAAAAAAATCACCTATATATTATTTTTCAAAATTAATATTAAAATAAAAGAGTGGAAATCGACTTACAATAAAAAAAATTAGTTCCCTCAAAAAGATCAAAAGCACATTTTTTGCTTACATATATTATTTCCAACACTAGATTGAGCAATCACATTGAAGTTCAACTCTTTATGTTTGAATTAATCACCTACAAGTTTATTTCCAAAGTTTGATTTTAAATAAACATTATGATACGTGGCATTGTTTGACAAGATAAATGGAGAAAGTAAGTTCTCGCTGTGACTCCTAGACTCATGGAATTTTTCACCGATAAACCTCATAAAAGTTGCATCATAAGTTTCCAGCCCATATATCATCATAGCGGTTTATTATGAAAAGAATTGTCATGCCAATTATGTGAATTTCTTATGTTAATACTAAGTTTGAACTAATCACATTAAAGTTCAAGTCTTTATGTTTGAATTAATCACCTACAAGTTTATTTCCAAAGTTTGATTTTAAGCAAGCACTATGGTACGTGGCATTGTTTGACCGGATGAATCAAGAAAGCAAGTTCTCCCTGTAACTCCTAAACTCATGGAATTCTTCACCAATAAGTCTCGTGAGAGTTGCATCAAAGGTTTCCAACCTATGCACCATCCTTGGGGTTTATTATGTAAAGAATTGTCATGTCAATTACATTAATTCCTTATGTTAATACTAAGTTTGAACTAATCACATTGAAGTTCAAGCCTTTATGTTTAAATTAATCACCTCCAAGTTCATTTCCAAAGTATGATTTTAAACAAACAATGTGGTATATGACATTATTTAACCAGATGAATCGAGAAAGCAAGCTCTCATTCTGAATCCTAAGCTCATGAAAGTTTTCACCAATAAGCCTTATGGGAGTTGCATCATGGGTTTCCAACCTATGTACCATCCTAGGAGTTTATTATACAAAGAATTGTCATGTCAATTATGTGAATTCCTTATGTTAATACTAAGTTTGAACTAATCATATTGAAGTTTAAGTCTTTGTGTTTGAATTAATCATCTACAAGTTCATTTCCAAAGTTTGATTTTAAACAAGCACTATGGTACATGGCATTGTTTGATCAGATGAATCGAAAAAGCAAGTTCTCGCTATGACTCCTAGGCTTATGGGACTTTTCTTCGATAAGCCTCATGGGAGTTGCATCACAGGTATCTAGCCTATATATCATCCTAGGGGTTTATTATGCAAAAAATTGTCATGTCAATTACATAAATTTCTTATGTTTATACTAATTTTGAATTAATCGCATTGAAGTTTCAAATTTTTATATTTCAATTTAAACAATGTCCAAACAAAAATACTGAGACTATTAAACCCCAGCCTAAAAACTCATATATCATTGTTAAAGATAAAATTGCAAAGAAGAACACAAAAATGATCACATTGTAGACATTACTTAGTTGAACAAATTAGGTTAATAGATGGACAGTCACAAACTACAAAGAAGACTGATGAGGTTGGACAATTATTGACGCTCTTCAACATAAAACATGACATGCAAGAAAGACAATAAACAATTAGCTAGTTTTTGATAAGTTATGAATTGAGCATAGGTACAAATATTCATGAGTTTTAAGTTGTGTATTGCATATTATGTTTTCCTTCTATTAATTTTTTCATATCCTACAACTTATAATATTGCTTAAGCCATTGAAGCCTCGATCTCTGTTTGAAAAAGAACAATTAACCTCAATTTGATCATAACCATTTTTTGCAATTTCACATATGGACAAAGAAAACACATAAATTTTTTGCAAGATTATAACCATTATTATGCAAAACCATTATATGGATAAAGACAACAAATTAACTATATTTGAGTCTTTTTTTGCATAACATTTTTTTCATACACATTAAGTGTTTATTTTTAAAGCTTCCTATTAGATATGGAATTGGTTTCATGCATATCAAGTGTTTATTTTTTAGCTCAAAAAAACTTTAATGATAGGTATGGAATTAGTTTAACTTAAGGAATTGCATTAAATAATTCCTGGAGTATTTTTATAAGGGCCAAGCAATTATATGATGAAACTATGTCTGAATCCTCATATGATCATATTGCATTTTTTAAATGTTTATAAAAAATACGTGCGCATCTATCATCCTCTAAGTCCCAAGCAAAACGAAATTCATGTACGGATCATGTTCTAAACCTAGAGGGTATAATACTCAAGGAAAAATAGGCATAATTTTTATACAAGGTCATCTCAGAAGA
>JANQBM010000221.1:26107462-26143401 GCA_025594535.1 Erythroxylum domingense
TTTCTTGAAGCATCACTGTACACTGTATAACCCTCATCTCCAGTAGGCAAAATCAAAACTGGAGCACTTGTCAATCTACGCTTGAGCTCCTCAAAACTTTTCTGACATTCCTCACTCTAGACAAATTTTTGATTCTTCCTTAATAACTTAGTCATCAGAGCAGCTATCATAGAAAATCCTTCCACAAACCTCCTATAATAACTTACCAGACCCAAAAAACTCCTCACCTCTGTCACTGTCTTGGATGCATGCCAATTCACCACTGCTTCAATCTTCCTTGGATCCACATATACCCCATCTTTCGAAATCACATGTCCAAGGAATACTACCTCATGAAGCCAAAACTCACACTTGCTGAACTTAGTATGAAGCTCCTTCTCCCTCAGTGTCTACAACACTATCCTGAGATGCTCCTCATGTTCCCCTTCACTCTTAGAATACACCAGAATGTCATCTATAAATACTATGACAAACTGATCCAGATACTCCTTGAAGACCCTATTCATAAGATCCATGAATGCAGTTGGAGCATTGGTTAAACCAAATGGCATAACTAGGAAATCGTAATGCCCATACTGTGTCCTGAAAGCTGTCTTGCTTATATCTGACTCCCTAATTCTAAGCTGATGATAGCCCGATCTGAGGTCAATCTTAGAAAAGACCCTTGCTCCCTGCAGCTGGTCAAACAGATCATCAATCTGAGGCAAAGGACACTTGTTCTTAATAGTCACCCTGTTGAGTCTCTTGTAATCGGTACACATCTGCCATGTTCCATCCTTCTTCTTTATAAACAAAACTGATGCTCCCCAAGGTGACGAACTCGGTCTTATATACCCCTTCTCTAACAGCTCTTCTAACTATTCCTTAAGCTCTATCAACTCACCTAGATCCATTCTATAAGGTGGTATGGAAATAGGCGCGGCACTGGGAATTAAGTTAATAACAAACTCGATTTCCCTTATCGGTGACAAACTTGGTAAATCCTCTGGAAACACATCTGGAAATTCCCTCACAATGGGAAAATCCTCTAACTTCCCTGCATTCACATCTGTTTCCACAACATGCACCAAAAAGGTTTCACACCCCTTTTCCATCATTCTGTCAGCTAGCAAAGCTGAAATAATTCTTCGTGTTGATGTTTTCCTATCCCCTCTAAAAATTACCTTCTTACTGTTACCCAAATCAAATTCCACCTCTTTAAGGCTACAATCCAACTTCGCATGATATTTTTCCATAACATCCATTCCAAGTATAACATCTAGCCCTTTTAGATCCAGGGGTAGTAAGTCCACTACTAGTCTAGCACCATCAATAAAGAGTTCACAACCCCTATACACTTGACTGATTATCACATTCCTCCCTAAAGGAGTACTAACAATCAAAGAGTTATCCAAAGGCACTGAATTCACACCATGCAAAATCATACTTGCAGAAACAAAAGAATGCGTGGAACCAAAATCAATTAGTAAATATACTACTGAATCAAATAATTGGGCCAGTAACAACCTCTAATGCGGTTGCTGCTTCCTCCCTAGTCATGGCAAACACTCTTGCCTGTGCCTGACCCCTTGGCCTTCCTGGAGAAATAACCTTCTTTACAGCTCCAGAATTGCCCACTTCAATAACTGGCCTGATTCCCACTATTTCTGCTCTCCTTGGGGCTTGAAACTGTGACCCTCCTGTCTTGTTACTTCGGGAGAATCCCTGATCATATGTCCCTTCTCTCCATATTGAAAGCATGCTCCCAGTAACTTGAAGCACTCTACCCTGTGCAGCTTCCCACAATGCTCACATTGGGGGTTCATATTCCTGCTCTTCTCCACCCTGCTATTGCCTCTCACTATTGAGGCTTGCACTGACACTGCCCTTGCTTGCTTGTTCTTAGCGAAGGCACCACTCCCTGCTTCACTCTGTGTGTGGGAGCTCTTCACACCTCTTTCAGGTATTAGAGCACTTGCCCCCTTCCTAGAGAACTGCTCTCGGTTCTTCCTCTTCCTGCTCACCTCATACTTGATATTTTCCAGCTTCTCATCCTGGAGTGATGCATCTACCAACTGCTGGTAGTCATAAAAATTGTGGATCAAGACCTTCTCTTTGATCCCTAGGTGGAGACCTCCTTCAAACTTGTGGCACTTATCCTCCTCATTCACTACAATGTTGGCCGTATATCTAGAAAGTTGAGTGAACTTGAGTTCATACTCGCTCACAGTCATCTCCATCTGTGTGAGGTTCAGAAACTCCCTAGATTTCTCTTGTACATACACCCTAGAGAGGTACTTCTTCCTAAACAACTCCACAAAATCTTTCCATGTCAACACTGGAGGCATAACCTGATTGTGGGGCACTGATTCCCACCAATGGAGTGCATCCCCCTGTAGCAAACTGACGACATAGTTCAGTTTCTCTTTATCATTGCACTTCATCTGAATTAGGACTCTCTCTGACCTCTTCAGCCATGCCTCAACCTCTTCAGGATTTGTAGTCCCATTGAAGTCCACAGGTCCATACTTGCGGAGTTTATCATACTGCCCACTTCTCTCTATTGGAGATTGCATCGGAACCTGAGATCCTTGACCCATGGCATATAAGAAAGCCTGAGCAAAGTCTTGAAAGAAACACAGATCCATAGGATGTGCTTGAGGCATCTGAGGGGGTGGTGGAGGCACTTCCTATTGTATACTAGGTGCCTCAGAATTCAGAGCAGAATGTGTTTCCTCATCTTGTGGGACAAAGGATTCATTCGTGCTCCCCTAGCGAGAGTGAGATCAAGTCATATAGCTCCTCGAGTTCTCTTTTGAGGCGGCATTTTCACTCCTTCAATATGAAACCAATGAAAACCTTTAGTTTATGCAAAACAATTTCAAAGTATGCAAAATAGTTTAAATCGTATAAAACAACTTCAAATTATGTGAAACAATTCAAATCCTGTGAAACAATTCAAAACAATGCAAACTGTTCATTTAAAACGATGCATGTTCATTTCATCTCTTAACCTAGTCCTACACCTAGACCAAAATCTAGTCGCTTTGATACCACAACATGTTTGACCCCCGTTTCTGAAGCCCAACATCGGACTTGGGATCATGAAGCTTGAGCCTGGAGGGAGGCTTAGCATTTGAAAATTTAAAAGAAAACTCCTTCGGAGGCAAATAAGGGCTTCACCTCGGCAAACTATGGGTTTCGCCGCAGTGAACATATTGGAAAAATCCCTTGGACCCTTCAAGAATTTTACGCCGCAGCGATCGATTTAACTTTCGCCGCAGCAAGCCCGAAATTTTAGTTTCTCCACGGCGAACATAGGAGAGTAAACCTCCCTGACCTTTCGAGTGAAGTACGCTGCGGCGAACTCTTGGCTTTGCTAAATGCAACCATAAATTTCCCAACAACCATCCTCAATTTATTCCCAAAACAAAATCAACTTATACATAAACCCATGCAATTTCCAAAATTTGAATACTTTGTGAAAACATGAAAAGTAATGGACATCTCCAATCATACATTTCATTGATATTTAAAGGTAGAGTTTTACAAAACTTTAATGGGCATTTCAAGCCACATTACAACATAATCCCAAAAATACATAGTTTGCAAAAAGTAGAATTTCTCAAAATGCAACTAAAGCTTTGTTTTACAAAAGCTAACTTCAAAAGCAAAAATAAATCTAGTTGGAGTGATGCCTTGGCTCTTGACTACTCAATCTCTTGCTCTTCACCTGTAGATGGGACGGAATGGGAGGGGTGAGCTTAAAGCTTGTGGGTAACAAGTTTATAATAGAGAATTAAGCAAAACCATTGAAAATGTTCGTACATCAAAGAAAAATTCTTATTAAGATCATGAAATGTATAATTCCCAAATTCACAACCAAGTCGCAAAAAACAAAAATCATGTATGCATCAATTTATTCACAAAATCATAAACATATAAGCACATTATAATGGTTTGGGTGGATCCAAAATAGAACGTACTACACATTTCTACATAATGGTCATGTGTAGCCATGAACAGAACGTACTAACGCAATCCCACTTAATGGTCTTGCGTAGCCGTGAACTTATGGGAGTCCATGAAGGAGCTCCATGCCACTAGCGGGCAGGTAGGAGAAGCCTTTTGTCAATGTGTACTTGAATTTACTTAGGGGACTACCACAAACCCACATAACATGTATTTCATGACTTGCAAAGTATATTGCCCAAAAGGCACTTTTCGGGAACATGATTTTCATAAGCATCATATATTTCAAAACCATTTCCATCTTCATCTCATCATCATCAATAATTCAAGTATCAAACATGTAACAATTTCTTAGATCAATCAAAGAAATAATGCAACAAGTATGAAGCAATTTGAAATTATTTTCTTACTTTGAAAGAGAAATATTCGTGGCTTAGTAACTCTATTATAAACATGAAACCCACCTTGAATTCCTTGCTTAAACTTTGCTCAAAGATGTCTTTCTTCTTGCTCCTCTTGCCTCTTTTTCCCCACTTGATTTCCTTAAACAATAACTAAAATTCCATTCAATTCGGTTCAAAAATTGGAAAATTACTTCCTAAACAATTTCGAACTATCCTTATGCATGAAACAAAATTCTATGCTTGACTTCCATCCACAAACTGAGATTTTTAGAGACTGAATTTGGACTTTATTCCTTCACACAATTTGTATCCCTATGTCTCTAGTTTACAGCAAATTAAAAATCATCTTATTTTTACATCTACAAAAAACGTTATACCCAAATTACCGAAACATGTCTCTGCAGGAAAAATGGAGTTCGCTTCCGAAGCCCCTTTTTGCTACATTTTCCATCTTTTCACTTCCCCCCTTTCATATATGACCCTTCTTAACACTAAACCATCTCTTCTACTTCATTTTCAACACAATTCCAATCCAATATCCCTCAAAACAAAATCGTAGTCATTAACCCTAAAAACTAAACATATGCATTTACCCATTCTCAACAACTTCCCACACATACTTACCTTGATTTAGCTTCAAAATCTTCAAAGCCCCAATTTTCCTTCTTTTTCTCTTCTTTTCTTCTCTTCTCTTCTTCTCTTCTTCTCTTCACTCACGTTTCTTTCTTCTTAAAAATACAAGACAATAACAACTTCTTCTTTTAATTTCCTTAATGAGTGTGCAAAGTCCATTTTGCCCCTTGCATAAGGCCTTATGGCTTATAACCTTAAGTGTCATGCCCAATTTTCCCTTATACAATCTTACAACTTTAATTCTTCAATTCAATTAATCTATGTCATAAAATCTTACCAGCATTGACATAATAATTAAACTCCAAACAAAATAATATATATTCCAATACCACAAAATTAAATTAATTCATGCTTAATAATAACAAAATATTGGGGCCTGACAAAAGTTCATAAAAATTACCGTTGGTTTTGCCTTCTAACAAACGCTCCTGTAGGATTTTTTTATAGCTAGACACTTTTATTAAACATGATTATTTTTTGATCTATTTGGTTATATCGCTTCTTTATAATGATCAAGGAAATTTTCACTCAATGGATCACCATCTCATCGTGATTTTCTTTTCTAATCATACCTTTGATGCAATTTTTCCTGGTACTTTGATTCCTTCCATTATTACTCTCTATAAAACTTTAGATATGTGAAATCTCATAAAAGCTTTATTTTGAATACCCTGTTTAATCCCCATTGCCTAATTCATGGTCCACTCATAAGTAAGTTCTATTAAGGTTCCCACAAGTGAACTAAAACAAGATCTAGTTGTAGTATAACTAAATCATGTATTAAGATCAATCAAACATAATTCAAAAAATATATCCTATCCATGAATTAAAAAGAAACAATTCATATAAGGGTAAAAAACTAAGGTTTTCATGAAAAAAAGCTTAACCATTAATTATGGTCAAAAGAAAAATCAATACAAAAAATAAAGAAAAGATAATAAAATAAATGTAGATATAAATCTTGACTTCCTCGATAGCTTGGACATCCCATTTACTAGCTTAGACCTTTAAAGAGAAAAAAAATATTTCTCTAAGATGTAAGGTCTCCAAAAGTCTTGCAAATATTAGTTAGTGTTATATGGATTTGTTTGTGAGCTTTAAAATTAGTATATAGCCTTTGGGATAGCTACGCCCCATGTTGTACATCTCACTATCTCCTTCAAAATTGATACACATTTTTTGACAAGGTTATACCTTCAGACTATTGATCTTATTGTCTCTCTTATGTAAAGCACACAATCTTCGATATAACCTTAACTCAGTCTTTATTGCTTTATATCTAAGATTCATCACTATATTGTCGTCTCTTTTTAGGCTATGTTGCTTTACACATTTACTTCAATGTCACATAATCTCAATAGGATATGTTCTAAGTTGTAACCTTTGTTGCATTGGATTTTTATGAGACATGAGTTAATATTTAGACATGGCCAGACTTTGTTCCTATAAGAATTTTTATTTTTCATATTTTTTCTTGAAAAAGATTCCAATTCATGAATCATCTCCGCTTAAGATTAATTTATCCTAACTAGCTAAAAAGAAAATAAATGAATTTTTATGCCAATCTGAATACAACATGGTTTAAGCCTTTAATTGAATAAATAGTATGATAATTATAAAATAAAAATTAGCTTAATTTATAGTACAATGCAAGATTCATAAAATATTTGAAAACTAAAATATTAATATTACAATAGTAAAGAATAAAAAGAGATTAGAATAAAAAGAACAAGAATAAAAAAATTACAAGGAAATGAATATAATGTTAATTTTTCTATAGAAGAAACATTAATTGACTTACTATTTCAAAAGTAACATTAACTCTGATATTAATATTACGTTGAGAATTGATCTAGATATTAATGTATGAAGAATTAAAGAGGATAAAGAAGAATATAAGAAAAGTAGAGAAAGGTAAACTCTTAGGAAATATGAAATGTTAGAAAAAATTTTGTTAATTGACCCCTTCTTGAATGCAATTTTTATATTAACCTAATGACTAATGATATTTAGACATATGTTATTTCTCTTTTATGCTATTTTTCATGTATCATTTATTTTCTTTTTAAATTTTCACATTTAATTTCGTTTTATTTTGTCTAGTTAGTCATGCTATTAATATCCTTGCTTTTATATTTTACAATATTATGCTTATCTTGGATAACACTTTAATTTGTTTGATTAGGAGTATACCTAGTTATATGATTTATTCATTATATTATTTGAAGCCGAAAAACATTATTATGATAGTTACTTTATTTTGTGTCTGTTTTAATTTTTTAAGAGTTCTAGTTTCAATTTTAAAGGCATTGGAATTATATAGGGTCTAACCATGTATCACCTTATATACACAAAATAACTTTAAATAAGTTTATGGACATTGGAAGTTAGGGTATAATTAGGACTATTTTTATACTAATTTTGGATTTGATTTTTTTATTTTAATTACCTCCAGATGATTTATAGAAATTTTCATATTTTTATATTATATTATTATGTTTTAATTAATTGACTGAGATCAGTAGCTATTTTTATCTTTACAATACCTTCATTGGATTTCTAATTTATATTTCCTATATTTTATTTGATATTTTACAAATAAGACACTTTCAAAAAAACTATTAAAGTGATTTAATTGTAGTTTTCCCTTATGTTTCATAAGGAGTTATAATGATGACCTAATGTAAATTCTATTTGATATGTAACAAGTTTTGCCACATCTTTTGCCTATTAATTACTTTAGGGCTCCAATTCATTAATAATGGTCCTAGAAATTTATTATCTTATTTTATTTTTCTCTAATAACTCTGTTTGGTTGAGATTTCCTTAGTCCTTAATAGTTTAACTGTTTAATACTTCTCTTATTTAGTCTTTCTTAAAAATTTGATTAAATTTATGATGTTGAGAAGTTTCTTACGATCAAAAGACCTCTAAAGGAGATCAATTGTATGAATCCTATATACACCATCAGCAAAGTTTTGATGATGAAGAGGATTTAAAGAATTTGAATGGCAAGGAAATTCTTTAGGTTAGGTGGATCCAGACTCATTATTTGAAGAAGCAAAGCTTTCAGAGTGTCATTCCTAAATTTAACACCTCATTGATAATGCTTTAAATCCTGAAGATTAGGGAGTAAGTGGATTGCATTTCAAGACTAGGCTAGGGATGAAAAACCTACAATTTTTTTTTTTGACAATTAGAAGAATTTGGGAACTCTTTGAAACATTAGTGAGCTCTCAAACATCAAAACTATTATTCTAGGAAATGCCACTTTTAATGACGCTTTATAATATAGTCTCTGGGTTCTCTCAAAGAGGACTAGATCTCTTATTATTGAGCATATTCCAATCCACACACTCAGCTGCAACATAAACTACAACATAGTGGAAACAGTCAGTTGGTTGAAATATCATTCAGTTATATTCACAAATAACCCTTATAAGCAATATGCTAAGACCTAAGCCCCAAAAGTCAATTGGTGTAAATTTGTGTAGCTCAAAAAGGTTCTTCAAGAGGCTTCATATGGCTTACTATTAAGATGATAATAACCACCTTGAATAAAAGAAGGGGTATCTCTAAAATCTTCGAGTATTGCACCCTTTAGAAACTTAACTTTGAATTAATCAACTACTAGTTTTCCTGTTGTCATTCTTTTTAATCACATGGTAAAAAATTCAACAACTATGTAATCTCAAATGGACATTATTGGACTGGTTAGAGTTTATTGGTTGGATCAATCAAAGAAAATATCTACATAAAGATAACTTCTTAATCTTTAAGGTTTTTGGAAATGCAATTTATCTTATATGAAAAGAGAGAAACCAAAGTTTTTTTAAGAAAAGGAGCTCCATAATTACTATATCTTTTAAGAGTTGGTAAGCTTGATTCAGGAATAGTTCATTATGCACAATATTCACCTTACATGCAATAAGAGCTAGACTGCAGTATAGGAAATATGATTCAGGGGACTATTATGTATTAAAAATGAAAATGAACTTAGTGTTGACTTCCCATCCCTCTTTACACTTTACCTTAAGTCAGTGATTAGATTAGTTTGCTCAGGAGATATTCAATGCAATGTGAAGAGAAACTCTCTCAAAGGTTTTTGCGAACACAATATTAGTTCTCCACATGATGAAGTAGCTACTAATATCAATGTGGTTTTATCTTTTTCATTTTATGGTTGGCTAACCATGTGCTTTTTTATTGATATTTCCTTAACTTTGTATATTACTAGTGTTAGTTTATACCCTTGTAGCCAATCAATTGGATGCAATTTGATGTATGTAATTATTATTTAATTAGAGAAAAAGATTTTCTTTATCTTTTTGTATTAATTTAATTACATTTGATATTTTAATACTAAAATTAAAATCCCTAGAATAAAAACTGTGTAATTGAAATTATAATAAGATCATAATCGTAAGATTCAATTTAGATTTATATATTGTTCCTAAATGTTCCTAGCTACGATTTCATCAAGAAAGGATATTGTTGAAATGATAAAAATAGCATACAATATTTTTTTTCTTATTAAGAAATTAATTGATCTTATAAATTAAAGTATAAAGATACTTAAACTAATATATGGCTAATTATTAGAAAATAAGTCACTGAACTGACCCGAATATGAGAATCCCAAATGGAATATTACTTACGTGTTTATGGATTTCCTCATAATGATGCTTGTATAATTGAGCCTTAGACTTAAGATTACGAAGGTATCTCGCGTAGTAATTATTGTGTTTTAATGCTACTCCTAAATCATCCTAGGATAATTCAGCAGGTATTACTTGGATGCAATATGAACCCTACGAAGATAGTTGAGTAAGTCAATAAAGGATTCACCGCTTTAAAATAATTAGAGAGAATGTTCCACTGTTCTAGATTAGCAGTGATTTATGGAATTCTCTGGCCAGAATGAATTGACATTTAAAAAGGCATTTTAAAATTTCAATTGTAAATTAATTACTAATTAACAAGAACAAACATGATTGGATGAAAGGAGTAGATACTGTATCCTTACTCTGTCTAATTGGAATATTGGATGATGAAAGGATTAAGTTATACATCATAACCATGCATGGATAGGTTAAGTCAATCACTTTGACATTTCTAACATTTGGATAGTCATGACATATTGGTAGACGTCAATCTTGATTTATGATTATAAATTGTTTAATTACAGAATTAAAGATAAATTAAAAGGAGTTTTAATTTATCTGATTCTAATTCTAAATTAGAATTAGGATTTATAATCATTGTTAATATATTACGAACCTAATGGGTCACAAATCAAAGAGAAATTTGTAAAAGAAAAATCTATTTAATTAAGTTGAACTTAATTATAAAGTTTGAGAAACTTTAAGGATCAAATACGAGATATTTAATTTGATTAAAATTAAATTAATTATAATTAGAATTTGATTTTAATTATAATTAAAGAGTTTAATTTTAATAAAAATTAAAAACCTAATGATTTTTCTATTAATAGGAAGAATGTTAAGAAGCTAGCATTTCTGTTCTTCCTCTCAAAAGAGTTTTAAGAAATTGCTCTATGGATCCATCAAAGGCTAGACGTTTCAATAGCTCATGGTTGAAAAATAGAGAAAAGTTTCAAAGGATTTTTAACAGGAACACAAAAAAAGTACGATTTCTTATGATTCATTTTTTTGTTTTATTCAGTTAAACCATCATCAAGATCCGTTCAAAATCTATAAAATTTTTGTTTTCCACTACATTGTGATTCAATCACAGTTGGATTCCAACAGTGGCATAAGAGCCTCCTTTAATTGTTTAACTTAGATTAGTTGCTTGATTTTTGTTGATTTTGATAAAAATTAAGGTTTTTATGTTACTGTTTTCTGTCTTTTTTATGGTTATTTTTTGTCTGTTCTGACAATGAAATATATTTATTCTGGAAATTGTTTCCATGACTATTATTTGTTTTATTTCTAGAAAATTGTTTCCTAAATCCTTCTACGTATGTTCGATGTTCTAAACTAGTTTTGTGTTTATATGGGTTTTAGAAATCGTTGTTCATTCCGCATATGCTTCTGAAAAATTGATTTACATATGATGCCCACATATGCGCTCTGAAACAAATTGACTTGCGTCTGATTTGCAACTATTGTTTGTGTTTATGTTATAGCACAATATGTGTTTTTTGCCTTTTTTTGCTGTGTTTATTGATTCTGCCTTATTTTACTTCTATGTTATGTTTTTCCTTGTGATTTTTGCTATTGATTTACTGCCTTACGTGTACACAAATCTGATGGGTGATTATCACCCATCTAACTATCCCATCTGGCGACAAAAATAGGTCACTTGCGACGGCACTGACGAGTGTCATTTGGCGTCGAGTAATGGTGTTGTTAGAGACGAAGGTAGGTGTCACTTGGGCAGCCATAAAAGTGTCAGTGGAGACCCAGGCGAGGTAATGTGCACAACACAGAATATGGGAGGAAGAAGTTGAGAAAACGTGGAGCACCAGTTAGGAAACATGGTGAGATAGGTTGTGATTATGGAGAAAACGTGGGAGCATGAAGTAGATGGATCTTCCAGAAATGTAGCGAACAATAGGAATGAGGGAGGCAGTTGCAGAAGTAGATAGAAGCTTTTGGAGAAGACGATGGGCATGTGTGAGTCACGCACCCATCATTCCCAGAGCATGTCTACAGAAAACGTGACTGGCATATGCATGCACCTATTGACAATGGGCGCATGCAATGCACACAGCTACATAGTCTTCCTCTAGCTTGTGTACTGCACACGTCAGACAACCTCCTCTCCAATTTTAATGAATTTTTCCAATTTTTGAAATTTGTTTCAAGCAAAGGTTTTAAGTAATTTCTTTCACAATTAGATTATGTTTGAAATTATAAATATGATTTTAATGTGACTGAAAATTTTTGAAATTTTAAATTCCTTAATTAAATATTAAATAAACGTTAGGAATGTGATAGTTGCCTTCAATTATTTAATAATAAAATCATAATTCTATTTATTGCTTGTATTGTTAAGTAAACTCAAGGTCGCTTTAACTTAGATATATTTTATCTTAAATAAATGGGTCTTAACTAAATTTATATGATTTGAATGAACAAACTTATAATCATATGAATTTAGAGGTAGGTTAGGAATAATATATATGATATTTTTGGCAAAGAGATGTCACCTGCTGGCTCTAGGAGTGAAATAAGATGTGATTGAAAAGTAGTTTTTTACCTAATTTAAATTTAGTTGGTTTATTGAGCAAACTCAAGATCAATTAACTTTAAGTAGGATCTTAGCCTACTAAGAAAATCAGTTGATAATTTCTTAAGTTAGTAGTGATAGATATTATTATGAATAAAATAGTGGGAGTAATTAAATAATTTTTAAAGTCCTTATTTTATTTGACTTTGGATATAAACTAATATTTGCTCTTTTTATGTTTTTCGGCTATCAAATTTGAAAATAAGTTCCAACTTGACATTGAGGAGCATCATGGATGCTAACAAGCTAATTGGATCTAACTTTTTATATCGGTTTCAAAACCTTAGAATAGTTCTCAGGCAAAAGAAGAAGCTTTACATTCTTCAAACTCTTGTGCCACCAAAACCTGGTTCTGATGCATCTGATGAAGTTTAGGAGAGGTATCAATGTTATATTGATGACGTTAAGCAATCCATATGTGTGATGTTGGCTAGCATATCTCTTGAGCTTTAGAGGCAACAAGAGAACATGGATGCGCTTACTATGATTCTACATCTCAAGGAGTTGGTTGGTGCACAAAGTAGGGTGGAAAGTTATCAAATCTCTAAGGAATTGTTTCAATGCAAGAAGATAGAAGGATCTTCAGTCAATATGCATGTGCTGAATATGATTAGTTATATTAAAAAATTGGCCCAATTAGGTTTTGTGATAGACCACGAGTTAAGTGTTGATATGGTGTTGCAGTCTCTAAGTTTGAGCTTTTCACAGTTCGACATGAACTTCAATATGAACCAAAAGGACACGACATTGCCCGAACTGTTGAACATACTCAAGATTGTGGAAGGGTGCCTTAAGAAGGAAACTAGTTCTATACTTGTTATGGGTTCTTATAAGAGTAAGAAAAAAAGCTCTAAGAAGAATAAGAACAAGAAACATAAGGCTTCTACTAATGTAATAAAGGCTAAAAGAGGTGTCAAGAAGAAGAGCAATGACAAGGGCATAAGTTTTTATTACGAAGTTAATGGACACTGGAAAAGGTGTTGCCCATCTTATTTTATTAGCCTGAAAGATAAGAAACTTAAAGAAGTTGTCTCTTTAGGTACGTTTATGATGGAAATCAATCTTTCTACTTTTGTTCCACATTCTTGGGTATTAGATGTTGGCTATGGTTCTCACATATGTAATAAGATGCAGATTTTAACAAGGAGTAGATAGTTGAGGATAGGCGAAGTGGACTTGTGAGTTAGCAATGGAGCAAGAGTTACTGAATTAGCTGTAGGAACTAGTAGTTTATCTTTGCCTTCTGGCCTTATATTAGAACTTGATAATTGTTATTATATTCCTATTATTACAAGAAACATCAGTCCAATTTCTTATTTCGATTTGAATGGATTTGTCTTTATTATTAAGAATAACAGTTGTTCTTTTTATAAAGAGGATGTTTACTATGGATATGGATTGCTTACAAATGTTTTGTATGAGTTAGATCTTGGAAGGCCAATTTTTAATATATATAGTAAGAAAAGAAAGTTAAGTAACCAAAATTTATCTTATCTATGACATTGTAGGTTAATTCATATCAATGAAACTAGAATCACAAAGTTACATAAAGAATAATATTTGTATTTATTATTATTATTTATATGACACTTATGAATCTTGTTTATTAGGAAAGATGATCAAAGTACTCTTTAGTCAAAAAGGACAATGTGCTAGTGAGTTACTAGAGTTAATAAATTCAGATGTATATTATGTCCACTATGCTAGAGGTGGATACTTTTAATTCATTATGTTCATAGATGATCATTCTAGATATGGTTATGTATAATTAATGAAACAAAAGTTTGAATCTTTTGAAAAGTTCAAGGAATTTAGAATTGAAGTTGAGAAACAAACTGGTAAAAGTATTAAAACACTTAGATCAGATCAAGGTGGTGAATAATTGGACCATGAGTTTTGTGGTTACTTAAAAGAGAATGAGATTTTCTCACGTTGCATTTGAGAGGAGAAATCATACTCTACTAGTTATGGTATGTTCCATAATGAGTCATAAAGTCCTTTGGATCTCCTTTTGGGGATATGCCAATGAAACCACTACATACCTTCTAAACAAAGTTCTGTCTAAATCAACCATATGAGATATAGACTAGTAGAAAACCTAGATTGTCACATTTAAAGATTTGGGGGATGTGATGCATATATAAAGCATGTTATAACTTATAAACCTTATGTTAAATCAGATAAATGCTACATTCTTTGAAAGCAAGTTTATTCTCAAAGAAAGTATTGGGAGTGAGGTAGAACTTAGTGAAGTTCAAGAGCCAAAAATTGACATCGAAGCGAAACAAGAACCTTAAGATGATACATATGATGTATAACCGAGAGTTGAAAAGACACATAGCCGATGGTGCACTAGTAGGATACGTCGTCCCCCTATTACATTAGATCTACATTTTGAGCAGGGAAAGGATAACGTATTGCTCATACATGATGAGCCTACTAATTTTACAAAAGCGATGTCTGACATTGATTCTTTAAAATGGCATAAAGCTATGAGATTTGAAATGGAATCCATGTACACTAACCAAGTATGGACTTTAGTGGATGCATCTGACAATATTGTACCTATTGAATGCAAGTGGGTTTCTAAGAGAAAAACTGACATGGATGACAATATACACACATACAAAGCGAGGTTAGTGGCTAAAGGTTAAAAACAAAATAAGGGGTTGATTTTGATGAAACCTTTTCTCCAGTAGCTATGCTAAAATCCATCAGGATCTTTTTAGCTATAGCAACATATCATGATTATGAAATTTGGAAGATGGATGTCAAAACAACATTCCTCAATAGGAATTTATAGGAGGATGTGTATATCACAACTTGAAGGTTTTGAATTTAAGAGATTTCCTAATCAAGTATACAAGTTGCAAAGGTCCATTTACAGACTTAAGCAAGTGTCACAAAGTTGGAACATCCATTTTGATAAGAAAATTAAATTGTTTGATTTTGTCAAAAGTGTGGATGAACCATGTGTCTATGAGTAGGTTAGTGGGAGTGCAGTTGTTTTCTTAGTGTAATTTGTGGATGACATATTACTAATTGGAAATGACATATCTATGCTTCAGTTTGTCAAGATTTGATTATCCAAGAACTTCTCTATGACAGATATGGGAGAAGCAGCCTGTATTTTTGTAATAAAGATCTATAGAGATAAATCAAAGAGGCTACTTAGATTGTCCCAATCCTCGTACATAGATAAAGTGATGAAGAGGTTTAGCATGGATAATTCCAAGAGGGATTCTTACCCATGTCGTATGGGATTTCTCTCTCATAAAGTTTGTGTCCTAAGACATAATGAATTGTATTCTATATGCTTCGACAAGGATCAATCCTGTATGCGATGTTATGTACTAGACTAGATGTCTCTTATGCTTTGAGCATAATAAGCAAGTTCCAAGCCAATCTACGTGAGAGTCACTGGATGGCTGTGAAAAACATTTTAAAGTACTTGAGAAGAACTAAAGATGTTTTCTTGGTCTATGGAGGAGCTGAACTAAAAGTTTAATGATATTTATATGCTAGTTCCTAATCAGATCCTGATGATAGTAGATCACAGTCAAAGTACATCTTCACTATAATTGGTGGTGTAGTAAGTTGGAAGAGTTCCAAACAACCAACCATTTTAGATTCAACGACCAAGGTAGCGTACATTTAGTGTAAGAGGTGGCAAAGGAAGCAGTTTGGATCAAGAAGTTTATCACTGAACTTGAAATGATTTCTAGCATTATTAAGTCTATAGTATTATACTGTGACAACAACGATGCTATTGCGTAGGCAAAGGAACCAAGGTCTCATAAATGGTCCAAACGTGTACTTAGGAAGTTTCACTTGATCAGAAAGATAGTAGAGCGAAAAGACATAGTATTGGAGTGAGTTCCCACTAAGAGAATCTTACATATACTCTCACTAAGCCATTGTCTCAAAACAGACATAATCGATATATGGATGGATATAGTATTAGATACATAGGCAATTGACTTTAGTGCAAGTGGTAGATTGTTAGTTTATGCCCTTACAACTAATTAATTGGATGCAATTTAATGCATGTAATTATTGTTTAATTAATGAAACAGACTTTCTTTATCTTTGGGTATTAATTTAATTACACTTGATGTTTTAATACTAAAGGTAAATCCTTGGAATAAATACCATGTAATTGAAATTATGATAAGATCATAATTATAAGATTTAATTTACATTTATGTATTGTTCCTAAATATTCCTAGTTGCAGTTTCATTAATAAGGGATATTGTTAAAATGTTAAAACTATCACACATTATGTTTCTTTCTTATTAAGAAAGTAATTGATCTCATAAATTAAAGTATAGAGATACTTAAACTAATGTGTGGGTGATTACTAGATAATAAGTCATTGAACTGACCCGATTATGAGAATGCTGAATTTAATATTACTTATGTGTTTGTGGATTTTCTCATAACGATAATTATATAATTGACCATTAGACTTGAGATTACCAAGGTATCTTATATATGAATTACTGTGTTTTAATGCTGCTTACGAATCATTCTAGGATAATTCAGTTGGCAGTACTTGGATGCAATATGAACTATACGAAGGTAGTTGGGTAAGTCAATAAAAGATTGGTCACTTTAAAGTAATTAAAGAGAATATTCTATTGTTCTTGATTAGTAGTGACTTATGGAATTTTCTAGCTAGAGTGGATTGACATTTGGAAATGCGTTTTCAAATTTCAATTATAAATCAATAACTAATTAGCTAGAATAAACATGATTAAATGAAAAGAGTGGACATTGTATCCATACTCTATACAATTAGAATATTGGATGACGAAGGGATTAAATTATATATCATAACCATAAATGCACAGGTTAAGTC
Organism: Erythroxylum domingense; assembly: GCA_025594535.1. NCBI lineage: Eukaryota > Viridiplantae > Streptophyta > Magnoliopsida > Malpighiales > Erythroxylaceae > Erythroxylum > Erythroxylum domingense. Next base: position 26,124,570 of record JANQBM010000221.1, read on the forward strand.
AACCACTTTGACATTCCTGATATTTGGGTGGTCATGACATATTGCTAGACGTCAATCTTAATGTATGATTATAAATTGTTTAATTGAAGAATTAAAGATAAATTAAAAGAATTTTTAATTTATCTTATTCTAATTGTGAATTAGAATAATAATTTATAATTATTGTCAATATATTAGGAACCTAATGGGTCACACATCAAAGAGTTGTAAAAGAACATTTTCTTTAATTAAGTTGGACTTAATTATAAAGTTTGAGAAACTTTAAGAATCAAATATGAGATATTTAATTTGATTAAAATTAAATATAATTAATTATAACTTTACTTTAATTATAATTAAATAATTTAATTTTAATAAAAATTAAAAATCCTAATGATTTTTTCTATTAATAGGAAGAACATTTAGAAGCTATCACTTATGTTCTTCCTCTCAAAAGAGTCTTTAGAAATTGCTTTATGGATATTATCAGAGATTGGACGTTTTAACAACTCGTAGTTGACAAATCGAGAAAATTTCAAAAGATTTTCAACAGGAACACGAATAAGGTACGATTTCAAGTTAGTCCACTATCGGGATCAACTTGAAATTTGTAAAAAAATTTATTTTTGCTATGTCCGTGATTCGATAACGGTTGGATTCTAACATCTGAAACTTATCTTGTCTCTCTCCTTTGGAAGTTTCTATATTAATCAAATTTTACTTTTAAAAAAATAACTTAAAATGTAGGTTATGGCTTTGGGGAAAATTTGATTTCCCTTTTTACTACAATGTATATACTAAAACTTAGACATGAATTAAATTTAGCTTTCATCTCTACATAATCAGTGTCCAGACGCATTAAAAATATACATGAGATTTCACCCGAAAAGAGCTGGCAATTAATAAAAGGTTGACATCCTGACATTTTTTATTATTTACAATTAAAGTTCAACAAAACGTTTGATAGGCTCGTGTGCAACCGTTTGGATGATGATAAAATATTTAATTACATAAATACAAGTCTCCAAGCAACTATCAGCTAGATGGCAAGTTCTAAACTCCAATTTCAAGTTGTTACGGTTGATCGAAAGCATTAGAATATGTTATCTCTTAATCTCTTAGGTGGATATTGCAAAATCTAGCAGTTTTAAATAAGCAGCGACATGTGTCCATTACTGCATAATCAAGATATTTGTTTTTGTTATCAAGTTGTTCGATTGTGTATGTTGCAACGGCACTCCATAATGGTCGATTCCATTATCAGATAAAGTCAGATTTGAATTCATTGGCTTACTAAAATTTAATTCTATAATTGTTGTTTCTTTCAATCTCGCATTTTTATTCGATTAGTTCATAATGAATTTCTAAAGTTCAATTCGATAGTTGAATGACTTGTTTTTTATATTAATTATATAAAATTTAATGGTAGAGGTTGGATAATTCATCTGAATTATTTTGATTCCACGTGAACCACTTCTTTGTTATTAATGTAAAAGGAGATGTTAGTCAAAATAGATACCTCATATCTATTATTGCAAGATTAAAAAGAAATTTAGTTTGGAGGTCAATTGTGTGCTGTCACGAGGGGAACAATGTCAAAACAATAGTGTCGTAACAGTTACATTGACCATCTTAGAGATTTGTAAAGTCGAATTCTTTAATAACACTGTTAATAAAACGTAATTAGTTAAATTAATGAAACTAATGTAATCGACTCCTTAAAGAGTTGAGAAAATGATGGAATATCTTACGTGGAAGTGAAAGGATAATGTAATTGACTCATTAAAGATTTGAGAATATAATGGAATATCGTAAGTGGAAGTGAAAGGATATATTTTTGTAATTGACTCATTAAACAATTTAGAAAACTTTTAATCACTTTTTGTTAAAAGATTTTGAAACATAAAAGTTGTAATACATTATAAACCCTCTTTCCACAATATTTTAAAGAGAATTTTACCTTTCTTCTAACTCACAATTTTAAGATAAATTTTAAGAATATCATAAAATATATTTCTCTAAAATAAAATTTATCATATTTCATTTTTTAAGTAGGAAAATTGATTCTCTTTAGATTTTATTTCACTTTTATTCAGAATTTTCCTTTTTTAAGTATTTTCCCATTCTAGTATAGGAATTTAAGTGCCTCAGCCGTAATAAAATTAGACTCCTCCCTAGCACCCTTCCTTCCTTTTGATGCTACTCATCTTATTCAATATCTAATACTCCATTTGCTACATCTTCAAGCTCCTAAGCCTTTCCCAGTAAGGTCCCTTTAACAACCGTAAAATATTCCCAAATCTTAGGTTCAACTCTTTCTTTTACTCAACTTAAGGCTTCAACATCCCAATTCATACTTATCTTCTTGTAGGCTTACCTTAGTTCTTACCCCTCACCATTGCTCTTAACTCCCTTTGGTCATTTGTTGCTTCCAACCCCATTTAATCATCCCTTTGCTCTTAATCTTGCTAAGAAAAATTGAAGCCATATAGAAGGGAACATTCCATCTTTTGAAACCCTAAGGTTTCTCCTTCCTCCTTAAGAAGACTTTCCTATGGTGACTCCTCCCATCGATGCTCTTTAAACTGGTGCTCTATAATGGATGAGCTCTAGAATAGGTTTCTTTGTGGAATAACGATTACCCTGTCTTATGGAGCACTATTAAGCCATGAAAATCTGATGGAAACTAGATTTAGAAGAGGTTCTAATAAATGAAGATGATTGCTTCATTTTCAAATTATCCAATGAAGCTAACCATTTTAAAAGTAATTGAATCAAGATCATGGAACATTAATGGTAAACCACTTTTTTTGTTAAGATGGAGGCTAGGCATGGATATTTTGTATAGCTTTATTTATTATGGTGACTTCCAATCTTGTTTTTCTAATGAAAATAACTTTAAAATTGAACTTCCAAGGGTTAATGTACCTCCCAATAGCTAAACATAACTTTTAAGAGTAAAAACGATGATAAGATGTGAAAAGTCTTTGCATATCCTCCAAAAATTAGCATGATTTGTGACACAACTATGGAATTTTCTATTTAGAGCAACACGAGCTTTTATACTCCAAATTATGAATCTTTATATGTCTTCTTTAAGCATGGACAAAGAATGACACGGGCATCTTTAAGGTCATATAACTATTCAATAATTTTCTTCACCATATGGTCTCCCTTAAAATGATTTTTATAGGATATATTTGTTGAGGCAAGTTTTAATCTATTAAAACCTCAAAATACTACTAGCGCACAGGTTATGGGTGTAGTATGAGAGTTGTTGATCTCTCGAGGAGTGGTAAACTAATTCAATTTTAAGTTATCAAGACCCTAAGAATTATAAAAATGAAAATAAAAAGTAGACAGAAAGTAAACAAGTTAAGGTAACTAGCAGATAATTAATTTGTAAATTAACACGAAAAGAAATTAAATTGAGCTATACCAAATTCAAAATGAGAAATCACATAAGAAGAAGTTCCAAATTATGAGAAAGGAGATTTTTTCCTATTATTAGTGCTAACCTAGTCATTTATGTTTCAATAAGGTGTTAGTTTTAAACTATCGAAGGGAGGATTACTCTCACTATCGACGGGAGGATTACTCTCTCTCAAGTTATAATCACAAACCCTAATTAATAATCCCTAATTAGGTTAAATATCGAATATGTAATCTCTTAATTACAAACAATTTTAAACCTAATAAGTTCTTAGGCTTTTAAAAAGCAACTGGATCTCACACGAGATCTCTCTTCATATAATAACCGATTTGATTCATTACGTGGTCTATTGGATCACTTAAACCTCATTATCCCAACCCAACCATTTTGCATTAATTCACTCTCTTAGTTTATTACCGAAGCATGAAGTTACATCAACTAATCACAACATCTAAATGATTAAACACAAAACAACTAGATTAACATTAAATTAAGTCAAAATCCCTAAACAAAATTAGAACATCACGACCAAATCCAAATCCATCAACACATTCATATCCATCTCAACATTTAAAGAAAAAGAACATAAAGATGAATGAAATAAACTTTGGAAGGGGATCGGGATGCCTCGGGAAAGCAACAAAATAAGTCAGCTCCTCTCTCCTCTTCTTCCTCTTCTCTCTCTTCTTCTTCTCTCTTCTTGGAGTCTTCCCAGAAGTGGTAGATTGGAGAGCTCCCTTAAGGTTTCTTCTTTATCCTTTTTATATTGTTTTCTATTCTGGGAAACCCTAGGATTTTTCTGGGTCCGAAAAATTTTAAAACTCCCTTGAAAATATTCCATGATCGTGGCACCTTCGATTTGGTTCTGTCACGATTATGGCTCCTTGGCCACGATCCTGGCGCCTTCTATTTGGTTTTGTCACGATCTTGGCTCATTGGCCAGCGAAGTTTGACTCCGGGCCTTCTCTGAATTTTCTCTATTCTTTGATATGTGCCTTGAAACACTAGTAAACATATCAAGGCACCTCAAACAAATAAAATTGAAGCTCAATTGCGTGCTCTAACTCACAGAACACTCAAACACAAATATCTAACTAACTAACATAATCCTAACCTAAACATGCACTAATCATTCAATTTAATAACTAAAAACAAACTTAACTACCCATTAAATCATTATGCAATCTACCACTATCAACATCCCCACATTTAAACTTTTTCTTGTCCTCAAGCAAAAACAAAATAAGCAAACAAAAAAACACTAAAACGCAATAGACAATCATATGCAATAATGGGAAAATGACATTAAACTTTATGAAACAAATTTAACAACAAACATCATCTCTCAAGTTGTTTTAACTTAAGCATGAAGCAAAGTATTACAGCACAAAGTTATGCTGAAGCAGAATTTAGATCCCCTACACATGGGATTTGTTAAGCTATATGGATTAAGAAATTGCTAGAAGACCTGGAGCTCCCAGTGTCACTTCCGATGAAAATATACTATGATAATAAAGTTGTCATTTCAATTGCTCATAATTCGGTTCTTCATGATAGGACTAAACATATTGAAGTTGATAGACACATTATCAAGGAGAAAATTGACAGTGGAATAATTTGTGTTCCTTATATTCCTACTTCTCAACAAATGGCTGATATACTCACCAAAGGTCTACTGAAAAAGCAATTTGATTTTCTAGTAAGCAAGTTGGAGATGCAAGACATTTACAAACTAGCTTGAGGGGGAGTGTTTGAATATCCTACAGAGTATATGTCAGAATATCCTACAGAACATTCTTGTCATAATAGGAAATATCCTACAGAGTATTCTGATTATATTTTTAGGCTGTAAATATTTTATTTTGTTTCCTAGTTTAGATACTATGTGTAAATATAAAAATGTATGCTGTAACACCTAAAATTTGCATGTGCAATACGACTCATTCTCTTGTTTATATTAATTTACATGTTCCATAAATTAGAAGTCACTATATGTGACACTTCACTACCATAAATTACATGCCAGAATATCCTGTGGACATTCCAGTATATAATCTATAATAATGGCATGTTACAGCAAACACATATCCAAATTAATCATGGCATCAACTATTATACAGAAAAGTCACCAAATTTTAAAACCAACTACATTCCTCATTTCATTTCATAAAAACTAAACTTACATTTTAGCTTTACAAAACCATCTGAATATATACAATGTCAAACCCCTATACATAACACACTGCTTGAAAGAGGAATTGCACATAAACTACTAACTAATCCTTCAGTCTCAATTGACCGATCTTTGAGCCATTTTTGACAAAAGTACAAGAATTAATCTTCTTATAAAGTCTATCTGTCTCTAATGTCCTCTCTCGAACCTGAAATATCAACGTTGTAATTTTGGTGAGTTTTGCTTACTCAATGATGTAACCATCCTCGATGGTTCACCCAATTCATACCATATATCAAATCATATAAGCACATAATTCACAACTTTTCATTTAACAACTTGCACCACATATCATATAATGCACATATCCCAATCTCATTTTAAGTAGATATTCACATTACAGTTCAATCAGTCAATTACACTTAATAAGTGTCTATGCAATGTTCATGTTACTCACTTTCAATTATTATGTTATTGTGACTGAGTGCCTAAAATGTCCCTGATCTATTGTGGATACCGGGCTCATTGATACTGTGCCTTACCCGTTACAGATACAAGGCTTATTGTATATATCAAGCCTTTGGCTCTATACCACATTTCAGAGCTTTAAGCTTATTTTTGGTAGCTACTCATGTCACAACTATCATTATCTGATCATGCATTCATGTATGAAAGGCATCTCATTTATATTCAATCAATTATATTTTCAATCATTCCCACTTTCAATCTTATTCCCATTCAATCACATTTTTAGTCCCATATACATATATCATTGAGCCTTAGTCTAGCATTCAACAAACATATTAAGTAACACATATTTCACCAAATTCATATTCAAGGAACACTTCAATATCATATTCATCAATCAGAATCTTCGAACCTTCATGTCTAAAATTAGTACAAACAGTTCATTCCACATTCAGTACAGAATTTATAGTAAACAAATATTAAATGAGACCATCTAGGTTATTCACCAATCGTTCCAGAAAGCTATTACCTTGAATTCCCAGCAATTTTTGGATGATGGCACTCTAAATGCTCCTCTATATCTTGCAAAACACATTTACACGTATCATAATTTTGCAGAATGGTATAAGTATTCATTTATGCTCGTCTATGTATATGAAATATGTACAATGCATGTTCAATGACAATCTGGGGTATTTTTCCATCTTTCACATCACATGATCATTCATAGTTCAAAACTCGCATAACTTAATCTATATTCAAGGTTTGCACCTTAATAAAACAACTGGAGTCTAATATCATAACCCTATTGGTCATTTCAAATTTTTCTGAAAACAAACTTTTGGGTCAACCTTTCATAAGTATTTAAACCAGGTAAATGGAAGAATTTGGTAACACTTCCTTCTAGAAAAATGTTCCCCATTGTCTTAAATTTCTAATGACACCAAGATCATACAATTTGATTCATTATTCTATGAGTCATGCTCATAATATTACAGACTGAGTATATTTGAACTTTTAGCTAGTGCAAGATCATGCTTTCAAATTGTACAACTCATATCTCTCAATTACAACATCAAAAAATTACAAGCTTTATACCAATTTAAAGCTAAGAGAATAAGCTACAATTTTTTTGAAGAAACCTTTATCTGATTTAGCCTACATCAATACAGTTTATTCGATAACAACAAGATCTGATTTCTGTCCCTGGGAGTGCTACAGCCTAAGTCAAGACTCATTTTCATGCTAAATTTTGAAATTCTTAGAAGCAAAATTAAAATTCTACTTCTTCAAGAAAGTTGTATCCATATGTCTATAATTTAATCTGAATCAAGAATCAACTCATTTAGAAATCTACAAATCAATATATAATCAAAATACTGAAGCATATTCAATGACAATTCTCCAGTTCATAACATTCCAGCACATTGCCTCTTTTTCATCCTAAATCCATTAATCAAACATGTCATTATCAAAATTCTATCATGTACAGTTGATGACCCCTTCATTTTTACTTTAGTTTCAGTTCAATAACATCAATACACAGTTCAACAATTCATAATTGTTCATAAACCCCAAAACAGTACCTATTCCATATTTTTCCATATAACGTGTTCTGCATTTTTTTCCTGATTTTCTTAAGCAGATTTCGGGTCAGATTTGTATAACCATTATGACCTAGACAATGAGTATTTAGATAACATCTTCTCTTAATCAAATGTTTCACAATGTCTTAAGTGTCTAATGACATCAATTTCATGAATTTTGGTTCAATATCATGCAAGTTATAAACAAAAAGCTACAGACTGTTTTCATACCTTAAATGAACACAACTCTCAACTTCAAGCTAAATTTCAAGACTCTTAAGGATAGATTACAAACTTGATTCGAACATAAAAAATGTAGCCCTAAGTCTCAATTTTACTGTAAATTAAAATTCCAACATAAAAAATGTGCATGTGAATGAAATGTAAATTCATAAATTCCAATGACAACTAATGCTCTAGCCCTTAATATGGAAATCGGGTTACTACACTATAATTTGTAGAATAGACAACAACGCCCAATGAGTAAAATATTTGGAGGCCACAACAATCGAGAAGATGATCAGATTTAATGACTAGTAGACGTGGAATACCAAAATTGACCCAAACAGAGAGCATTAACATCTATACTCCAACTTAGTAACAATAGCAAAGTTATAAAAATTCAATTAACTCTGCTCTCTCTAATTACCTTCTCAAATAATACATCTCTCACCCCTCTTCAGCTTCTATCTTCTTTCATGCAAATTAATCAAAATTCATCATTCCTAAGGAGAAAAACAAAGAGCATGGAAGTAATAGCCTCATCTCCTGGCCTTGATTCCTTTCTCAAAGTACTGTTAGACACACAAGACGATTATATGAACTTAATTAATAGATCCTTTTGCCAAAACGAGATTATCTAAATGTAATATTTCCTCGACCGTATGTCAAGAATTCATTTTGTAACATTAATTAATGGATAGATAAGGTACATGCATGATGGAATCAATCAGATAGTAGGCAGGATCAAAAGAAAACAAGAAAAGAAGTGGAATCACTAAAAGTAGAAAACTAGTATAAAGTATTAGTTTCGTAAAAGTATGTCTTGCTTATTTTTTCATCCTTTTAGATAAATCTGACTAATAAATGTAGTTTTAACCACATCTCAAAAACTTGAGTAAATACTTCCCCTGATCATCCAGTAAATTTTCGTCATACCCTTCCATTCTGATTGAAAACATCTGGTCTGAACTTGCAAAACTGTTGTAAGAATTATGTTGTCACTCGACGTAGTGCACGCAAATCTTCGAATAACAGAATTTGTATAGGAAAGAGAAGGGGAGAGAGAGAATTATAGAGAAGGATTCAGGAAGAGAGAGAAAATATCATTCATTCATAATAGAACATATCGAACATAGGTTGGACTACACGTTTAATATATTTTGTGAATCATTCCCTACACTTACGTCCATATGTTGTTCTCTGGTCTTATTATAAACACTACGTATAACACCACTATGATTCCAGCTCCTCTGCGTTTCGCGCTTAAGCTCCTTTGTCTTTAATAATCTCAGTAATAATCCCCTTTCCCTTAACGTCTTTGTCTATCATATTGATTTCAGGGAATCGCTTATAGAGGTCAAAATATACTCCCAGGTAGCATTAGTGTTCTCCCTATCAGACCATTGGATTAACCACTGTGTGACCACTCGATTGTTTCTTTTGGTAATACGTCTGTCTAATATTGCTACTGGAAATCGTTCTTTCAGATTCAAGAACTCAGGTAGCAATGAAGTAGTGCAGTCTTGACCCTCATATGCCTTTGTGAGTTGTGACATATGAAACACTGGATGTATCGCTGCATGAGTCAGAAGTTCTAACTTATACGCCACCTTCCCAATTCGTTGGATCACCAAGTATGGACCGTAATACAATGGAGATAGTTTTTGGTTGCTCCTTCTTTGTAACGAAAATTGTTTATATAGTTGTAGTTTTAATGATACCATATCTCCAACCTTGAATTCTCTTTCTGCATGTTTCGAATCTGCATATTGCTTTATGCGATTTTGAGCTCTCTGTAAATGAAAACTTGTAACATTAAGCATAGCCGATTTTGTAAAACTCTATCAACTTCCACAACCTTCGAATCGCTTGCAATATATGGAGTATATACTGGGGGTGGGTAACCATACAAAACTTCAAACGGAGTAGTATTGATGGCAGATGGGTAAGCGGTATTGTACCACCATTCTACGAACTCTAGCCACTCTTCCCACTTCTGAAGTGTTTCGCTATAGAAACAACATAAATAGGTTTCGAAGATCTTGTTTATCACCTCTGTCTTCCCATTTGTTTGTAAATGGTAAGCCGTCGAGTACTACAGTTATCCCTTTGTAACCACAAAAGCTCCTGCCAAAATTTACTCAAGATAACCGGATCTCTATCGCTGACTATGGACTCAGGCATTCCATATAACTTAAATACATTATTAAGAAATAATTCGGCTAAGGATGCTTAATAGGGATGAAGGGGGAGTATTTTGTGAACCTATCAACCACCACCAATATAACAGACTTACCATTCGAAATAGGTAAACCTTCCACAAAATCTATACTCACCTCTTTCCAGCTTCCATCAGGTATTCTGAGAGCTTGCAGTAATCCAGGATAAGCAGAGTTGTCGTATTTATTTCTCTAGCAACTCATACAATTTTGAACATAAATCCTCACATCACGATCCATGCCTTTCTAAAAAAAAATTTCTGTAATTTCTTCATGGTCACAACTGCCTTTGCATGGCCACCAATGGCGTCGTCATGACTAATGCTTATAATCTGTTGACGGAGGCTTGAGTTGGCCCCTACAACTAAATGTTCCTTCCATCTTAATAACCCTTCCTTCCATTCGTATACACCACTTTTAGCATTGCCAAATTCTAACATCTTGATCAATTCCCGAATGATTCCATCTTCCTGCCAACTCTTTTTAATATCTTATAATAGTTCACTTTGCATTTGCGTCAGCGATATCATTAACATTTTGATGCTTATGATTCTCGAAAGGGAATATATGGCTACATTCTCTTTACCACTTCGATATTATACTTTGAAATTATACCCTAATACCTTCGGTAGCCACGACTGTTGAAACGGGGTTGACAGTCATTGTTCCAGCAAGCACTTTAAACTCCGATGATTCGTTCTAACAATGAAGGGTCTGGGAGTCAAGTAGTGATGCCATTGTTTAATGGCCTTAATTACTGCTAGAAACTCCTTCTCATACGTAGATAACCCTTGACGCCTCCTTGCCAATGACTTGCTTAAGAAGGCAATGGGATGGCCTTCCTGTTGCAATACCGCACTAATCCACTGCCCGTATGCATCGACTTCAATTATAAATGGTTTGGAAAAATCGAGTCATGCCAATACCGAAGTGGATATGATGGCCTTCTTCAAGCTCTCAAAAGCCATTTGTTCCTCCTGTTGCCAGCTCTAATGGGTTGCCTTCTCCTTCGTAAGCAGTTTTATCAGGGGTTTCGCTGTGGCCCCATAATCTTTAATAAACCTCCTATAATACCTCGTGATTCCCAAGAAGCCCCGTAATTCCTTAATACACTGTGGTACCGGTTATTCCTTTATTGTTTTAACTTTCTATAGATCCATGGCCATGCCTTCTTCAGATATAGTATACCCCAAGTAATCCACCTGTCGAGCTCCAAAGACACACTTATTTCCTCTCAAAAATATTTAATTGTCCAATAATTTTTGAAGTGCTATCGAAATGTTTTCTACATGCAAGGCTAACGAAGAACTGTATATATATCAGTATATCGTCGAAGAAAACTAGAACGAAATGACGTAGAAGTAGTTTAAACAATTCGTCCATTAATTGTTGAAATGTAGAAGGTGCGTTCGTCAAACTGAAGGGCATCACCAAGAACTCGTAATGCCCTTCATGCATCTTGAAAGTTGTCTTTGGGATGTCTTCAGGTTGCATTCGAATCTGGTGGTAACCTGAGCGCAGATCCAACTTCGAACATTAGCTGGCTCCATACAGCTCCTCCAATAATTCTTCGAAGATAGGTATCGAAAATTTATCCTTCACCGTATATCTGTTCAGTACCCGATAGTCTACGCACATCCTCCTTCTTAACGAGAACCACCGGCGATGTATACGGACCATAGCTATGGCATATGAATCCTTGTCTCATTAGTTGTTTGACCTCCTGTTCGATTATATCTTTCTGTGCCCCTGAATAACGATATGGCCTTACATTAATAGTATCAACATTGTCCATTAGTACAATCTTGTGGTTGTGTTTGCGATTCCGGAGGCAACTGAGATGGTTCCTAGAATACCTCGGCATAATTAGACAATACTACATTAAATTCATCAAACACACTTCCTTATTCCTCCGTCATTCTCATTTGTTGGAGTTGGTACTCGATTGGAGTAGAAAGTTGAATCATAAGTAACTGTCCACTAGATGATCGTGTAGAGTCTTCTGGAGGCCTTTACTTGAAATCATCCTTGATTTGCCATCTGGATCTCCCCGTAAGGTCACCACCTTTCCTTTCCATTTAAACGTCATTATCTGAGTTCTAAAATTGCATAGAACATTGTCTAGTCCCACTAGCCACTGAACTCCCAAAATGACGGCACAGCCCCCTAATGATAACACTAACGCATCCATCCTGAATTGCACGCCTTACATAGACCATGCAAAATTTCTACAACACTGCCTACATTGCAGTTGTAACCCTCCGCCCACCGCAATTGCAACAGTCTCAATTTCTCTAAGTTCACATGTCCCTTTTCTTGCTACTGCAATGTCCACAAAATTGTGGATACTACCATTATCGATGATTATGTGAATCTGTCGTCGTTGATGCATCCCTATTAATTGCATTTGTTTGAACTCTATCTCGCTGGAAAAACCTGTCATCGCTTGCATGGAAACCATGGGATATTCTTCATCTACACCACCTTCCTCCTGATCCACCCCCACTTGGTCGATTGGGCCCTTTCCACTATCATTCTCTTTAGAAACCACATAAAATTGTAGCTATCTCTTCTTACATTGGTGGCCGAACATATACTTCTTGTCGCACCAAAAACAGAGCCCCTTTGCTCTTTTTTGGTCAAAGTCTCTATTGTTGATGGCCTTTGAAGCTTTGTAAGGATGCACTGATGATGATCGTAGAGTTCAAGGCGGTGTGGGTAGTATACCTTCTGTGCTCGGACTGCACTGAAGGGTTGTGGAGTGGGATGCTTTGCCATTAATCATGTTCCGAGCATCCTGGGTTCGGTTCATCATCGAAATTCTTGTTGACATCATTATTGCTTTTTGTTTCCTTACTAATGTATAAGCCTGATATAGAGATTATGGTTCATGTAACTTCACTACGACACCAATCTCTAGCTTAAGGCCCTTAACAAAGAACCCAACTAAATATTCCTCCGAGAGAGATAGCCTGTTCGAGTGATGATCGAACTGCACACAATATTCCAACACCATCCGATTTTTCTTTAACTCCTTAAAATCTCCTACCGGATCATCAAAAATCTCGACATCATGCTGTTGTTTAAAGGCCCTCGTAAATTATGTCCACTCTACCACCTCTGTCTTATTCTAGTTTCTGATGAATAATCGATACCATTCCTGTGCGCGTTCATCCATGTGCAAAACGGCTACATTCACCTTCATTTTCTCCATCGAACGAGGGAAACTCAATTCTACTCAGTTTTGTTGACATCGCAAGTCCTTCCTTATTGTGTTGTGTATGGTTGTTTTTCGGAATGATCAGATATACTACTTTCTTCTCCCTATTTCGACAGTTCAGGTGAAATCGTCGTCCATAACTTCCACATTTCTTTCTCTAGTTTTTCTGTTCTACTTTATACCTCCGACAGTAACCTCTCACTTTTATCCTGCATTTTTCGGAGCCGCTCATGTCACCTTGGGTTTCCGTGAGTCCTTTCAAAGTGTCTTCCTATCTTTGGAACTTCACTCCTCTAGTCCGTTCAGCCATTACTAGTCCTAGATTCATCCGCTCTAATACCAAAATGTTGCAAGAATTATGTTGTCACTTGACGTAGCACACACGAATCTTCAGATAACAAAATTCGTACAGGAAAGAGAAGGAGAGAGAGGGAATTATAGAGAAGGATTCAGGGAGAGAGAGAAAACATCATTCATCCATAACAAAATATGTCGTATATAGGTTGGAATACACGCTTAATATATTTTGCGAATCATTCCCTACAATCGCGTACATATGTTGTTCTCTGGTCTTATTCTAAAAGTTGCGTATAACACCACTACAATTCTAGCTCCTCTGCATTTCGCGCTTAAGCTCTTTCGTCTTCAATAATCTCCGTAACAAAAACGAGGCCAATTAATTTAGATTTTCAGATGAATGGTAAGCCATAGATAAATTCATATCCACATCGGGAAAGGGGGGAAAAAAGCAAAGAAAAAGAAATAAAGAACAGAAACAAGATTGCAGAAAGTTAAATAAAGCTTCATCAACTTGATCAACAATAAGTACATGGCAAATTTCTAATAAGCAACCAACCAAGAAGTGAAGCTTAAGTGCACATGAAAAGCAAAAGCAAGCAGAAGTTGATACACAGCATTCAAATGAAGGCTTTCACCTTTTCCGCTCTTTCTATTTACTTGACAGCAAAAAGCTCCTTGGTCTTCTTATCCTTGGCTAATCTTGCCACTCCAAAATTTCCAGAACCAAGCTCCTTAATCGGCCCATATCTCTCCTCCATCTCTGAGCCCCTCCAACACGAAAAAGAAGCGAAAGGAAAAACTCAACATTCAGGTGAAGGTAAACAAGAATATCCCGAAAAGTATCGGATGGGAAATCTTTAGATAGACGGTAAAAGAAACTCTCACAGCAAAATAGTATATACATATACATATCTATATAAGAACCAAGTCCAACGGAAAGAAATTTAAGAAATGAGTTCGAGAAAAATAAAATATGAGAAAAACCCAGATTACGATCCACTAACTTGAAGGAGGTTGGTCTGGAACCAGGGACCCCACCTAGCCACCCCACTCTAAAACGAAAACTAGAAAGGGTACATCTTACATGAAGAGATAGAAAAGGAAATATAGAAATGGTTATGGACACGTAGAATATGAAGTTTCTCTCTGCAGCGTCGTCTTTTGGTTTCAGATTTTATGCATCATCTGCCACGCGGCTCAGTATTGTCTAAGACAATGTGGTCCATGGCGGCGCTTGAACTTGTCATTCTTTTCCATTGTTTACTCACGCAACAGGAAAGTATCAAAACCCCTCCATCACACCATTTCGACCTCTAATCAAACGTTTTTACCAAATTAACTTCCCAGACTCATTCACCAGCGAGAGTTATATCTGCCAGAGATGCTTAACTTCTCCTTCGAAGATTAAGATACCTTCCTGGCTCAATTCCATGATAAGAGGTCAAATGAAATTTAATTTGAGACTTTTCCACCAGACAGAGTGCATGCACCTCCAACCAAGTTAGGGAATCTTACCAGGGAACGAAAATAGAGGAATGGTGCTCCGAGGTCAGTCTCCAAGCGTTCACATCTAGTACGCAGTTATAACATTATTCCTGAATTTAAGAACTTTGGGTGTCTGTGATCAACACCCCCGCCCCACTGATTACTCATTTCCTACATCATACTGATTACACAGTTTCCGCGGCACCTACCCAGCTATTGACACGTAAGTATCCCTTCATCCCCTGAACACAAGTGCATATTTGACTCATGTTCTAAGAATAGAGGTAACTATTTGACTTATGTTCCTCTGAAGATCAGGCCAAAATTTCTTCAACTTGCTTAATTTTATTCTTTCTTTATTTAGGAGCCAAAATAAAGGCTAAAAACAAAATGTAAGCCATAATACAAGCTATATGAAGTATCAAATCATATAAAAATCATCTAAACAAAAGCAAAATGCTCTTAAAATCATGCTAAAATCATAACCTAATTAGCACTTATCAATCGACTAAATTGGTTTTTTAACCAAAGAATGAAATTTGTCTTCTTTGCGTTTTGGTTTATACGAAATCAAATGAATTGGTTAACAAGGGAATATCAAAATTAAAGTTCATATTTTTAATAAAAAGAAAGGATAGGATACTAATGATTATCATTAGGTTTCAAAGTCTATAAGAAAATTTGGTAAGGTTTTGCCTTTGGCTTTGGAATATATTTATTTTTTTAATTTCTAAAAAGAGTATATAAGAAGAACTTTCTAAAGCAGAGAAGATGAGGAAAAGGAGAAATTAAGAAGTACAAGTGCTTCAGTGATAAAAGCATGAAACGGAAACTTGTGTTGAGTTGTAATGTTTTTCACTAAAGACCCTTACATTTAAAGTGTTTTAGAGTTCTTTATTATTATAAGTTTTGTTGTTTTTTTTAATGAAGTTGTTGTCTTTAATTTGAACACTATAAATGAGAAATTGAACCATATCATCAAATGCATGAATGCATCATTATCATATAAATTATTAACAAACAATTAATAAATTACAAAATAAATGTATATCACCTAGAAAGAGAAAAATGGACTAAGGTTTCACTATTTAAGTTCATTCTTTAGGAAGAAGTTGCTAAATGAGAAAAATATATCAATAATAGATATGTTATATGCTATAAACATAGAAGAAAATCTTCTGCTGAAACTATTTTTGTGAAGGGAAAACATATACATGAACATAAATTTTTGATCAAACGAAATAAAATTTCTCCTAATAACAAATTTGAATACCATACATCTTCATTTAGCCTATGTTTGGATGGATGTAAAGTTTTTAATAGAATGGGATATAATAGAATGGTTTATAATGAAATAAAACGTAAATGAATATAATATTAGAAAAATTGTTGTTTGTGAAAGATGGAAGGGTTCATAATGTATTATAGTGAACTGTTGTTTGGATGAAGGGTTTATAATGTAATGTAATGTATCATTTTACATTTCATTATAAACCATCAAAATTAGAGGTTTTCTATTTTTACTCTTTAGGATAGAGTGGGATGTAATATGAAATCCTCCTCTTTCATCTCATTCCATTATAAAACCTCTTCCTAAATGATATAATAATGTTACATTCCTTTCCACTCTATTATAAAACCCCCAACCAAACATACCCTTATGCCTTAAGAACACATCACACATGTATGAAACTAAAGTGAGCTAAAAACATATCCTTGGAGCCATTTTATTGATGTTCAATCTTGTTTGCCTTCGTTAAGAAAGAAAAAATTGAATTAGGTAGGTCTAAATGGGATAAAAAATGAAAGAAATGAAGTTGTTGTAACTTACATTGCTGTGTATGAGACTGTGTAACTCATTAAAAGTGTGTAGGAGTGCAAAGATGCAATTTCAGATACTCCTGCAACATAGAATGCCATGTAAGTGGTCGTGTAGCTCATTATAAACATATAAGTTCACAATTCTTGTAATTTTTATACGTACAAGATCTTAAAGATTTTGTCTACTTAAGAAAAAAATTGTAAAGCATTAAACGTGAAGAAACAGAGTTTGGAACTTCAAGTTATACCTTCCAACATTAAAGTTCTCAGATTCTTGCTAGTGTTTCTGAAATGAGGATTGATATTTCATTTTTCTTAGAGTTAAACCTTCAACATTCCTTTCTTTCCATATTGTTTGCATGGTCATGCAAATAATTACTATATGTATGAACTTGGGAAGAGATCTTTGAGATGATAGCCATTGGATAGCATTAGAAAGTGTACGAGCTTGAGAATTCCATATGCATTGTAACGAAGTGATTATGCTATTCTATGATTAATGTTTTGGGATTTATGTATGACTGATTTAGACACTCTAATATATTATTTATGTATGAACTCATTGCCAGAATCTAGATTGTAATACTTAATCATTGTAACTCTAATTTACTTGTGGTAAATTAATGGTCACATATCATTAGGGATAAAATAAGTTAAATGACCCAAGCTTATATGGTTGTTACCTAGATTAACTGATTTGCATATTCCATAATGCAATTGTTACACTAAATCTAGAGAGCTTATTCTAGGTTGTCTAATAGATAGACCTAACTAAAGAGATTATTTTAATCAAATACAACTTGGGAGAAACCTGGGAATAACAAAGATTTTTGTTAATCTACAGTTAGTAAATTTAAAGAGAGGTTTGAGAACAATATAATGACTGATTCTGCACATTCGTTTGAAGGTTGAGATTGAACCACAAAATGGATTCAAGACCTATTAATTAATTCTAGCAATTTTTTACTATTTGATTTTACCTTCTATAGTTTAGTTTAGCGTTATTTTGTTAATCGAGTTCACCAAACCTCCTCCCTTTTCAATACTAAACACTAATTTATTCATTACAAAAGCTAAGCACTCACTCTTTGTAGATACGATTCTTGCTCACCACTAATATAAATTTAGTTGTATAGAAATAGGTTTTATTTTATAATATGTTCGACGCGCATCAAGAATTTTGGCATCGCTATCAGAGAGTAAGGTGATTTATATTTGTTTTTGAAGTCAATTGGTTTTTTTATATATTTTTTAATAATTGGTTTTTGCAATTATTTCTTAATCTTTTATGTTTGTAAGTGTCTGTGTATAGTAGTGATAAGATATCTTCATAAAGATCCTATGAAGGTTGAGAAAGGAACCCAAAAAACTCGAAGAATATAGTAAGGAATTGAATTTGAAGAAGCTATGTCCAATTTAAGAACTCGAAGACAATTGTCTACTCTAGACTTGACTTAATGATCTTTATGCATTAATTTTCTAAATTTTGTTGAATATATTACTTTTGAGTTTAAGTTTGGCTTAATTCACCTTTTGCCTAACTTTTATGGTCTTGTAGGTGAGGATGCTCATAAGCATCTTAAGGATCTCAATATGTTATGTCTTATTATGAAACTTCAAAGGTAACAGACATGCAAATTATGTTAGGAGCCTTTTCATTTTCACTAAAGGATACAACAAAAGATTGACCTTTCGATTTTTCTGTTGAGAGTGTGAGCACATGGACCAAAATTAAGAGGACATTTTTGGAGAAGTGCTTTTCAGTATCAAAGACAACCAGTATAAGCAATGTTGCGAATACCGTACCGAATTTGGTACCGGATTAAGTTCTGGTACGGTACTGTATCGGTACCGGATAATATCGGATACCGTTTCGTGTAATTTTTTAAATTTATAAAATAGTCCCTGAATTTTTTTTAAAATTAC
>JANQBM010000221.1:26150696-26170692 GCA_025594535.1 Erythroxylum domingense
AGAGATCCGAATAGAGAGAGATGCAAGGAAGGAAGAAGACTCGAGAGAAATCCATAAATGAAACGGTGAAAGAGTAAAGAATAAAAGGGCAAAATCGTCTTAAAACATAAAATATATCAGCTGATGCGACAAAACACTCCTGTTGGGGAGCTTGTTCAAATTCAACTGGTTGGGTTGAATCAGCCAACTCAACCAGCTGAAAATCAAACAACTCAAATAACTTTTTGTTTAAGTCAACTAGTTAATTTGGATCAATCAGCCATTTTTTTTAGCTGATCAGCCAACAACAAACAAGGCCATTATCTTTTTGTAACGGATGAAGTCAAGAATGGATTCAGTAAACAAAAATAGCAGTAGTGATTATATTGAACCATAAAGGAAGAGAGGAAAGACAAAATGATCTGTAATGCCAACATCAGACAGTAAATGAGCTTCAAGACTCCAACAATCAGTATAAACCAGTGGCTATGGTTTATTTTGATTCCGACGTCAAATTCAATTAAGATCTGTGTGGCTCATTTTAATTCCTCTTAACACCAAGGGAACAGGCTTCTCTAAGACAGATACATTGATGTTGTTCCAAATATCTGATTTGGTGGGTAGCTGGGCGATTCTTTCCGCAATGTACATGTCTTCTGGAAGAACAGAGCCGAAGACAGTGTATGCATTTTTCCACTCAAAATGATTGGCTAGGCTAATGAAGAATTCTGGACCCGAACCAATCCAGGCCACCGAACCCTTAGTTATTCTTGGGCAAGCTTCTTTTGAAATTTTTCTGAATGATGTTCCTTGGGCTTCCAGTAAACCTTGTATAAGTGCAAATGGAGGGCCATAAGGAGCCTATGAGAAATTTTCACAGCATCAAAGTCAGGGCAGGTCTATTCACAAATGAGCAAGCAAGTTAAAAATTAGAAAGCCTTTGAAAATTAAATACCAAGATATTTTTCCAAATAAATTATTAAACTGTCAAATTCACTTAAGGAGTCATGATTAAAAAATAATTTGTATATAAAAGTTAATTTATAACACAATATCTTTGGTAAATTAATGAAAATTTTACTCATCTGCTACTAAACGCAAACGAAAACGAAGTACGAAAGATTGTTACATTTTTCACATGGTTTCCTTCTGAATCCCAAAACTGATCACGGTTCTCTGCACGATAGAATTGGCAACCAGCACAATGTCGCAGTGTCAGCAACTCAAGAATGTATGTCACAGAATGTGGAGCACAGTCTGGAAAAAGCTGCACATACCAATTGTTTATCTTTTATACAGTAAAAAAAAAAAAGTAATTACACATATATTCAATCTAACAGTTCTACGGCCTTGAGAAAATTGTTTTCCTTCGCAAGAGAAACCAACAACAAAAAGAATAAAAATTGCAGTACTACACTAAACCAACATATCAAACAGATCTAAACCTTTCTCAGCAAGGGAATACACTGACATCACTCTCCATATACTATTAACTGTCAGTCCAACCCATTCCTTGACACCTAGTAACAACCAACCCACAGCATCTGTATACTGTGTTTTTTCATGCCTTGCCTCCGGCCTCCCCTATCTACGTGCATGTCCTATAGACATATATATATTCAAATACTATAATTCCTATAATCATATCCTAAATATTCTGTAATTATGTTCTAATATTATGCAATTATGTTGTGATATTATCCTCCTTTACATGTTACTCCGTTATACACCATATAAGAAAGCCCCATCAGTCTATCATACACAATAAAAATACAATTCCTCTTTCTCTCGTCTTTGCTACTATCCTTCTCTTGTAATTGCTACATTGGTATCTGAACCATATTAAATTTTAGTTTCTTCGGCTCAAACCCTTGTTCGGCAACTTTTTTGTTAGATGGTCTCCTTTATTCTTGTCTCTCCTTTATTGTTCAAACTTCTTTGTCCCTTTTCAGAACCCCAAACACCAATCTGAGACTACCATCACATTCTCCATCTTCTGACGATTCAAATGCCATTTGCCAAAGTTAGATTGGTCATCAGACTCATCGAAGTCAGATTAGTCTTCGAGGCAAATGTTCATGGAGGAGTGCTGATGGATTATTTCGACAAAGGCATTAATTTTTTCTAGTGGGGTGATTTGTTAGACTCCTAAATCTAAATGATGGAATTGTGTAAGTGTTGACAAACATGATCGGTGCTTGACATTTAGGCTGATATGAAAATATCATGATAATGAAAGAACAAGGAAAAAAACATACAAGAAAGCAAAAAATGAAAAATATAAATTAAAACTCAAGAGTAGGCAAGTGTTGGCATATCTTGGTAAACACTGACAGAAATATTTAATGATGGGAAAGGTTCAAGTACGAGAACAAAGATGATGGCGCAATTAAGTCACACTAGTTCGAGGGTACAAAAGGACGCTTAACTTGAAAGAGAGGTCTAAAGGTATATAAATGTACAAGGTTTATTATAGGGATAACACGTTCAAAATTGTCTAACTTTTTAAGATTTTCTCAATTCAATGCCTAAGCTTTTAAAATTTTTAGTTAGTGAAAAAAGGGACAACTCTCCATTAACACAGGATGGTAGAGAAACTAGGGAGGTTAACTACTTGGTATATAAGTTCTTCTAAGCTTATACAAAGGTATTTTTTGTAGTTTATTTATAGAACATTAAATCTATTCAATTATCTATAAGGGAGAGATGAGAGCATTGAGAGAAAATTCTAGTTGAGAACTACGAATAGGAAATCCTTAGGTGGTCATTGTAAAATGTTTCGAGGAGGAAATAAATAAATTCTTTATATATATATATTTTTTATGAATAGATCAATCAAATTTTAACTTTTACCATATCTCTATTTTGTTCATCTTTTGATTGAATTGTGTTAAATACTTGAGTATAATAAACACACTTGTTGATTAACAATCACGAAGACTAATTTAAACCTTAATGAACTTAGACTCGACAGACAATTTTAGTCAACAAGACCCCATAATAATTACCATGTCAATTAATCACAAAGTTGCCAAAAATTATGAGCACTTACTTTTATATGAATAATGCCATATTCTGTTTCCAAGCCAACGATGCCCTGAAACGAAAGATGAAAAAGTTGAAGCCTTGAGGCAACGACAAACTTAAGGTGCACAAGAATACCGGTTAGGAAACAATAAGAATACCATTAACATCCTATAGCTCCCAATGCCAAATGAGACTGTCATATAAACTTTGGACACTGGAAATATAGCAAGATAAAGGAAGCGACTTTCGTAATATTAACTAAATTTCACAGCCCCCGAAACTAATTTATTTCCAAAGGGAATTTCATTAGCAAAGGAACCTCAATCTCATAAAGTTGAACTGTTTCTCAAGACTTAACTTGATAAAAATACAAACACTGGAGGTCAAACCCTGCATTTTAATGGCAATTTTAAAATAGGTAGAACAAGTATAGAATAATTTTCTAACAAATATTGGTATCATTATCGAAAACAGCAATGCTTCAACGAAGCTCCATCTTTAATGAAATTTGTGCATGGTTTTTCTTCACATTCCTTTGAATTATATTTTTAGCCCAAAGCAAAAAGAATGAAATTGGACCATAGGGCTGCAGGACTATTTTTGACAGGGTAACTACAGATAATTCGTCCAAATTTAAATACCTCTCCTTTCCCAAAGATAAGTCCAGATGTCCAAATAACCCGCTCTCCAGCTTCCTGCTGATCAGGGACCAAAGTATTCTTTTGTTTCTTCAGCCAACACTGACAAAACAAATATAACCAATGAAACTGCAAATGACGTATCACAGAAATTATTCTAAAATAGCCCACAAAGAGAGATGGCCCCTTCTGCACCATTCCATAATTATCCCAAGAAACGAAAACAGGACGTGCTTTAGTAGAAGTATCTTGTACCGAGCTATATAAATCGAATTAAGCATTTTGGGGTAAGCACGCAACTCTTTTATGCGTTATACATGTTAAATGATTTATAGTTAACAAGCGTCACAATCAGATCTCTTTTTACATTATTTCATTCGTTCAAACAACCCAGTGTTTTAAGAAATTGCATCACCGCTGTCACCTGTGCTTTGACTAGTCTGTTAATAAATTGAAATCTAGAGTAACCTAAACATGGGCCAAAGATTAAAATTTCATAAGGATCAACGAATATATTCAAAATATAACTATCCCTAATATAACGAATTCCGTAAAACCGTCTGTCAACAAAATATCGAGCATACCTCACCGAATTTCGCTCCACAAGCCTCCCTATTCCCGCAAAATACCCAAGTATCACACAAGCAGGGTCCAAAACTTCCAGTGCACATAGCCTTGCACGCCTCACAACACTCCTTAGAAGAATTGAACTTAAAATCAGATCCCCACTTAACTGCAGCTCCCCATAGCTCCAAGCCCTCAATTCCTCTACAACATCCATCATCCTCAGACCTCCTCTCTGTCAATGCAGAAGACCCAAGGGCAGAGCTTGAGAAACCAGCGTTAGGATTTAGGATGATGGAAAGGACTGTGTAGACCAGAGCACAGGAGATCAACCCTACCAAGGTGAGAGCGACAGGAGTGAAACGGAAGCCTTCTGAGTCGTTTTGACGACGACCCATGTGAGAAAAATGGGCGAGGAGTGAGTCCCTAAAGGAGTTCTGATTAATTTGAACCGAGGATCAAGAAACTTGAGTTCTGCGTTTGAGGCGCTTGGCGTTGACTCAGAAAGCAGAGGAGAATCTGGGAGGGTTGTCATGAGAATCATCTTAAGATATAAAAAAGAGGAGAGAGTGAGAGACAATGACAGAGAGAGTTGGCAGTCAACAATCGTACATGGAACGTATAACTATAAGCAAGTTGGTTGATTTGGTTTTCTTTTTCACGAGGTTGACGGGGATGAGATGCGCAGAAGGACCCCACCTAGATTACAACGACGTCCTGCTTTTTGTATTCAACTGGGCTTCATTACCTTTTTTTTCCGCAAAATGGCCGAAAGTACGTTTTCAAACCGCAACATTTATATTATAACACAAGTAACCTTAACTCTGCAAAATTATTTTTCGTTACATCATGTACTTTCGTTAAAACATTTGCGCACATTGGTAGGACCAATACTTGCTGACATAGCATTTTATTATTTAAATAAAAGTGGGTCTTAAAAATTCAAAACTCACCGTTTTGTAAATCACAAAATCCCTAAATCCCTAACTTCAAACGGTTGACGAATTTTAATAGCTGGAGTACTAGTGTCTTTCTTTACTGGAAGCAAGTTGGAGACAGTCACGTTTTTAGACAATGGAGTTTTCTTAAATTTCTTGTCCGAAATGTTGTCTGTTGTTGTCCGAACAAATGGTTCTGCTTGCTTCTTTTGTAAACTATTTGGTGTTTAAAGATGCTTCTTGAGTAGTTTTTCGTTTTTGGATTTAAGGATTTTTAAGTTTGGTGAGGAAGAAGATGTTGTGCTGATAGAAATACCACTCAAATGGTGCAGCCTAAAAGAACTACCCATAAATCCGAGTACCTAAATGACTATGTGAACACGTAGATAAAAGTTTGTTATTTTCTGCCATGCTTTTATTATTTCCGTTATGTATCCTTCCATGTTGGAAGATTCCTTTTTCTATTCCTAGATTTGCGGCTTGCCAATGATTGGCATCTGACGTTTTGTTAAGTATGGTGGAATTGAATGAAAGGGTAGTAAAAAAATTTATAACAAATTTCCTTTCTCTCTCTCTATGTCTAGAGGCACCTTGGCCTCAAATACAAGAAATATTTCTTGACTCTATCAACTTTGATCTGACTTGCTCTCTACTACCACCATGTCTGAACACCAGACTTATTCTAAGACCGCCACAGCCCGCTTAGAAGATGCGATGCTCTACCTCACGTAACGCCAATCCCTCCTCACTGATGCCCAAAACGACCTAGCCCTAAAAATAGACACTATACTTGACCACCTCCACTCCCTCAACATACACAACCCACCCTTATCACCGCCACCACCCCCATCCACCCAATGCAACAGCTGCCCCCACATCAAACTCGAGGTTCTCCTGTTTGACAGCCACGACGTCATGGGATGGATCTTTAAGATCTCGCAATTCTTTGATTACTAAGGCACGCCCGATGAAGAACGCATTACCGTTTCCTTGTTCTATATGGATGGCCCTGCATTAAGTTGGTACCAGTGAATGTTCAGAAATGGTTTTATTACGTCTTGGCCAGCTCTATTGCAGGCCCTCAAAACTCGTTTTGCTCCGTCCTTCTATGATGACTCAAAGGGCACCTTGTTCAAATTGACACAAAAAGGATCGATTAATGAGTACCTTAACGAACTTGAATGTCTGGCCAACAGGATTGTTGGCTTGCCCCCATCCTTCTTTCTCAGCTGTTTCATCTTTGGCCTTATTCCAGAAAACCGCGGAGAGTTACAGGCCTTGCAACCAATTTCCCTGCCCCAAGCTATGTCTTTAGCTAAATTGTAAGAGGACAAATTTGCGGATCGTCACCAGAGTTATCGTGTTAAGTCAACAACCCCCGTACCTGTCTTGATTAATGGCGACAGTACATACAATTTCATTCAATCCCGAGTTGCTAAGTTCTTGTCCCTCCCAACTGTAAACACCCCAACTCTGCATGTTACTGTAGCCAATGGAACAGTACTCCCATGCAACCAAATTTTTTCCAATACCACTATGTTCCTATAAGAACAACCATTCACAGTAGACTTACATGTCCTTCCCATTAGTGGTGCTGACATTGTGCTGGGAATTCAGTGGCTTAAGAAATTAAGGCCTATTGTTACCGATTATAATGCTTTGACGATGCAATTCTCCTATAATGGCAAATCCATCACCCTTCAAGCCGACACCCCTACTACACCTGAGGACGTTTCCTCCTAACAGGTAAAACGTCTCATACAAACCCACTTTGCTTCTGCTTTTCTTCATATTGCTATTACCCCTCATGCATCTCATATTTCCCAACCTCCACCCACTCATCCGATTCTAAAAATCGCCTACTCCTTACAAAATATGCCTCTCTCTTCCAAACACCTACTCTACTTCCCCCACCCAGACATATTACCCACAAAATTCACCTTTTGCCAAACACTAACCTTATAAACATTCGCCCCTATAGATACCCTCATTTCCAAAAGGGGGAGATTGAGAAACAAGTTGCAAAAATGTTATCCTCTGGTATGATTAAACTGAGCCATGGCTTATTTTCCTCATCGGTGTTATTGGTTAAGAAAAAGGACAGTAGTTGGCACTTTTGCGTGGATTATCGGGCACTAAATTCCATCACGGTAAAAGACCATTTCCCTATGCCTACCATCGATGAACTCTTGGATGAATTAGGTAATGCTTCAAGGTTTTCCAAACTGGACTTACGACAGGGCTTCCACGAAATACTAATGGATGAGAATGATACCTAGAAAATTACTTTTCGTACACACCACGGCCACTATGAATACCAGTTAATGCCATTCGGGCCTTGTAATGCTCCTTCTACATTCTAAGCAACGATGAACGAGCTCCTCAAACCATTTCTACTCAATTTTGCTGTTGTCTTCTTCGATGACATATTGGTATACAGCACCTCTTTCGACACTCATCTCCAACATTTGGATTGTGTCTTTCAAACCTTGCTGGATGGGCAATTTTTCCTTAAAGAATCCAAATGTTTGTTTGGCCAATGTCAATTGGAATACCTTGGTCACGTTGTTTCACAATAAGGGGTTGAACCTGAACCTTCAAAGATTCAGTCTATGGTTGATTGGCCAACCCCTACTACCATCAAATCATTTTGTGGTTTTTTGGGTTTGACAAGATTTTATAGAAAATTCATTCAAGGGTATGCTAATATTGCCTCACCCCTTACTACATTGCTACTAAAGGATAATTTTCATTGGAACTCCGAAGCACAACTTGCATTTGATCAGCTCAAACTTGCCATGACCCAAGCTCCTATGCTTGCCTTGCCAGATTTCTCTATTCCTTTCACACTTGAGACGGATGCTTCGGGTTCCGCTATGGGGGTAGTACTTATGCAACGTGGACATCCTCTTGCCTTTTTCAGTAAACCTTTTTGTCCATGATTACAACGTGCCTCTACTTACGTAAGAGAATTGCATGCAATTACCACTGTTGTTCGTAAATGGAGGCAATATTTGCTGGGCCATTCCTTTGTGATACTCATAGATCACAAGAGCTTAAAGGAACTAATGAACCAGGTTATTCAAACCCTGGAATAGTAGGTGACTTATCTAAGCTGTTGGGCAACTATTACTTTATCCAGTATAAGCTTTGCAAATCCAAACTTGTTGCTGATGCATTGTCTCAGATTTCACTGACTCAGGAGGGCCAATGCTTTGTTTTGTCTATGCCTAATTTTTCTTTTTTAGATGATTTGCGCAGGACACTACAAGATAGTGATGATTTTAAAGCCTTATTGTAGCAAGTTCAAACTAATCCATCTGCCTAACCTGACTTCAAGCTGCATAATGGCTTATTGTTGTTCCAAAGAAAAATTTGGCTGGACTCACTCAACCCCTTTCGCTCCATTTTGATAGAAGAATTTCATAAAACCCCGTTGGGAGGTCACATGGGTTTCGCAAATACCTTGCATAGACTTCAAGAGAATTTCTACTGGCCTACTATACACTAGAAAGTGAAATGCTTTGTTCAACAATGTGTCACTTGCTAGTAAACCAAATATGAAACAAAGCGTCCAATTGGATTGCTTCATCCTCTACCCATCTCATCTTCTATTTAGGAAGACCTATCCTTGGACTTTATTACAAGCCTTCCACCTTCCCACGGGTAACACTACTATCTTAGTTATTGTCGATAGATTATCAAAGGGAGCACATTTTGGTGCCTTACCCTGATAATTCATAGCTTTCAAAGTTGCCTCTCTTTTCATGGATATGATTTACAAATTACATGGTTTTCCAAGGATTTTAGTTTCGGACAGAGATCCTATCTTTGTTAGTCATTTTTAGCGTGAATTGTTCAAACTATGTGGCACTAAACTCAGAATGTGTACATCCTACCATCTAGAGACTGATGGACAAACTGAGGTCCTTAGTCGTATCTTGGAATAATACCTTCGGTCATTTGTGCATGTTCAACCCTCTAAGTGGTACAAATTTCTTTCTTTGGCTGAATGGTCTTATAACACCTCCATACATTCCACTACAGGCCTTACTCCTTTTGAAGCAACTTATGGCAAGCTCCCTCCTTTAATACCACTATATTTGATGGGTTCTTCATAAGTAAACGCTGTAGATACCCTCCTTTCATTAAGGTAGGACATGTTGACCACCTTGAAGACTCACCTTTTGAAAGCTCAGAATGCAATGAAGTTTCAGGTTGATACCAAAAGGTGTGATGTTTCTTATCAAATTGATGATTGGGTTTATGTTAAATTACGATCCTATCGTCAGTTCTCAGTTTCTCTTGCCAATTACAACAAACTGTCTAAAAGATTTTATGGGCCTTTTCAAATTTAAAAAAAGATAAGTGCTATGGCTTACCACTTGGATCTTCCTTCCAACTCCAAGATACATAATTTTTTTCACTTCTCCTTACTTAAGCCGCATCAAGGTCCTTTGGTGCCTATGTCAGACCCTCTACCTCCCAACTCTTATGACAACCATCCCCTCATCGAACCTTTGGCCATCCTGGACAGAAAATGGGACTATGCTACTTCACCTCCCACTTTGTTGGTATTAGTTCAATGGCTTGCCCTGAAGACATTACTTGGGAGAAGTGGGATGATTTGCAACTTATGTTCCACCTTGAGGAGAAGGTGTCTCTCCCAGCGATGGGTGATGATAGAAATACTACTCAAATGGTGCGGCCTAAAAGAACTACCCATAGACCTGAGTACCTAAATGACTACGTGGACATGTAGATGAAATTTTGTTATTTTCTGCCATGCTTTTATTATTTCCGTTATGTATCCTTCCATGTTGGAAGATTCTTTTTTCTATTCCTAGATTTGCGGCTTGCCAATGATTGGCATATGACGTTTCGTTAAGTATGGTGGAATCGAATGAAAGGGTAGCAAAAAAATTCATAATAAATTTCCTTCCTCTCTCTCTATTTCTAGAGGCACCTCGACCTCGAATACAAAGAATATTTCTTGACTATATCATGTGCACTGCTTGCCTGAATTTGATTCATCAACTTTCTTGATCAAAACCTTGGAAAATTTCCTAGACTTGGGTTGCTTAACATGCTTATTTATGATTCCTTGCTCTCTGTTTAAAATTGTGTTTGTGATGTCTAACTTAACTTTTCTGCCAACACTTTCTTTTACCTGCTTCACAATCTGCCTAGCATGGTGGCTTGGAGTTCTATCCTCTTTTCTCTATAAGGAATTGACATGAGACATCACCACCTCTTCACTTTTGTTCATGTTCTCTTTGTTGATTCAAAGAGACAACCGGTGGTGGAAATGGTGGGAATCAGTGTCTGATCTTCTTGTAGATGATATTCTAGTTGTCTCCAGCAAAGAATTACAAATGGTTAGCCAGCAAATCAAACTATAGGTTAGTAATTGCTGGTTGATGATAAATTAAAGAATGCAAATTAAAGAGGAGCCATTTAGGATTTAGAGATTTTGTAATTTAGGAATTTTGAAGGAAGGACAAAAACATCGAGTTTTTAATTTTTATAACCCACTTTTATTTAAATAATAGAATGCCACATCATTAAATGTTAGGTTTCGCTTATGTGTTCACAAATTATTTTTAAAAAAAATTTGTCTTAGATATCATGACATATGATTGATGAAGAGTAACTCTGTTAAATTTTATATTTGTAGGGTTTGTTTGAAATGTTTTATAAATGATGATTTTTAAATTGAACACTTTGAAATGTCGACTTATATTATGATGTAAACGTTAAGGTTTAAAATAAATTTTTAGTCTTTGCAAAATAGAAATTAAAATTTTATTGATTTTTTTGCATTATCTTACTTTGCTTCCAATTTAAGAGAAAAGAAATAAAATCTATGCGAAAAGAACATTGACTTTTTGGAAAGAAAAAAGTATGCAGATATTAAAATGTTTGACTTCATTATTTTCTTTTTTTATGAAAAAATTTGGACTCCTAAACTAGAAAGAAGTGTTAATTGCATAGAGATAGATTTGAAATGAAAAAGGAGACAAAATTGATCCCATGACCTTTGCTAATAAATCTAACTTTAATATCTTAAGGCGGTTAAATTAAATTTTAAAAATATTTAAATTAAATATTATGTTAGTAAAAATTGATAGTACGTAATGTTATAAGTAATATGACAAAATTATAATATGTTAAGATTATTACGGTCTCACACTACTAAGTAGTAGTTACGTAGGAGTGTGGAACGTATTTATTGAAAATAAAATTTATTAGCTAAACTAATTAATCTATTAACTAAGTAACTCCTAAACTTTAAAATTCCAAATCAACGTCTTTTAATACCAAAACAGTTAAAACTCAAGTCCAATAACTCCAAGCTGTGTAAGTTCACCAAATTCTCCGGTATGTTACCAGAAAACCAATTAGGGCTTAAATCAAGCCTCAAAAGCAAAGACAAATCTCCTAAAGACTCGATGATGATTCCATCAAACTGATTTTGGCTTAAGTCGAGCACTTTTAGTTTCTTCAGCTTTGCTAGTCTATCAAATGAAACCTCAACGCTTAACTAGTTTCTTGACAACGTAATATTTTCAAGGTTAATCAAATGTCCATCCCTATTAGGAATACTTCTATAAACACCATTTTCAGTCAGAACCAACCTCCTGAGATTAGTGAAAGGACCAAAAATACTGTCAAGAGGCCCAACTAAAGATAGGATCTCAATGAACAGATGTTCCTTTAGATTATTATCCACGACGTTTGAGAAATATTAGGCAGTAAAATGCATTCTTCAATGAAGCGCTTATAGAAAAACAATTTCTTAAGGTATTTAAAGGAGGTGAAGAGAAAAGGCTAAAGGATTTGATTTGGGATTTCTAAATTTTATAGTTAATTTCTTTATAGAATAATTAGTTTAGTTAAAAAAAATTAATTAGTTTAATTAAATTAATTAGTTAGGATAATTATATTTAAAGTTAAATTAAATAAATGAGTCCCAAATGTTTTAATAATTTAATAATTTATTTTCAACAAGTGGGTATCATACCATCACGTAAGTATCAGTTGGTAGTGTGAGATCCGCAATGATATTAAATTATTCTAATTTTTGCAATGTCATTTACAACACCTTTTCTATTAATGTATGGTTCAATTTGAACATTTCCAAAATGATAGTGTTTAATTTGAATGCTCTAAAATGTTAAGATTTTATTTATTAACATAGGTAAACCTTATGGTTAATTGTTCCCTTTTTTCCATGTGCAATTTCATTTGTTGACTCTCTTTCTCTCTAATTATATCCTTTCTCTCAAAATTTGTCCTAGTGAGAAATCTTTCGCCTTAGATTTGGGTTGGTTTATTTCCTTTTCAAAAATTAGAATCAATGTCCAAAGCATACTTGTTTGGTGTTCCTCTTCCTCCCAACTCCAATTTCTTGTCTTCCATTTCACCTTGCTTAACTTTCTTCTCTTCCTTCAAATATTTTATTCCCTTACTTTTGTTTTTGGTTGAACTCTTACTCCGCCTCTAACTCATTTCTTCTACCTAGTCCTAGTGGACCTCTCCTCTTCCCATTTATCAAAACTCTAGTTTTCTTACACCCACTCCATTTTTGCATTATGGAACAACTACCTTAGAAACCTTAGAAAGGGCAACTTAAGGAAAACCTAAAGTTAGGTTATGGAGACCATGCTCCCCAAAAAAGTTAAAATACATTACTATACTTTCTGATAATGAAGCTCATGTGATTTCACCACCAATGGAAATACTCAAAGTTGGAGAATAGAGGTCGAATATGACTTTGATAGGCTACTTTTTAGATAACATGCCCTTCTTTTTGTTAGCTTATACCTGGAGTAAGCAAGAACTTGAGAGTAATCTAATCAATGAAGAAGACTTATTTATCTTCAAACTTGGGAGTGAGATAAGTATGCAAAAATTTATATAAACAAGTTTTTGGCACAGAAGTTGCTGATGCTACAAAAATGGAGACTTGGGATGTGTTTAAAAAGATGTACTATGAAGATCCCTATATGGATGAACTTCCATAATGTGCCACTCAAATATTAGTCCACTATGGGCTCAAGCTATCTAACTAGCTCAATTAGCAAACCAATATGTTTGGATAAGCACACTATATGATTGAAAAGGATAGGATACGTCACAATATATGTTGAAGTTGATCAGCTTCAGAAGCAATTACCTGGTACATTAAGAATTAAATGTTTACATGAAGATAATGATTTATCAGATGATGTAATAGCATGCTCATACTAATGGAAGCTAAATTCTCAAAATGTGCAAAAGTATTAGAATCCCATATGAAAAATATTTGCGATAAGAGGGAGTATTGAACTATTGAACTCTAAAAAATTTATTCATAGAAAAATTAAAAGGAAAAGGAAACTAAATTAGGAAAGGCATTAACACACTGATGAGACAATCAATAAGGTAAGAGAGGAACTAAGATATGCCAAAGTTAAGCTCGAAAAATCACCAATGAATATTGACTTAAATAATAAGGAAAGGAAAGCTCTTGAAACCTACATACCATCCCTCGAGTACCATCGTTTTGTATTAAAATAAAAGGCAAAAATCAATTGGATAATAGATGAGGATAGGAATACTAGCTCCTTTTAAGGAATAAAAACAAACAAATTTTCATAGAGGATAAGGAAGGAGTATCAGTGATTAGGATATCTAAAAAAAGTAATGAATTCCTTCTAAAATAACTGAAGGACCTCTAACAAAACATAACTTATATGCAGGCTATTAGGAATGTAGTTACTTATTCTCTTTACTATCAATAGACTCCATGTTCATTAGGCTTTCAATGAAATGGATATGAAGAAAACAAATTTTGGTATCAACTATGAGAAGTTTTTAAAGTATAAACCATGAGACTAGTATCCTTTTATAGTGGAAACTAAGAGTTATGAAATATACATAGTCACTTACACAGTTGTGTAGGTGATAGTGTATCTAAAAAATACCTTAATTTATGACTTTATATGATTGCAAAAGCTTACATAGGCAACATGCACAATCACGTATTTCAACATACATAGGCATGTATCTTTACATGGGTAGAAATAGTATCTTCGAAGCTCCACACATTTATAGTGACTTACACAATCACTATACACAACAGTGTATCTCTAAAATTGCTTTAATTCTTTCATTATATGTATAATTTTTCACTCGAACTCTTCTCCTTTTAGTCTATGAAGGCAATTCTTACCTAAAAACACATTTAAAGCAAAATAAGTACCAAAAATACTATAAATCTTTTAAATACAAGTAAAACACACTAAATATGGATATATAAATATAATTAATTAATCATTTATCAGATACCACTAAAGGAGTATTGATTTATAATTCCTTACCACTATTGGTCAAGAGGAGTAAGAAGAAGAGGAAGAAAATCTTGAAGAGGATGATCCAAAGGAGAAAATTACAAAGACATAATCAAATGAAGGAAACATTAATCGGGTGTTTGGTTGACTAGAATCACCATTCTATTCCTGATCTATTCTTGGTAATAGATTATTCCCTTGTTTAGTTGAAGAAATCATACAGAATATATAATTCAAGGGTTTACTTATTTTTTGAGTTTGGGGAATAAGTAAACTCGCTCTCCCCTATCTTTATCTATTCCAAGTGGGTTAGAAATAAAGATGAGGACTTGTTGGATAAAAATATCGTTAAAGAATCCAAATAATAACTTAGCAATAATAATAATAATAATAATAATAATAATAATAATAATAATAATAATAATAATAATAATAATAATAATACAACAATAACAACAACAATAATAATAATAGTTCATGGGGACAAATAGATATTTTAGTTTTTTTGTTAGCTATTCCTTTATTATTCCAAATTTATGTTTTCAAACCAAACAAGGACACTACATCATTATCAGAAATTCTTAGGAATAAACCAAACTAAATAAAACATATTCTATTCTATTCCTCATTTATTTCATTCCTAAAGAATCACCATTCCCTTCCTTATCTATTCTTGCAGGTGAACCAAACGCCCTTTAAAGTTTCCAAGATATCATACTACCAAAGTTGAGTGAACTAGGAAATTTTAACATTTCATGCATAATGAACCGTATTTATATTAATAAGAAATTACTAGATTTATGAGCAAATATTAGTGTAATGTCATTTGTTATGCTAAAAATATTGAGATTAGGTGCAATGGAACTCAATAGGAGAGTAATACATCTTTTCATTAATTGAATAAAAAGTCTTTAGAGTTATTAAAAAGAGTATGGTATTAAAAATTGATAGGTTTATACTCCCAACACATTTTTATATTTTGGATCTTGCTGAGGATGAGAAAAACTCATTAATCCTAAGTAAAATCTTCCTAGGTTCAATAGGTGTAATACTCAACATTAAGGAAGTTAAACTCATACTTAGGATCGTAAATGAAGAGCTAGTATTTTTAAATGATGATATTTCATTTATGCTTATAAAAAAGAAGTTATGATATTTTGTAGGAATTCATCTAGCACAAGTTTAAAGAGATAAAAAAAGTGAAAATAAAGGCAAGAGTAAAGAAGAAGATCAACAGAAGAGAAGAGGACCTTATACATGGCAAACTTTTTACAATGATGAGGAAGGGAGTAGCCATATTGCTTTAACAAATAATCAAGTTTAACTAAAATCTTCAATTAAATGAATCATAAATGAGTGCTTGTTTTGAGGCAATGCAACCACAAGTTTAATTTCTTTTTATGTTTATTTAGAGAAACTTTTGGTATTATGGACCAATATTTTATATTTTTTTATAATTAGATTTGAATTTGTTTTTATTAGATTGGTTAATAATTTTATGTCTTGCTATAGTTATTTGTGTCTCATATTTTATGCTTTTATTTTTATATTTTTGTAGTTAAGGATACAAAGGAAGGAACATATAAGTTTAAGGAGAAATTTGATGAGTATCATAGATGAATAATCTAAGAATCACGTTAATAAAAAGCTTAAGAATTAGGCATGTGTTTAAAAACCTATGTGCCAAACTGTGTTGATATGTGAGTTTTACTATAAAGATCCCTAGCTTGGGACACACTCATGTTCTAGACTGCGCCAACATACTAAGAGAAATAGGAAAATCCACAACTTAATAACACACTCGTACCCTACACCATGTGCTTAGAGAGCTAAAGATAAGAGGATTATGCAATATGAGAAACATATATGCCCTAGGATGTATTTTTATTGTATTAAAAACAATATATCCATGACCTAAGAAAATGTCCATGACCCAAGTTGTGTATTTAGAAAACTATTTTCAAGAGGCTCCATAATTTAGGCTATGCATATGCCCTAGATTGTGTCCATGCTTTTCATACCTAGAATAGGTTAAGGTCCAGGCAATGACCAGGCCGCAAACCATGTTACTAAAATTTTTTTAGACTACGGGTCATGCTAGATCCCCACTTTCAACCCTCTCTTCATTTTTCTCTTAATGTCTCTTAATTTCTTTAAACGTTGACTACGTAAATCAAATTCTCAAATAAAAGAACTAGAATTTCGACATTTCCCCTTATTTTCCATCAAGATTCACTAACTTTTTCACCTAAAAAATTCCATATTTCTTATAAATTAGGGCTTCAAACTCATCTTTTTGGGAATTTTTGCATTTTGAGCAATTCTTTGCTTAGTCTAGCTTTCAAAACATTCAATCTAACTTTACTAATGAGTTCTCGTGACATATGAGTTTTTCTAAAAGGATCCCTAGCTTGGAACACACTCATATCAGATCGTGTCATCATACCAAGAGAAATAAGATTTATAGCCTAAGAACACATTCATGCTTTACACCATATATTTAAAGAGTTCAAGATAAGAGGATCGCACAGCCTAGGAAAAGCACATATGCCTTAGGCTGTATCTTTATGGTAATAAAAAATAGTAAATCCATGACCTTACAACATGTTCGTTCCCCAAGTTGTGTATTTAAAAAATATTTTCAAGAGGCTCCATAATTTAGGCCATGCATGTGCCCTAAATTATGTCCCTACTTTTCATAACCTTAATATTCCAAGGTCGACGCAATGACCATGTCACAAACGATGTTACTAAATTTTTTTTAAACTTAGGGGTCATGCTAGATCCCTACTTTTAGCCCTCTCTTTATTTTTCTCTCAGTGTCTCTTAATTTCTTTAAACATTGACTACTTAAATCAAATTCCCAAATAAAAGAACTAGAATTTCAACATTCTCCTTATTTTCCATCAAGATTCACTAACTTTTTCACCTAAAAAATTCCATATTTCTCATAAATTAGGGGTTCAAACTCATCTCTTTGGTGATTTTTGCATTTTAAGCAATTCTTTGCTCAGTTTCGATTTGAAACATTCAATCTAACTCTAAAAATGAGCTAACCATTCACAAGTAAAAGAAAGAAGGCACAGGTAGTTATAGGTGGCTCTAAAAGTAGATCACACATATTGCCTAGGATTTCATCTAAAATTAAATACCTATGCTTACACTGCCCAATGACAAACATCTTGAACAATATGCTTACTTAAAACTTGGAAATTTTGAAGAAAATAAAAGCATAGATTAGAATTGTCAGGAACGTGCAAGTTCAATGGATAAAGTTCGGAGTTATGTTGCCAGTGAAAGGTGGAAATTAGTTTTTGATATAATTGATAATGCTTAACTAAGAAATCACTTTAGAAATTTGAACTATTATTAAAAGTGGTAAGGCATGCTAAAAATGATGAAAAAGATGTAAGAAATTTAGGTTAAGGGAACTAAATGATCATTGACTTTTAATGCAATTGTATAGTGATGCGTGTTTGGCATACTCAAATAGGTGAAAATGAAGGAATTTCAATGCTTAGTAACTAATTTCCCCGTCGAGATTTATATGCCAACACCTAAGGTGTTTTGGAGAACTATATCAGCAATCAATTATGACTATGATTATAATCCTTCAGCAACCAAGAGGACACAAATTACCTCTTTTATACTTAGATACATATACTGATATCTCATTCACTTTCGGGGAGAAAGGAGAGATAAGAGTAGCCACTTATAGGGATTAATTCTATTTTTGGTACATATTTAAAAAGAGACCATGTCATATAGGTTACTGTTTTGTTGTATTTGTAATACATGAGTAACGAAAATTATAGCACGATATGCGGCGGGTATGATAAGATGGTACTTGTTATTGATACATTCAATTGTTTTTCTTGTTGCTAGAAGAAGAAAACATACATCTAAATGAAATTGAGACCTATGTGTTCATTGGAAATAACATTTCTATGCTTACTTTTTTGTTGTGTTACTGGTTTTGCAGGGTAGAAGGGCATCATTAAGAAGGCAATTTCTTTACAAATATTTTCTTACGCCGCCAATATTGAAGGAGGTGATTCTTGTTCTAGAAAAAATAGTTAATGTCAAAGCAGTTGCTTAGGAGGATACCCCCAGGTTTTAAATGCGTTTTAATTTTGTTTGCTTTATTACATTGATAATTTTTCCTAAATTTCGCAGCAGTTGGCCCAGCAAAAAGGTGACTTGCAGAAAGTAGTTTCTCCCTCTTATATAATAAAGTATGGAGTTTATGTGCCCATATCCGATAACAGCCATTTCTGAAAAGAATTAAATTGATGGGATCCACAGCATTAGTTCTAACATAATGCCATTATTTATTTTCTATATCATATGTTTGAATACAGTTTGTCAAAACAAAATGGACCCTTGATCATCTCACATTTACATTTTTCTTTTGTCATAGACTAATCTATGATCATCCATAAGATAATTTTTATTTTCTATAATTTTTCTGTCTTGTTTCATGGCTTAATTATTATGTAGGGAGAGAAAGGAGCTCAAATCCTATTTATTCCTGAGCTGGTTGACTTTGTCACATCATCCCTCTATAAGGTAGATTTTATTTTCTCAAAATATATGCTCCTGCAAATGGTAAGTTGCTTAATGTGTATTTGTGAAGAAAAACTTTTCACCCTATAGTATCTTTGGTAACAACACCCCTAGCATAACTGTTTCCCATTTGTACAAATTAATGAAGTTGTCTTCACTCCTTAGATTCTTAAATGACAGTCTATCAATTGCTTGAACCTTTCGGTGAAAAAACATGTAAATTTACCGACGATGCTAAATTAGTTAGTGCACATGACATGATGGTAAATGACTTTTTATCTTTCAAGTTGGTAATGTTTTGGTTTCTCTTGTTCAAAAATACCACTGGATTATGAACCACCAAGGTTGCAAGCTCTTGTATCAATAATGTTTTATATCAAATTTATTTGATGATATTTTAGCTTGGTTGCTAATTTACAGGACCAAGTCATTTAGGGTCGTAGAAGCATCACTCAGGGTTGATGCTTTAACTAGTGCAGGCTTTAAGATTTCACGATCGAAACTAGTTGATCTGGTGAGGTGCTCTCTATTCTTCTCAGTTGAATCTATCCAATGATTTCCTCTCCCTATACTCGTGCACAATTTGTCTCAATGTTGGTGGTGAAATCCTCTACAATGTGCATATAGAATACTGAGACAATTTATAAGTCTAACATGTGGATGAAACAAAAAGTTCTAGTAGTCTGGGGTATTAAACATACAGTAAATATAGGAGAATCATCTCTAAACTGTCATTTTGTCTAGCATCATGAGACTGAATTGATATGTTTTCGGTAATAATTTATTTTTAAAATGAAGGATTGCGTTATTTTTGTTTGTTTATGCCCTTGTAGCCAATTTATTTTGGTTGTAAATTATTTGTATGACATTATTATTATTATTATTCAATAAAAGACATTCTTTATCTTTGTGTATTTGTTAATTATTTAATTATTAATCATAAAGATAA
>JANQBM010000221.1:26170792-26186653 GCA_025594535.1 Erythroxylum domingense
TCGTTTTGATTAAGCAATGAAAG
Source organism: Erythroxylum domingense (assembly GCA_025594535.1). Lineage (NCBI taxonomy): Eukaryota > Viridiplantae > Streptophyta > Magnoliopsida > Malpighiales > Erythroxylaceae > Erythroxylum > Erythroxylum domingense. The sequence continues at coordinate 26,170,816 of JANQBM010000221.1, forward strand.
TAAGAGTTGAAGAAGTTCCCTTTGTACATGTTCAAAACTATCTTCTTTGTTGGGGTTGTTAATTGTTTTTGGAAATGGAATGGTATGTTATTAGATGGCCCTAAATATATTTAAAATCCATTGTCATGCTGGGAGTCATATATGTACATTTAGTGTTTGTTGGATCCAGGTCTTTTGGAATATGTAAAAGCTCATAATAGACAAAAGAAGAAAAGCGGGACACAGCTACAACACCACCTTGGACAAATTTAGTGGTCTAAATTTCACTAATGCACTGTATTAATCTAGGCAGAATGGATAAAGTTGTCTTTAAGAAAATTGTAGTTCGTCCTCTTAGCTTTCCAACTATATATCTTATGAAAATTTTGTTCTTAAGACAAAAGAGATATGACCTTTACACGATAACATCACTGGTGCTAGCAGAGGATGCAGCACTATCCATGACAAAATTTGTGTCCTAATTTCAATGATTAAACTGTATTGATGTAGGCTGAATTAGACAAAGTTATCTTCATAAAAGTTTTAGCTTATCCTCTAATATTTCAAATGGTAAAAAGTTTGAAATTTTTGGACATCATAATCGAGAGATATGGGTTTTACAAGATAGTGTCGCTGGATAGGGTATATGCTGGACAACTTCTAGGGAAGTAACTGATTTGAGTTTCTCATTACAACTTTGAGCTTCCGGCCTTCTTCTCACTTGATCTTCACCCAATTCTAATGTAATGTAGCTATAAAATAAGTACCGAGACCTGGTCCTAACAGTAAATGATGGAACATAAAAAGGATCCTAGCAAAGAATGCAAGTAAATATCATGACAAGTACTTAAGCAACTAGATGTGTTTTAGATGGTTCACTTCTTTCTATTGAATGTTTTCAACTTGAATACATATAACACATATACCAATAGTAAGATCCACTTGATTTTTAAGAAGCTAGTGATATTTTAAAGAAATCTAAGATTTGTTCAACATTTCATCAGTTTGGTTTGATGTATCAATTCGAGCCAAAAGAAAAAGAAAATCAAAATTCAAGAAATTGGTGCCCATTATAGCATATAGTAAGCTCTCCAAAATGTTCAAACAAAGCTGCTAGCTATTAGAGGTAGACATGAATTATGACTGGACTTGAGAAGAACATGCAATAACCATTTTTTATTTAAGCAATCATAAGTTCAAAGTGTTAACTAATGACAAACAAATTGATACAGTAAAGAATGTGATGTGAGATCAATATTAAATATGGCATTCTTCAACTCTTAACATAGAAAAAAAAAAGAAAGAAGAGAAATTGTAAAAGAAAAAACCAATACCATAACATACCAGTGAGATCACCGGTGATGAGGATAGGGATGGTATTGATCATGCTAAGAGCATGACCAATGATATTCCTAAAGTCAAAGGCCCTATTAGGGTGGTGTACGCTAAAGTGAAGATTAGAAAGCTGGACTACCATATCACTGATTCTGGGCCTCCTTCAACTTTTATGACTTTACCTTGCCATTTTTTATGTTGTGAAGTTATGAATCCCTCTCGTCCCATTTCTTCTTCTTCTTCTTCCATTCTTGGTTTTTGAAGCAAGACAAAGAATTATCGATGTGAAATAAAAAATTAAAACCTTCAATTTTATCTCAACAATTTTCTTAACTTTAGTTCCAAATTAAATATGATGATGAACAAACAATCTAAATTGAGTAGCTTGGGAAAAAAGGAGACTTTTTGAAAATGTATAACAAAAATTAGAATGCAACAGATATACAGAATAAACATCAAAAGAAGCAAAGAAGCAAGCAATGTAACTTTTTAAGTAATGTTATGCATACAAATTTAGCATGGAGCTCCAATCTATGTCCCTTACCTATGCACCAATAGAGTTCCAATTTCACAAATCATTTCTCAGGAGTGAAAGGGAAAAAAAGGAAGAAGTCTTGATTCAACCCAGTTTAAATCTATCAGCAGATAACCTGAAAGTCTCATTTTATGTCAAAAAGAAAGGGAAACAACGAAATTGATAGCACAAAATTCCAAGCGTAACCCAGAATTTGTCCTCGATGCAGCATACTGACCCAATAACCAAAAAAGAATATATGCGGGCAAAATTTATAAAGTTTCAGTGCAAAGAATTGTGTTACACTTGAACAGTTACACGCATACTTGGACAGAGACATATAAAAGCAAGTCACAAAAGAATTGGTAATTGGAACAGAAAGTATAAGAAAGAAAAGGGAAAAGAAGCAGCAACCCTTCATTTTAACCCAATGATGACTCAATAAGACTGTGGTTATTTCCGTTTTCTTTAAGGGGAAAGGCCAAGCAATGATTAGACTCTCTGCCAAGGTCATCACTTACTATACGAAATTAAGTGGTTGAGAAATTTTTATTGAAGTACTTCCCACTAGCGAAGCTTCAAAGATGAGGAATGTTATCTCCTCCTACTCCTAGGCTGATTCCAAAATGCTATATGATATATGGGATCGATTCAAGGAGATGTTGAGAAAATGTCGACATCATGTTTTATTACTTTGGATGCAGATCCAAACCTTTTGTAATGGTCTGAATTAGAATACAAAGTAGCCAATAAATGTAGTGGCTAGGGGTACTCTCAATAATAAGACCCCAGAAGCAGCCTAGGATCATATTGAAGACATGGTACTAAATAAATACCAGTGGTGCTCTTCTTGTGTAAGCCCCCAAATTGTACCCTAGTTGGAATATTACATATTCATGAAAGTACATGTATGATAGGTGTTAAAATTGTGATATGATTATAAAATTGCTTGTCTTGAATTTTGAATAATACTTAGTCAATTGGAATTAATTAATACCATTAGAGAATTGAGTTATTTAAATGGATATTTAGACTAGGAAATAAGTTGGTATATGAAAATTAGTATGACTAAGCCTATACTTTGAATGACATTTGACATAGTTAAATATGTGACAAATGGACTGGTAATTGATGGAAACATAGACCAACTATTATGTGCCATGTGGACTAATTATTTGGAGACATGTGGACTAATGATCATTTAATGACATATAATAGCATGATAAGAAGACAAATGGAAATTAAATGTGTGGATTGGTGGCAGCCTAATCCATTGATACATAGCATTACATGCTAATTGATACATGTTTAAGGAATTTGAAGACACCTAGCATCTTGGCTAAACAAAGTTTCTGCCGTGTTTTCTCTTGTTTCTCTATCACCACTGAAACCTCTGACTCCCTCTTAACTTCTAGAATTTTGGTTTGTTTTGGATATCTTCACTTGGAAATCTTTGTAAGTTATTGCATCAAGAAAGCTAACTCATGCTAGCTTCTATGCTACTATCTTTTTGGTGCTAAAAGCATCCTACTTTCACCTTAATCTTATATGTGTGCTGATTGTTTGGAAAGGCTAACTTAACTGGTTCTTTGAAGTAGGAATTTGAAGTTAAAGAGGCAAGGGAATGCTAAACTTTATTTCCTGTTATAATATGAAATGTTTATTTGAGTCAGTGAAAGAGGCGGTGAGTCGATTTGGTGGGATTCGGTTACTGGAAGCCCGTACAACATAAGTTGTCTGAGTCTGGGTTTGCTTCTATTATTTGGGACCCTTTTCTTTGTGAGAAAACACAGGTGGGTTTTGCTTTAAAAGAAGGGCCTTTGGTTAATCTTTTGGAGATTTTGAGGTTGTCGCATGTTTTGGTGCAAAATTCATAGTGTTTCTAGATGGTTATTTTTGTTGTCAAATAAAGTTATAGTCTTTAACTAGTGAGGATATGATGAGATTAGTTTATTTTTGCATCTCTAGTTATGGGGCTTTCTGGGGTTTCCTTAGGTTTTCTTTTTCCTTTCATTTCAAACTATTTCTTTGATCATCTAGTTGTTGGTTGGGTCATTTAGGGTTCAAACATTCTCGGGGTTTCTTTTAATTGTTGGTTCTTCTGTGGTTTAATATCAAGATTTGATTTAACATTCAAATGTTTTCTTTTACACTTTTGCGTCTGAGAATAATGTTATATCTCTATTCACTAGTTTTAGTCTTCTTTCATCGCTTTTGGTGCTTCCGTTGCTTGGTGCTTTCGTTTCTCCAGTGAGCGATCAGAGTCGGAGGTGGCATTCTAGTAAATAGCTTCATATGGAATGACAAATCTTGTTTTCTATGGTAATGGCAACTGTGACATAGACCAGATCTGGGTTTTGTTTGTTTTTCCCTTGTTTGTTTATGAATCGATGTTTGTGTCAAAAATTTGTGGTCTTAAGCTTACAAAGATCACTTAATCTTTTGGTTGTATTGATTTGTTATTGGTGATGATATCTGTATCATAGTTTCTTGAGTTACTAACACACTAACTTTCCCTTTTGCTAATTTCTTTGAAGTTTCATTGTGGGGTTTGACCTTGATTTATGAAAGTGCCATCAAAACCTTAACTTTCCTTTCTTCTATTTACTCTATCTCTAGGTTTTGTTTGGGATCTTAATCCTAATATTCTCTTGCTTGGTAAATTTTGGCGATCTTTTCCCATAGATTGGGTGATTGTTGCTTGTCAATGCTTGTTTAGATCGATATGGATTTTTCCTTGGATTTAAAGATTAGATTGTGTGTTTTCTTGATCTTCTGTTTGCTCATTGCATTATGACTACTTGGTTTTTGCTCTTTTTGGGTTTTTAGCTGTTTTAATAATTAGGCATGTTAGTTGTCTAGTTGTGATATTTTTTCTTTTCTTTCGAATCATAGTTTCTTCTCTTCTTTTTTGTTGATTATTACTTTTCTATTGTCAAAATTATAGGTGCGTATAAGTTTACGACCTTAATATGTCATTACTAGGTTGCGATGGCTTTGAAAAGCACTAAGCTTTTTGGAGTCATTTGATGTCTCTCATCTTATGACGACGTTGTTGACAATGAGAACGGTGATGGTGGTACAGGCATTAATCTCGACGGCGAGGTGGGTGGTAGTCAAATGGTGGTTGAAGGTGGAAAAATCTAGGTGTTTCGCGAGAAGGCAGGTGATATTGTGTGTGTTGGACAGAGTGGTGGTCGTAAGGAAGAGGGTAAGTAATAGTAAGGAGGGGAGCGAAACTGAAGAGAGGTGCAATGTGATAGACTTAGAGTGAAGGGAGGGAGTGTCTGTTTAGGAGCTTTATAGTTTGTAGTTTGAAGTGTGGTCTGAGTTACACTTATAGAAGCATGCAGTTCAAGAGTTTTTTAGGTGTTAGAAGTGTCACACGGTCGTCATTCCAAGCAAGTATGTATTTACTCTTTTTCACGTTAATTCTGCATTGATGTAAGGTAGGACAAGTTGCATCTCTTTAGGCTTTAAGTCGGAATACATTCATCAGGTACGCTTTTACCTTTCGCTTATCTAAGTTTCGTGATGCTTCACTTACTAACCTTATGCCTCTATCAGTATAAGACAAGTCCGTTAGATTGATTTTTTTAACTTGGTACATCAACCTTTTCTTTTAATATATTTTATTCTATTTATTTATTCAATTATTTTAATTTTATTTACATACTTTTTTAGCATATCAGTTTTATATATCTACTCTTTTAACCTGCATCATTTTTTTTCATTGTCACATTTGTACGTGGGTCTACTAGAAACAGCCTCTCTATTCTGTAGGGATAAGGTTGCATACTATTAGACCTTCCCAGACTCTGCTTTATTGTGGCATTTTAGACTGGGTGCAATGATGATGAGGAGAATTGAATGCTGGAAAAATGATCCTTATATGATAATTTCTGGTTTGGTATTACCATGTGGAAGATATTGATTTGCAAGTTACTTAATGAATGATTTTTGAATTGGTTCTGGACATGAATTTGATGTGGAATTGAGGCATGAATAAGGTGGAATTGAAGTGGAATTGATGAACTATGGTGAAGGGGTGTTGAAGGTGTAAGAAGTGAGTTATTTGTAAAGGTTCCACTAAACAAACCTTGGTATTTTAACCATAACTTGACCTGTAGATATATAAATAGGGTGATTTTAATTGTAGGTTAAACTAAATACATATTTCTTCAATTTATAGAGGAATAGAATTTTGTTTCTATCTCTAAGGGATATGAAAATTGGCTTAAAGTTGAGATTGGTTATTATCACTATTTAAGAATAGTCTATAGTATTTTGGATATAACTTTAAGAATAACTAACCAAATTGTATTAACTTTAGTTCATTAGAAACTTAAGATATAGAGGAACATTTTTTTAGAAGAACATATTGCCTAGAAACCTCAGTTTTTATGTCAGAATGACCATACACCAACTGACCCGAAACCTATCATGAGAAAATATGGAAATGTATAAGAAATGGCCATGATCATGGCACCCATCCCACAATCGTGGGTAGATGAAGTAGCTTCCGTCATGATGGGCAATAATTAAGGAGGACAAATGTTGGTTTTAAACAATTTTTGGACTATATAAGGTTAAAGTACTAAATTATGGTCTAAATGGGCTTAATTGAGGTTGAAAATGAACCTAAATGATTTGAGTAGAAGTTAATATAGTTATGGATTATTAATTGAGGTAATAACTTAAAGAATATGTGATTGTTTAATAATGTGTCTAATGTTAAAATGTATGATATGTTTAAGATGAATATGTTTTTAAGAATATAAATGTGTTCCAAGGTGTAATATATGATGTGAATTGGATATGGATGTTTGTGAATTGGGAGTTTCTATGATGTTATATAATATATAATGACTTAATGTTTCATTGACATATTGATAGAAATTATTATGTTATGAGGCATATTGAGTTTGATCAAAAAGGAGTGAATATATGTTCAATTTGCAAAAAATGTAATAAAAACATATGTTATGCAGTACATCTTTTGCATGTGATTCTAAAACCTAAAGTGGTTTGTTTTTTTTTAATTTCCAAGTCTGAGTCGCGGGTAAATAGACATGCCTAGAAGGGTTTGTAGCTGCTCATATGGCACTTTGGTGTCTCCTGATATTGACACCCCGATGGCTCCTAATAATGATACTTCGGTGCCTGAGACATAAGTCTCTCCTGTTCTAGTCCCGTTACTCACTTCTGTATAAAAGATAGACATGCTAACTTGCTTTGTGTTTTGATGTATGATTAATTTTGATATAAGCTAAGTTTAGTTCTAATGCAAGATAAATTTTTTTCTGAAATAAGATGAATTCTGATTTGATACAAGTTCTAATTTGTTTTGGCACAATTATGTTCTTTTTTGAGATTTGTGCATTCTGTTTTAAAGCAACGGTATCTTGTTTTGATATTTATATGTTTCGTTTTGTATTGATGAATCAAGGACTGTTCTAAGACATGTAATATTTGAGTTGCTCTTGAATATGAATAATAAAGGCTGCTTATGATATGATTTGATTTTGAACATGTGAATGTTAGATGACTGTTAGAAACAGTTACCATTTTATGTCTTGTTTAGTTATTCCCCACTAAGCTATATCATTAGTACGGTGGTTTTGCCTTTGTGTAGATTATGATAAAAAGACTTAAGGCTGGGACAATTGCAGTGGCCAATAAGGGACTTGATATGCTTGGAAGATGCTTTGTTTGAGTTGTATTAAATGTAATGAAACATATTATATTTTGTGTAAATGGTTTGTAATAACCTTAATATAGTTTGGATTTGAATTTAAGGTTTGTATTTAATAAATACCATGTGTATGTTATGTTCTGAATATGACCCAACCATTGATGAATGAAATGAATGTTCTTTGAGTTTTTAGAAATGCTTTAGTATGTTTTGGATTATTTTGGTTATTTTTTGGGTAGCATCTGTATATCATCCCAGGGGGTATGTGGATGTTACGTCATTTGGTATCAGAGCATGGTTTAGACAATTCTGGTTTAACCAACACTTAACTATTGCTTATACATGAATATAAGAGTTATGTTTAGCCTAATGCGGTTTGTCCTATATTTTGATTATATAATTAAATATGGAAAGGTCTCACGAAGCTATTGACCCTTTGGGGAGAGTAATAATCTTGAGCGATCTCATCCATCTATATCTGGACCCTTTGGGGTGAATTGAGATGAAATATCACCACCTACACCTCCAGCTCAGGGGGAGGTTTTGGTTAAGCTATCGCAAGACATAATGACTTTTCTATTCTGTATAATGGTACCCAAGGCTTTGATTGATTAGTTGCGAAAGTATGGAGTTGAGGAATTTACTAGAACATCTATGGAGGAGTCTAAAAGAGCTGAGTTTTGGTTAGAGAAGGTGAAGAGGGTGTTAGATGAAATTAGTTGCCCACTAGATCAGATGGTGCACTATGCTGTCTCTCTTCTTCAGGGAGTAGCCTATGAATAGTGGAAGTTTGTTATAAGAAATCCTTAATTACCGGAGCTTCTGACTTGGGATTTCTTTTCTTGAGAGTTTAAAGCCAAATATACGAGGGAAGCTTATAGAAAGGAGAAGTGGAAGTAATTTCTAAACCTGAAGCAGAAAAACCTGTCTGTTGTTGAGTACGATAGAGAGTTTAATCGACTCAGCAAGTATGCTCCAGATGTGCATTGATTACAAGTAACTGAATAGAGTCACAGTGAAGAATAAGTATCCGTTACCAAGAATAGAAGATCTATTTGATCAATTGAAAGGTGTAGGAGTATTTTCCAAGACAGATTTACGATCAGGATACTATTAACTTCGGGTAAAGGACGTGGATGTTCTGAAAACTTCATTCAGGACTCGTTGGGGACATTATGAATTCTTAGTGATGCCATTTGGGTTAACTAATGCTCCAGTTGCATTCATGGATCTGATGAATATAATGTTTAGGCCCTATTTAAACTAGTTTGTAGTTGTGTTCATAGATAATATCTTGGTCTATTCCAAGAATAAGTATGATCACATTGAGCATCTGTGTTGATTGGAAAACAACTCTTAGTTTTATGCTCAAAAACTGCAAGTGTACGGATCGTGACTTGTAGTTAAAAAGCGGATATCGATCCTATGGGGATTGATGCCTAAACACCACTTAATTTAAATCAAACTTTGTTAAAGAAACAAAATTGTGTAATAATTTAAATCAAACTTTGTTTAAGAAACAAAATTGTGTAATGGAAGTAATATGAAAAATTAAACTAAAATTAAAAGACTAATAATTTTAACATCAAAGTAGCTAATAAGATGAGTGGCAAAATGCTCCCATATCTCTCTAAACCTTCATTGTTGGCCTCGGGTCTCGGTCCTTATTTCATGGCGACAAAACACCAAAAATTTGGGTATTTTTTAAAATAAAAACACAAATACTTATATATAAAATTTATATGAAAATAAAAAGAATTAAATTTCTTGATGAGAGTAAGAACAATTAAACAAAAAAATATAGTATAAAACAAAATAGACATGAAAATAATTTGGATTGGGCGTTAAACGAATAATCAACAAATGAATTAACGAATTAAAAACAAAACAAAAAAGGAGAAGAGTCATGAGTGTGAGTTTCCATTTCTCATACTCGTGAGACATACTTGTTGTGATTGTGCTTGTGAACAATTGTGACTTTTGGTGAATAGTGATGGAGAAATGAGGTGCGCACGATCACAACTTTCCAGCCGAGCACACCCACTTTAAAACATCATAACTTTCGATCCCGAAGTCCAAAAATTACAAAATTTATGTAGTTAGAAAGCTAAGAGAAAGATGTACAACTTTTATGAAGATAACTTTGTCAAAATTTTCCTAGATCAGTATAGGTTATTCCTTAAAGTTTCATATCACATTTTATCCCCTTTTTCCCTTTTCTTGCTATCATCTGTCAATATATACTCTTACACAATATCACGAGACCCGAATCCAACAATCATAGATTATACTTACATAACTCCCATTAAAGCAATTTCTTCAGAAAAATCTATCCAAAGGTCTTCTAACAACCAACAATTTTATTTCCCACAATGCCATCTTAACAAAAGAGAAATTCTAAACATATACAAAGAGAATTTCTGTAACTTTTACTATTAATTCTCAGAAAAACAGAGTTTGTGCACAACTTCATATTACATATCCAAAGCCACATCAGTAGCATAATACAAAACACATTCATAAATGTTCATACCTGATATACTTCTAGAATGCCAAGAGTTTCTAAACTAACTAGTTATAAAAGACCAAAATCTTGGAGTTGCCAAAGCTTTGTAAGGGCTCAGTAATGATCTGCTTTTTCTTCACCTGAGGAGTGTAAAAATAATGGGGTGAGCTGGGAAGCTCAATAGCTAATATGCTTATAGCCATCGGTGATGAGCCATATACACACACACAACCAAACATATTTATATATTCATTTCCAGTTAACAGAACACTTAATTTAAATGCTATCACATAAATCATATCATATATTTTCCAACCATTATACAAAGCATTCCATCATATATCATACTTAGCAAATCACAATGAATGCACAAACAATATGGCTCGAGAGAATCCCATGAAACATAATGGTGAAACTGAAGTTTACACCATGAACAGAATGAGTTCATTTTTTGGAGCTCGTATGCCACGAACAGCCAGCCAGGAGAAGGTTTTAGGTCAGCGTGTACATCATGAACATAATCGTATCTCTCTTACCCACATAAGCAGATTTTCTAATGCCTACATATTTCTTAACATATTCATTATTTTCACGCTTTTTGAAAATTTTCTGTTTTGCATCAATACTAAAATGTAGTTTCTTTCAAAGTAAACACGATAACAATTCATAGGACATTTTTCCCACATTTATAATGAGTAAAAGCAAGCATTTAAGTACACATACAAACAAATAATTTTAGCCCATCATCATAAAAACTATAAACATATTACCCACCTATCTACTTGAAATTCCAAGATCAAGTTTCTTCTTCTTCTTATTCTTGCCTTCGACTTTCTTGGTTCCCTTCAGACAACCATATTTTCATCCAAATCAACATACACGAATAGGACTTCTATAAAGCTATATTATCCAAAAATGAGCTGAGACTTAATTTACTCTTGGTTTATCTAAGTTAGAAGAACTAAGACCTAGTTAAAAGTTTATAAAAAATCTAAGAACATAAATTTCTTGTTCCTTTTCTTTTTCTCTTCATTTATAGCACAAAACCTATTTTCTTTACTTCCTTATTCTATCAAAACAAGAAGAATAAATAAATGGTTACCTAAAACTCATCTAAACCTTCTTCTTCCACTTCTTATCTCCTTTTTCTTTCTTTCCTTCTTCTCCTCTCTAAGCTTCGATTCTCCTTCTCTTCTTTTAGGTTCTTCTATTACTTTCTCTCTCTTTTCTTTCTTAATATGCACGACTCTCTTCTCTTCTTTTCTTATTATTTTAAGACCCACTTTTATCTTTCCAAGCTTACCCTTCCTTACTAATCTAATGCCTTCTAACTCCTTAACTTAATTCTAACTCTTTCTTTTAATTCATGTAACCACATGAGATTTATAATATATAAAATTAAACTCCAAAATTGCTAATTCAAGAATTCTAACATATATTTATGCTTGCAAATTTAAAGAAAAATTTGGGGTCCAACATTAATAATTCTTCCTTCCTTTTCTAGTTAAAGTTATTATTGACCTTTCTATTTTGATTAATAGTAACTTTACCTTTCTTTCCTACCTTTCATCTTGCTTACTTTCTTACCATGCAAGGAATGGAATCACCAATGGATCACACAACTAGTTACTATGTAGCTTCACCCAAAAGCCATACTAGTTATTTCCAAGGAATCCTCCCTAGCTTTGATCCCTTCTCTCACCTGTTAAGTCCCTTACTCCTCCCTTAGAGTTGCATAAGGCCCTATATCCTATTACCTTACAAAGCTTTATAAAAACCTTGAATGCATAATAAGCCATTCCTTTTATAGCTCACCTCTTACTAGTGTAGTACTAAGAGGATTTAAACCTCCATCCTTTGGTTCATCTATATAAACTACTTATGATCCCATGCCACCTAAAACATGGAATAAGGTGGTTAAAGACCACTCTCCTTTAGTAAGGATCCATACATTCCCTAGGTACCTATATCTAGTGAACCTACCCTAGTGTCCTTACCAATCACGATCCTCTAAGGACAGATGACACATTGGTCAAACATGTTAGTAAGCCTTTACGTGGACAAAATACCTCCATTCCTTTAAATTAGAGGTAGAAGCAAGGTGGTTGAAATCTGTCCTTAAGAAAACCATGGTTACTAAGGAATATTAATCCTCTTTAGGTTCATAGATGAATAAAAGATGAATAGAATATTAGAACAAAGTCCCTAGCATTTCTATGTTAAGCTACTAATCCTTGAGAAATGAAAATCTAGGCTATGCCTTAACAACAAAGCTTGTACCTCATCCCCATTTGAAGCACTTCTATAAAATCCCTCTGGAATATTAAACAACCTTATGTCTTAGTTACCTAGAAAACATCTTAAGGAAACCTTTTAATCTTGATGAACACATAGTATACATTAGGTAGACTAGTTTAATTAATGTCGGTATTGAAGTAGAGGTATAGAAGAAACTACATAATATCCTAAGGTTATTATGATTGGAAGAAAAAGGTGCTCTTAGAAAAATGGATAGTACTCTATTACATCCTTAAAAGCCCATAAGGCATTTACCTAATAAAATATGAAAACCTACTGGGAGTAATTTTAATTCAAGCTATAGAGAAACTCACTTATTAATAATATAAGTTGTCAATTAAATAAGGGGACAAGTTTGCTTATATTTAAAGAAAAAGTTGCTCCCAATGGGAATATTATATAACTTAACAACTATAAAATTTAGGCAACATATGGCATAAGCAAAAGAAACTTAAAGCACATGTAATCTAATATTTCAAATAGGCTTTAGATAGCTCTAAAGGCCTTTCCCCTTTTATTAATTATATAAAAGCCTAAATCCAAAAAATATTATAAATCAACATGCCATGTTACTAATAACTCCATTTTAAAGTCAAGAAGTTAAGGATGCCCTTTTTAGTATGGATGTAAACAAAGCTCTAGGAACCAAAGAATTAAATGACTTTTTCTTCCAGAAATCTTCAAATTTAGTAAGGGAAATGGTCATTAAGGTAGTACTCGAATTCTTCTCCTTAGGTAAGCAACTTAAGGATTTCAACAAAACTTTCTTTTTTTAATCCCTAAAGCTAAAAACCCCAAAAAGGCTACAAGACTATAGAACAATATCTACAATGTTATATAAAAAATCATCTCTTAAATGATTGATTTTACACTTGTTGCAAGCTTTTATACTTGTAGCCATAATGCATTCCATTATCAATTCATTTCAAGAAACATTCATTTAAGGAAGAAGCATTTGAGAAAACATAATGTTAGCCTATGATCTATTTATCAACTACCACGCAGAACTTAATATAAAGAGTTGTGCCTTAAAAATAGACTTCAATAAAATCTGTCTCAATTGAATAGGGATTTCTATTCAAGGCATTAAAAGTTTTTGGTTTCCCTTTTATGTTCATATTATGGATTCACCAATGTGTTACCATAACTTCCTTTAATATCCTTATTAATGGAGAACCTAAATACCTACCAGGGGACTAAGGGGCCTAAGACAAAGAGACTCTTTTTCATGTTACCTTTTTAACACTTACATGGAAGCACTCTTATGAGTTGCTAAGAAGAATATCAATAATTGCCAAAAATTCTAGCATCACCATAAATGTAGGAAATCACAACTTTTCAGTCTAACAATTATAGATTATATCATTATGCTTTGCAAAGTTGATTATGACTCATATAATTCCTTGCTCAACTCCCTTGAAACATTCCATAATCTCTTAGGTGTCACCATTAACAAAAGGAAAACCAACATTATATCATCTACAATATAAAAGATCTTTAAATATTAAGTTTTCAAATCTTCAAGATTTTAAAGTATCTAACCTCCCTTTATAAACTTAGGAATCTTAATTGTGACCTTTAGACTCACCTATCAGATTGCCAACACCTCTTTTATGCCATTCATTTAGAGTAACAAGTTTCTCTCATTTATAGTGAGACTTCAACTAATAATGTTTATTCATTGTGGCTTATAAGCCTACTAGTGTGGCCGTCTATTTCTCTCCAGTAAAGTCACCATGGATATTAAAAGAGTATATAAAAACTACTTCCATAGTGGAAACCTAAGCAACTACTCAAAGGATAAAATTAAATGTATGCAAGTGCACACGCCTAAATACCAAGTGATTTGGGACTGAAATATATCAAAATCATGAAAAGATTCTCCTAGCCAAAAGAATTTGGAAACTCTTTAATGATAAAAAATCTATATTGGTAAAATAAGTGAACATCTAGTTCCTATATGGCTAAAGCCTTTGGATAGCACACCTTAATTCTAATACTTATTGGCCTTACAATAGATGCTCAAATTAAGAGGGAAACTAACAATACATTTGAAGCATATAATAAGAAATAAAAAAGGAACTTGGTTATGGTATGGCCTGTGGCACCCCTTAGTCTCTGTACCTCCTTTTAAATGTTGAAAACATGATGCATAACTTTATAGCTGCCTTTAAGGTCAAGTTCCTAATCAACAATAACTCTTAGTCATAGTCTCATCACCTGTCTATAAACTATTCCAACATTATCAACCAAACTATTATAGTCAGGACAAAGTCGTTGGTCGAAATATACTTCATGTCCCTCCCCCAACTCTCGCACAGTAGGGAGCCTTGTGCACTGGGGTTTGTTGACTTTAACTTTAACTTCTCTTCACTAATAGATTCTATATTGAAATTTTTGTTGAGTCAAATCTTATTTTCATTGGTTACACTTAGTTTGGAACCACTTGAACCTACCAATAGCATCTTTTATCCTATGGCTTGCAATTAAGGGGAACCTTAACACTAAAGATAGGTTCATTCTATAACTCCAACAACTAGGATTGCCCCTTTTACAATAGCCATCGTGAGAACCTCGATCACCTATTTTTAAAGTTCATCTTTGTGAGGAACACATGACTCACAATATTTCAATTGTGTAACCTCTAATGTAATTCCAATAATTAGACCAAATTATTACATGGGCAAGCATAGTTAAATTGAGAAACAAATATAAAACAAATGTCTGCAAGATCTTTGTTAGTTGTTCCATATGTAAAAGAAGAGGAATAATAGAATTTTTACAATAACTCTAATGATTCCCTTTTCTTTATGAGGAACTCTATATAATAGATAAGGGAGATTCTCATTATTAGGAATATCACACCAAACATCAAATGGAACCTACCTCAAAGATGGAACTCATAGATGGATATTCTAAGTTTAGGCACCTTTAGAAATCAAGATCCTCAACTAGTACATTCTACAAGCACAAGGATGGAAGCATGTTGGACCTCGTTTCTGGAGCCCAACATCGCACATGGGACCATGAAGCTTAAGCGTGGAGGAGAGCTTAGAATTTGGAAATTTAAAAGAAAATTCCTTCGGAAGCAAAGGCGGGCTTCGCCGTGGCGAACTGTGGGTTTCGCCTCGATAAACATATTGGAAAATTCCTTGGAACTTTCGGGAATTTTACGCAGCGGCGAACATATTGAACTTCGTCGCCGCAAGCCCGAAATTTTATTTTTATCGCGGTGACCTTTTGATCTCACCACGGCGAACATGTGTGAGTAAACCTCACTGACCTTTTGGGTGAATTACGCCGCAGAGAACTTTTGGCTTCGCCGCGGCGAAAACCCCTGTGACTGAACCCTCAACCCAAAGTGTCCTATCTTACTACATGCAAACTTAAAATCTTTCAACCCCATTCATTTGTACAAACCAAAAACAAAAATGGATAAGAACCTAACCACAAACAAACTCTCAAAATCTTAATCTCATTTTCAAAATCGAATACTTTGTAAAAACATAAG
>JANQBM010000221.1:26190943-26208612 GCA_025594535.1 Erythroxylum domingense
GCGCAAAACTCACTATTCACAACTGCATGAGCATGAGATGTGTTAATTTACCACACCTGGACCCATTTCTTTGGTCCAACCCGTTCTCTGGAAACGGGATGTTACAATCAAGGTGGACTTTTAGAAAGCATTTGATAATGTTGAATATGGATTCATTCTACAGACCCTACAATTAATGGGCTTCCCAGAGGTGTTTGTCAAGTGGCTAAAGGCCTGCATTACTAAACCTTCCTATTCTATTCTTGTAAATGGTACTCCAACAGAAGTTATCAGGGGTGCTCGAGGCTTACGTCAAGGTGATCCTATTTCTCCCTATCTTTTTCTTATCTGTATGGAGGTACTCAGTCAACTTATTCAGCAAAGAATGGGACAATGTAAGGCATTTAGATACCACTTTAAAAGTAAAAAGATTAGGCTGGTCAACCTATGCTTTATTGATGACCTACTGCTATTCTCCAAAGTCCATAGCAGGTCAATCGAACTCCTTATGAACACCTTGCCAACATTTAGGGATCTTTCTGGACTGGAGATAAATTTCAATAAAAGACACTTTATCTTAGCAAAAGGGGAAACTACAATGGAGGGCATCATCTCTCAACTAACAGGAATGATCAGAAAACATGCCCCTTTGACCTATTTTGGACTTCTTATAACCACCAAAAGAATACAATTTTCTGAATGTCAGCCTTTGCTGGAAAAAATACAAAAAAGGCTAGGAATGTGGTCTAATCGAGTGTTATCTTTTAGAGGGAGGCTCTAACTTATTAAAGGAGTTCTGAATTCCCTACACATTTATTGGTCCTCTCATAAATCACTAGCCCAAGGAGTGATCAAATCCATTGAAAAGATATTCCGAAGATTCCTATGGGGTAACCTCACATCCAACAGTAACTTTGTTAAGGTTAAATGGACAGAGGTGTGCAAAAGGAAAGAGAATGGGGGCCTTGGACTGATTTTAATTTCATCCTTTAACAAAGCAGCCTTGGAAAAGAATCTTTGGAATATCCTTCTAGAAAAGAAATCACTATAGGTCCGATGGCTACACAGTTATATACTGAAGGGAACTAGTATTTGGTCCCTCTCTATCAAGCCTTCCTATTCATGGAAATTGATCCAGCTACTGAAACTTCGAGCTCTGATTGAACCTCTAGTCAAATGCAAGATTGGGAATGGAGAGAAAGTTTTTTTATGGTTTGACAATTGGACAGGACATGGACCACTAATCAGAAACACTCAGGCTACCCACCTATGGCATGATGTTCCTACAACTGAGAAAGTCAAATATGTCATATCAGAAGATCAATGGAACCTCCCATCTGAGCTGTAGACTTTGACTCCAAACTATCCACCTAATCTTATAAGGGAGGATGTTTATTATTGTCTCAACCTACCACCAAATACGTCCAGCCTAGCTAAATTCAAGAGATAGCTGATGGGCCAAAGCACCACACAAGCTTGGTTCCCAGTAGTATGACATAAGGCACTGATGCCAAGCTACTCCTTTATCTTATGGCTAGCAGTCCTAAATCACCTAAGCACTATGGATAGACTACACTTTCTGTCAACAAACAGTGTTTATGTCCTATGTCAGACAAATTTGGAAACAAGGGATCATCTGTTCTTCCAATGCCCCTTTTCGCAGAACATATGGGAGCGTATTAAGGTACTCAATTCTACCCCTAACGTAGGTACAACTTTCTCAGAAGCCATGGACTGGCATCTGCAGTTGTCCCACGTGCCTAAGTCAACGATGAACATGTACATTATCTCTTTCGCCTCCTCCATTAAGGAGATATGGCGAGAGAGAAATCTAAGGAGATTCCAAAATAATTATTGCATAGATCTAGAGGTTTTTAGATCTCTGATTGTAAGCATCATAGAGAAATTCCTTTATGCATCAAACTCAGCATAGATATGTAGTACACTAGCTTCATCATAGAGACTTAACTAGTAATGTAAGGGCCACAAAGTGCAGGGAATAAAGCCGTACCTGGACTGTCGGCTTTCCTAATGATACCACGGGACTCCACAGAGCTTCATTGGTGAGGGGTTCAGGGTCTCTTATCATAACCAGTGGAGAAAGACCGTATGGTTAAAACAGGTTCTATAAACAGAGAAAAGGAAAGCAAAGATGGCTAATCAACACATATCCTACTTTTTTAGTACCTGGGTTACAAGGGTGTTCGACAATCCCATTGCATGGAGAGGGAGGGTAGAGCTTGCAATAAGCGAAGGATTTCCAATTAATAGAGGCTTTATTCACGGAGAGAAAACGGAAGAATTCACCGGGCACAACTCCTTACCAGCAAGTGGAGACAGAAGCATTTGGAGCAGAGAGCACCACAGATTAATAAGAAGATTCTTCAATGGAACGACCATGAAACCTTTTCTAATTAGTTAACAGGAATCCCGAAGGAACTCTTGAGCACAAAGGAGTTTTTATTCAAAGAGTGAATGAAGAAAAACTCAACCCAAGAACATAACTTCTTACCGTCAGCGGAGACTGAAGCAATCGGCGCAGAGAGAAAAGAGGCAATAACCCTAATTTGGAATGATTGCACGTGGAGGCATAAAAAGGTAAACTACTTTCCCCTAATAGGAGCACCTCTTGTGTAACTCAACGAAGTCATTTTTTTTAAATTGTAACTCAACGTAGTTGATTGGATTAGTGACAATGCGGCATCGTATTGACAAGCAGGAGCTTGTGTTTTATACGTGGGACAAAGACATCTACTTTCAATACATTTTAACTTTTCAAAAAAATCTTTAGCTTTATTAAACCTCGGATCCATCTTCCAAAAATTCACGCAATCCAAAAATAAAACAAAAAGCTATTACGAGTTGTACCTTCTCAAATTTGTATTTTATTAGGATAACGTCGTTGTTTTGTGCAGAAGCTACTTTTGATACATTTAATAGGTTCCGCTTTGTCATTATGATGCCAGTCCATCTTTATGTTACTTTGGTGATTAGTATACAATCTATTTCATTTTTCCATCCTTTTCTGCTACACTCTTGATTAGCTGTACCGAACAATAAATGGAATATTCCAACGTCCTCCTTTTTAACTTGCACGTTTCCTTGAAAATGAATACTCGATAAACAAATGAAATCCAAAATGTAAGCCATCTTTCACCAAAATTAAGCTTGGAATCCCCATTGGCAGCCCATAAAAATGAATCAGTGTGGAGTTTGGAGGATGCATATAACGATGTTGTTGCTAGCAACTGTAAGGGTAGCGATGGCTCATCATACAAGTAAAAGTATACCAACCACACTCGAAGGACCTTTTGAGCCTTTCACTCGCAGTTTTGACAGTTCGCTACGTAGAGGGAGTGATGACTTGCCCATGAACCATCCGCGCCTTAAGAAGAATGTCACTTCCAACTTCCCGGAGCAGATAGCACTGGCACTCTCTTCTCCAACGTCTATGTGGGTTTCTTGGGTCACTGGTAGTTTACTATTTCTTGTTTGATCATTCCTTGTCTCGATTATGTTACTACTTGGTTTGGTGGATTTTGTGTTATTCTTTTCCTAGAGTAGTTGTTGTTTGGATTTTTTCAGGGGACGCACAGATTGGTTTTAATGTCACTCCTCTTGATCCCGCTTCTGTGGCAAGTGAGGTATGGTATGGTAAAGAAAGTGGGAAATATACAAGTAAACAGAGAGGTAATTCCAGTGTTTACAGTCAGTTGTATCCGTTTGAGGGACTTCAGAACTACACCTCTGCTGTCATTCACCACGTGAGGATTGTTGGTAATTATATAAACCTCAACCTTTTAACTATAAAATAGTTAGGCTCCAAAGCAGTTGATCAAACCTATAGGACGAGTGAAAACTAAACTCTGAGATCTAAATAGATAGAATAACTCTTCCATAACTGTTCACTTAAGTGGATGATTGAGAGGTGGGGATCTTCAATCTCCATTCATTATGGCAACAAGTTTATTCTGTTAATGATTAAAGAGTTAGTTCTGATGAACACGGAGATGAATAGTTGGTAATCTATTTTCATCTGACTATTTTAGCTTTTCCTTTTATGCAAGATTAAATAATCTATCTTGTGCTTAAAGTATGTCATCTTGAAGATTCTTTTACTAATAAAATCAAGGTTAAGATCATTGATACACTTCCCATAGTAGCCTGTATTGCAACCTAGTTGCTTATGTGTAGTGGAAGGTGATCATGTTGGTTAAATCTTCCTGAATTTTATGGTTCCAGCATTTTACAAGCAATTGATGGCTTAGTGTTTTGTTTTCCAGAATGAAGCAATTGGTGGCAGCTGTGTGGAAACTAAATGCTGCGAACTGTGTTTCAAAGATTAATGTTTCAATTTTTATGTGATTAATGTGTCTATTTCAGCTTCAAGTTGTACCCTCATTTACCTTGAATGATTTTCTATTTGATGAGTCTTTCCCCTTGCAGATCTTGAACCTGGGACAAAATACTATTACATTTGTGGAGATAGTTCGATTCCATCAATGAGTGAAGAACGCACCTTTAAAATGTTACCATTGCCTAGGCCTGATTCATATCCTCGTAGAATAGCAGTTATTGGAGATCTAGGTTTGACAAGCAATTCATCAACCACCATAGACCATGTGATCTTTAATGATCCATCACTGATTTTAATGGTTGGAGATTTAACATACGCAAATCAATATCTTACAACTGGTGGGAAGGGTGCTTCATGCTTCTCATGTGCTTTCCCTGATGCACCTATAAGAGAGACATATCAACCTCGCTGGGATGGCTGGGGAAGGTAACATTTCTATTGGAATCCTTGGGGGATCAAGTTTTGACTAGGGATAGGAATGAGGTAAATAGATTAACAAAATTCGGTACGTAGTAAGTTTTATCATATTAACAAAACCGGATACTTGTAGGTTTTATATCTTTATTTTTGCCGATACAAATTGATGGTATACTGATGCATTTTTTACACTCTAGTGGTGCCTCAAAATTGATATCTCACTGTAGCTAAAACAACTCAAAAGTTCAGGTTCATGGAGCCACTGATTTCAAGAGTTCCTATGATGGTCATTGAAGGAAACCATGAAATTGAACCTCAAGTTTCTAGTATAACTTTCAAATCATATTCAACTAGGTTTGCTTTTCCATCAGAAGAGTCCGGCTCCAACAGTAACTTCTACTATTCTTTTGATGCTGGAGGTGTACACTTTATCATGTTGGGAGCATATGTTGACTACAACGTTACCGGTTTGTCATTTCATTTCTTCATATTGCCACTTGAAAATTGAATATACATGATTCAGGAATTTTACGTCACTGTGTTGTGTAGCTCACTTTCAAAATCCATTGCAGCTTTTAAAGTAAGCTACATTGCTATTAATTCCAGGTGCTCAGTATGATTGGCTAAAGAAAGATCTATACCAAGTGGATCGCACTAAGATCCCTTGGCTTGTAGCTGCATGGCATCCACCTTGGTACAATAGTTATTCCTCACATTATCAAGAATTTGAATGTATGAGGCAGGAAATGGAAGCGCTTCTTTATCAATATCATGTTGACATTGTTTTCTCTGGACACGTAAGTAGGACCTCTCGCCAGTTAAAAGAACATTGATCATTTTCATATACAGCTTTCTTGTAAAGTAGTGTAATACAGTAAAGGAAACAGTTTCTGGATTAATTTCACAAAAAGATAATGATGGAAGTTGATGTGACTATTACAGAGGTTAATCAGATGGTTTGAAGCGTAAATTGCTACATTTTGGATTTTGAACTCCTGAAAGAAATCGATGTAGGACAAATAGAAAAAGTACTAACTTGTAGCTACAACTCTCAAAATAAGTAATAGGCTGCTAGAATATCAAGTTTTAGGTTTGGATTTCAATTTGGATGCTAAAATTTCAGATTTGGTATAGCTGGGATTTTTGTGTCTTTGATTGTTGGAAATTTAGGCATAGGATTTTGGGATTTAATATGATTGGAATCTAAGATTTTGGTTGCTGGAATTTCAGGTTAGAATTGCTGGAATTTAGTGAGGAATACAAAGAATGGAGGGTAGGAAATTAGGAATCGCTCCTACAGTTTGAGAATCACTCATAGAAGAAAGTATCACAAGCTCTAGTTAAAAACTCAAGTTTGTAAAAAATTTCATATTGTTATTCTTGAAGGGCTAAATATACACATTTTTATAGACAGGTTGTTAGAATAGTGTTCTAGTAGGAAAGGATTCCTAACAAATTTAAATCTTATTCTAATATAGATTTAATTCCTAAACAACTAGGATAACCTATCTATAGAATAACATATTTAATTCACCACTACTTCTTATCTAATAGGAAATCGTAACACAATCTAAATTTCAGCTCTTTTCTTTTTCCTCAACTCAATTTCAATCCTCATCTCACCAAGTTAAGGCTTGTGGTTGACTAATTTTTTCTCTTTTGTTTCTTCTATAGACTTTAAGCCCTTTTATATCAATTTCCCCCCAACTTGTTTGAATTGTTCCTCGACATAGAAAGTGATAAATATTGATTATATAAGTCTAGATTCAACTTCTAAAATTTAGATTCTAAAATTGTAGTGCTGTCAGAAACTGGTCTTCTTTTCCACTTGACGAGAAATTGTTGATATCCTCCATCTCTCATGGCAATAATGTGTTCATCTAGAACATCAAGTATCTCCTCTTTAAGATGAGGAATTGTTAGAATTCTCACAACTTGAGGAGGAGATTGTCTATCATCATATCCATGATAAATAATTAAGTCCACCAAAGATAGGACTAATTCCTGTCACTTGGTAATTTCAAAACATAAATATTAACACTTATTTTCTTGATTATTTTATAAGGTCCAATACTCCGTGAATAAAGTTTCTTATATTTCCCTTTCGGAAAATGCTCTGGACGAATCCTAACCATCACTATGTCCCTTTTATTGAGTTCTACCAATCGACTATGTTGATCAGCATATTCTTTATAAGATAAATTGTTGGTTGTTATCTTTTGTCGTACCTCATCAAAAATGTCCCTCATGTTTGTGTAAAACCTTTAACTTCAGCATTCACTTGTGTTGTTTACGGTAAAGGAACTGGGTAAATAAGCTTCCTTGGTTGAATTCCGAAGAATATCTTAAAAGGAGTTTTACCAGTTGACCTATTTATAGAATTGTTGTATGAAAAATTTTGCCATAGGAAGAATTAGGTCCCAATTTTTTCATTGTCTCAAATTAAACATCTTAATAAATCTCCCAAGCTTGTCTTCACATCTTCGTTTGTCCTTCAATTTGGAGATGGAAAGAAATAGAAATTGAAGCTTAGTGTTCATTATTTTTCATAGAGTTCTTCAGAAATAACTCATAAACTTCACGTCATGATCAGAAATGATTGTTAAAGGTAATCCATGGAGATGTAAAACTTCTTTGAAGAAGAGTTTAGCAATATGGACAGCATCATAATTCTTGGATCATGGAAAGAAATTACTCATCTTGAAATACCTGTCCACCACTACGAAAATAGAATCATAGCCTCTTATAGTTTTAGGTATTCCCAAGACAAAATCCATACTTAAATCCTTCCATGGTTCATGAGGCATGGGCAGTGATGTGTATAATCCACAATTTCGTTTCTTTCTTTCAGTTAATTGACATGTTCGACATTGTCATAAGACTTGAGACACTTTCCACTTTAAAGAATGCCAATAAAAATGATCTTTAACCAGTACAATGGTTTTATCTCTTCCAAAGTGTCTTGGTGCCCCCCTCCTCTATGTAATTATCAAATAGCATACTCCTTTATAGAAATATTGGGTAGGCAAAGTCGGTTTCCTTTGAAAAAGTAGTCATCGTGGATCACAAAAGGAAAGTATTGGTGTCTTTGTCCAGATGTAATTTCCGAATAGATTATTCTAAAATCTTGATTTGAAACATATTATTTTTTCATTTTATCGAGCATTACAACTTTTACTGCCAAAATGTTAAACAAATAGCTCTTTCTGCAATACATCTGTTGCCTATGCTTGATAACCAAGTTAAATTGCTTCACAAATTCACTCCATAAGTTGTGCCTTTTGTTCAAGTTCTAATGAGATTTGAAGTGTTTAAAAGATTTATGATTTGAATATAGAATAAACTCCTTGTATGAGAGATAGTGACATTAATTGTAAAGAGCATGTACGATTATATAAAATTCCTTGTCATAGGTCAAGTATCGTTGTTTCTCTTCTCTTAAACTTCTCACTGAAGTAAGCAATGAGATGTCCCTCTTGGTTGAGTACGGCTCCAATTCCCACATGAGATGCGTCACAAGCAACTTCAAATTCCTTAGAAAAATATGGAAGTTGTAAAATAAGAGATTCAATCATTTGTTTCTTGAGTTCTTCAAATGCTTTAGTTGTTGTCTTCATCCAAGTAACTTGTCCTTCTTCCTGCAATTAGTAATAGATGCCATTATGGCGCTGAAATTACAAATAAATGACCTATAAAATGTTTCTAGACTATGGAAACTTCGTGTCTTATGTACATCTTTTCGAATAGGCCAATTAAGGATGACCTTAATCTTCTCATGATTCATCTCTACTCCATAATAGGATATAATAAAACCTAAAAATAAAACACTTGATTGCATGAAAGAACACTTCTTTAAGTTTATATAAAGTTTCTCTTGCTTCAAAACTCGCAAGACTTGTAGATGTAATAGGCACTATCATAAAATGTTTGGTGCATTAGAGAGTCCAAATGGCATCACCAACTATTCATAAAGTCCCTCTTTAGTCTTAAAAGCCATTTTCTATTCATCTCCAGGTCTTATTCTAATTTGATGGTATTCACTTCGTAAGTCTATCTAGGTAAAGATAGTAGCTCCAGTCAACATGTCTAACATGCCATCAAGGCAAGGTATTGAAAATCTATACCTTATTGTGATCTCATTTATCGCCTGACAATGAATACACATTTGTCAACTTTCATCTTTTTTTTTGAGTCAATAGTGTCAAAACTCCACATGAATTAAGACTTTTTTGAATAAATCCTTTTTTCAGCAATTGTTTTACTTTCTAGAATTTTCGAGTGTATGTCATTTGTTCATGTTCATATTAGAGGGAAATTAGATCTTAGGGCTCTAAAATGTGTGTTTTTGGGCTATTCTTCGACTCAAAAACGATATAGTGTTACCATCCTTCATCAAAACAACTCTATGTCTCAATAGATGTCACATTCAATGACCAAGATTCTTATTTCATCAATCCTTCTCTTCTGGGGGAGAATTCAATTAGGGAAGACAATGGAAGTTTTTGGCTTGATCTGATTCCTATGTCCAATTCTATAGCACCAATCTTTCCTTTTTATTCATCCTGTTGAAACCATATGTCAGAACAACCATCTGACCCTATTCGTGAACAACCCATATTTGAATCCTTTCTTTAAGAACAAAGTGAAACACAAGAAAAACCTGATTGTAAACCCTTGGAGATTTGAGATTTCACAAAGACAAGCTGTTCAGAAGAAAAAGGACAGTTGTTCCTAAACCTACATAAGTTCAAGAGTCCAACTTAGATTCTCCACACGAGGTAACAATTTCTAATCCTACATTACAAAATAAAACTAAAGCTCTTTTGGATAATGATAAGCAAGACCTTCCTATTGCCATCAAAAAAGTAACCAGAGAGTAGGCATGGCAATTAGGTCCCGGTCTGACCAGACCCGAGAGTGTACTAAACAACCATTATACCCTCTTACACATTTCTTATCATTTAAAAATTTTTCACCGTCTCACAGAACCTTCCTTGTGAGCCTAAATACTACTACCATCCTACCATCTTATTTGAGGTTTTATCTAATGAAAAGTGAAAACAAACTACGAATGTGGAGATGGAGGCAATGGAAAAAAACAAAACTTGGGAATTAGTAAAGTTACCTGTAAGAAAGAAACCAGTGGGTTGTAAGTGGGTATATATGGTGAAATATAGGGCAGATAGATCAGTTGAAAGATACAACGTGCGACTAGGAGCAAATGACTATACTTAGACTTTTGTGATTGATTACTTGGAGAATTTTGCTCTTGTTGCAAAGTTAAATGCGGTTAGAGGATTTTTGTTACTAGCAACTAATTATGGTTGGGAACTGGAATAGTTTGATGTCAATAATGCATTTCTATATGGAGATCTAGAAGAAGAATTTTATATAGAAGTTCCGCCAAGTTATAGGAAAATTTTGGCTGCTCATACTGTGTGTAAGTTGAAGAAGGCACTATATGGCCTTAAGCAATCGCCTTAAGCATGGTTCGGAAGATTTGCTCAAGTTATATTCGCTATCAGATATAGGCAAAGTCAACGAGTTCATACATTGTTTATCAAACACTCTCCTTTGAAGGGAGTAACAACTCTTCTAGTATATGTTGATGATATAAAGTGACGGAGGATGATGATAAAGAGAAACAGCTTTTGAGTCAACGATTAGCTAAGGAATTGGAGATTAAGGCATTGGGAAGGTTGAAGTATTTCCTTGGAATTGAAGTCGCACATTTTAGGCAAAGAATTTTTATCTCACAACAAAAGTATGTTATAGATCTTCACAAGGAAACAGGCAAGACAACATGCAAACCTGCAAGCACCCCTGTTGATCCGAATCTTAAGCTTGGCAAAGAAGAGGAGGATGTTGTAGTAGATAAAGAGATGTATCAGCACCTAGTAGGAAGAATAATTTATCTGTCTCACGCATGACCGGATATAGCATATTCAATAAGTGTAATTAGTTAGTTTATGCATAGTCCAAAGGAAGTTCATCTGCAAGTAGCTTAAAGAGTACTTCAATATCTTAAAGGAACACTAGGGAAAGGTATTTTGTTATAAAGAAATGGATGTTTGGTTCTTGAGGCATACACAGATGTTGATTATGTTGGATCTATTGTTGATAGAAGATCAACTTCAGGATATTGCACTTTTCTTGGTGGGAACCTAATGACTTGGAGAAACAAACAAAAAGGTGTAATGGCTTGATCAATTGCATAGGCTGAGTTTCGGGTGAAGGCTCAAGGTGTGTGTGAACTAATTTGGTTGAAGATTATTCTTGAAGATTTGAAGATTAAGTGGGATGGCCCTATGAGACTATATTGCAACAATAAATCTGCAATCAGCATTGAATGATTGCTTGTATTTGATTAAATTTTCTGTTATATTAGAATATCCCATAAATCATGAGATTAGATAATATCCCATAAATTATGGGATTAGATATTGTACTAGAATTATTAGTTTTCACTTATACTAGAATTTTGTATATAAGTTATACCTGCTGCAAACGTTAGAGATATGCAAAAGATATAGTCCTATTCAAATTTTAACACATGTATAGGGCATGCAATTATAGAACAAAAGCTGCTGATGCTTATCTTTTTTATCCGTAACTAATATTTCAGTCTTAGATACTAGAAGAGATGTAATATGGCGCATAATTCTGCCTTTCAGGTACATGCTTATGAGCGGATGAACAGAGTTTTTGACTATACTTTGGATCCATGTGGTCCTGTTTACATAACAGTCGGTGATGGTGGAAATATTGAGGAGGTTGATGTTAACCATGCAGATGATCCTGGAAATTGCCCTTCTGCTGGAGACAACATGCCCGAGTTTGGAGGGGTATGTCATATAAATTTTACTTCAGGCCCAGCTCAAGGCAAGTTTTGTTGGGACAAGCAACCAGAGTGGAGTGCGTTCAGAGAAGGCAGTTTTGGGCATGGAATACTTGAGGTATAGTTTTATGATCATAACTCAAATCCCTTTTATATATTTGATATGCTATCCATACATCTGATAACAAGAATATTACTCTCTGTTACTTCATGTAACTAATACTGAATTTCTCTCATGATATGCTTATTAATTGATTTCATTTTTCCTATCATCATCTACAATTTTGGTCCATATGCCCCACGGCTTATCTAATATGCATCAAGACGCATGTATAACATTTCCTTGAAAACGATAGCTATCATATGATGTAGACATTGTTTTTTACTGGTGAACGAGTATATATATGTCCACATTTTGGTAATTTACTGCCTATTGTGATTACATGAGATTGTTAAGATTTATGTTAGTGAAACTAAAATGTTGAACTTTCCTGTATTCCATTAAGTACCTTGTCAAGAGGGTAAATAAAGTAAAACGGGACCTGTTTTATGTCTGTGAGGAGCATTTTTATACGACAAAAATCTTTCTTTGTTTCTATTCTATTTTCCTTGAGAAGCTAGTCAAGTGACGCATAACCAAAGCACAGTAGTTGTAAGACGTAATTCACTTGTCCTCAAAAGGGATAAGAAATCAACATGACTTTAGCCTGCCCCTGAAACGACCTCTGTATTCATTAAGTGGCTTTTGTAGTTGTAATCTGTAACTTATCGTGCATGCATCTTTTTTATATTCCTCAAAACAGGTCATAAATTCTACATATGCATTATGGACTTGGCATAGAAATCAGGACACTTACAAGGAAGACAGCCGTGGTGATCAAATATACATTGTGCGACAGCCTGAATTTTGTTCGTCGCACAAGCTATAAAAGTAATTCTTTATGCTATTTTTTGAACTCAGTGAAACCCAATAAGATCTGCTATTCTTATTGAACAATGCAATGCATAATTTTGTTCATTCGTATCTAGGGATGTTCGAACTAAAGTCGATGGAAGAGCAGGTAGTAAATTCCACCTTTGCTAGCACTAGCTGATGCGTGTTTATTGTCTATTATATGCCAATTAGTTGCTGTTGAACGAAAACTACCCTGATAAAATATTAATCAAAGATTTAAAAAACGGACTGGACTGGCTAGTTCAACCCGAAAAAGTATGAACGGGGTAGCTTTCCGGTCCGGTTCATAGTTATAATCGTTATAATAAAAAACCGACTGGTTTATTACTTAATCGGTAGGTTGTTCGTATAACGTAAGTAAAAAGAAATTGTAACCTAATCATCTTCTTCACTCTTCTTCAAGTTTTGATTTTTCAGACTCCAGATATGACCAAACTTCAATATCTTTTATTTGTTCTATCTTGAAAGCATTTTCAGTCTCTATCTCTTATCTAACTCAACTTCTTTGTACAACTCTTTAGTTTTGTATCTTTTGTTCAACCTGTTCAACAACAAACAGAGAAGATGCAAGATTAGGGATTTTTGGCTTTCACTTTTCAATCTTCCATTTACGTAACGAATAGGGTGTTTCTATTTTCATACATTAATTTTTTTCTTATTGTTTGACCATTCTTCCTTGATTCCTTTATTCGTTTTACTGGGTTATGATTCATGATTTATGTATATGTTGTAATACATAACGGGATCTTAGTTACGTGTACCGGATTGAATGTGAAAATAAAATAAACGAAGAAATGCAAAAAATACCTGATTTCAGTTTTGTAACTTCAAACGAGCTTTTCGAAGGTAAAACGAGCGCAAATCCACTGATATTTTTACGGGACTTGCTCACTGAGACTCGTTAAATCCTTTTTGTAGCTTTCTGTATATGTGAACCTCAGAATAGGTGAGAGTATCCTTACGTTCTCGATTTGTTACAACAGTTCAAGAGACCTTAACTTTCTTTATATAGTATTCATATCAGACGTCCTCATCAAAGGCTCAATATGGGTCTGGTCTACACTAATTGAGTCTATTTTTTTTCTTAAACTTTGGCCCATTAATTCAAATTATTTATTGGGTCATTTTATTATTTTAATCCGAATCAAATTTACATAACTTATCGATAAGTTATTAAAAAAACGTTAAAATGCAATTAATTGTTGTCCACTAAATGAAAAATTTTCTAACATTCTCTCTGTTGGACATAAATAATTGCGATATTGACTCAAGTTGAAAAACAATATAAAATTTGGTTAGGTCATGTTACTGTATTGATTAATCAAGTTTAAAAACAAAACATTTGATTTAAAGATAACAAAAGTCCATTACTTTATCCTACAATGCTTTCGATACTGAAAGATATCAGACACATGTGTCATGTATGACACAGGTCTAATATAATTACGAATATCTAATACCTTATTAATATGAATGAGAAAATGGAGTGTGACAAACTTAGATGATATTTATATGATATGTATCATCTTTCTATTTGTAAGTCTCGATTTCTTTAAACTTTATGTTAAATTGCATATGCAAAATTGTATTAGAAAAACCTTGTTTCCTTTCATTGAATGTTAAACAACATTAGAGAAAATATTTATGTTCTCTACCTGAATGCTAATTGCATTAGAGGATCTTTTTGGGATGAAAAAACTTATATCTCCCTGTGTCATTTGAAAAATCTATAGATATCCTTTTAACTGGTATGTGTTTTAATGACATAGGCTCAAAATCAATTTGTATATATGCCCAATGACGTTTAAAATACTTAAGATCGACACAAATATTAAGACTTTTACATGTATTGTGACTATGTATGATAACACGTAGTACTGAGGATAAACGATGATCATCTTTATTGATAAACTACTATACTGTCATAATACATCAAAACAAACTTTTAAGGACAAAACTTAATGATCCGTAACTACCAATGTCTAAAGACATCAATACACCCATACTGGATACATGTTTTTTAAACATATGTGGGCGAAGTCCCTTAGTTAAAGGATTTGTTAACATTTTCTCAGTCCTCAAATGCTCCACCTTAATGTCATCTTTTATTTATCAACTCTTTTATGGTCAATTATTTGACCTCTAAATGCTAAGACCTTGTCATATTTTTATTGTTGTTATTAAACAATACAGTAGCAAGATTATCATAGTACAATCGAATGGGTCTAACCTCCTTATTACCTGCAGACAACTTAAAAATCAATTTTTTGGGCAAACCGTCTACAAAGCAGCCCCATAGCATGTTATAACTTTTGCATCTTTGTCGAGGAAGTTATAAGTATCTACTTGACACTCTTCCATGGTATTTCACAATCTGCTAACGTGAAAATGTTAACTGAAGTGGACTTTCGACCATCCAAAAATATAGCAAAATTGGAATCTGAAAACCCTATGAGGTCTAGATTGTTGACTTGACTGTATGTCAACATATAATATTTGGTGAGTATTTCAACACTTGCTTGACTGTATTCTAGTTCCCAACTATCCAACAACAAATATGATGTTCTACCTAGTACATACCCGAGCATACATCAGGCAATCAATCATACTAGAATAAAAAACATTTCTCATAGCTTCTCTTTTCACTTCATTCTTTGGACACTGTGCTAAACATAGTCTCTCACTCTAAGATATTAATGCTACAACAGTTTTACTGTAAACCATATTAAACCTCTATAGCATATACTCAATGTACGCATTCTGTGATAGTCCTAACGAGTGTTGAGATTTGTCCGGTACATTCGCATACCTAGGACAAAAGATACTTCATTAAGGTCCTTTATATTGAAATGCTTGGCCAAAAATTGTTTAACTTCATTCAATATGGTTAAACTATTAAATGTGAGCAATATATCAACTACATGCGATGATAACTTTGCTCCCCTTGACCTTGTGATATAAGCATCTTTTAATTTTATTTTCCTTGAAGATGAAAGAAGTCAAAACCTTATTAAATATAAAGTTCCACTTTCGGGATGTTTGATGTAAACTATATATTGATTTTCTTGACGTACAAACTATGTTTGTTCTGTCTGGATCCTGAAAACTTTCAAGATACACCATATAGACTTTTTCATAAAGGTCTTTATTTAGGAAAGCAATTTTGACAGTCATATGATGTAATTTGATATCATTATGAGTTATAATTCTCATAATCACTCTGAATGTATCTTTAGAGAGTAAACGAGAGAAGTCAGCATTAAAGTCAACCTCCTCTCACTGAGTAAACCCTCTAGCAACTGAGCGAATCATAGATTGCTAAACTTTATCTTGAATCCTTTATGGTTTTAAACAGTTATTTTTAACTAACATGTTTGATTTGTTGAGACAAATCAATCTAGCTCCCATATTTTGTTGTGCTTCATGAATTGCATCTTATTCTTTATTGCGTCCCGCCACAAATTTGCATGGGTCCAGAAACAACATCTGTCAAAGTGACTAGATTTTCAACATGCCAATGTTATAGTCTTGTTTACTCAAATAGACTATGTATTCTAATGAGATAGCAGGTCGTCTCATTATAGTGGATCTGCATAATTGCTTTAGATTTAGTGCCCTAGGAACCTTTATATGTTCTGTTACGGGTTCCTGTTCCCTTAAAGAAATGATACTCAGACCAAGATCTACTGAACTTTATTATGTGAGGAACAAATACATAATTACTGTATTATCCATCCTATTATCGTGTGAAGGGTGAGAGGGTCCATCATTATCGTAGACATTGTATTCCAGACGCTCTATTGTTTGTGACTCCACAATTTAAGACCCTTCTTTATACAATAGAATCTGTAGTCTTTCAAACGGTTGGTATATCCTACTAAATAGCAATGAGTGGAACGAATATGCAAATTGTCTTCGCAAGGATTATATAAATGCACCTTATTAGGATAGCCCCATACACGAATGTGTATAAGGCTTCCTGTCTGTTTGATAATTAGGCAAGTTAGTCATGCTCTACATTGACATTGTCGTATCCTTTAGGGTGTGATTACACCTTTCAGCAATATATCATTTTGCTCAGGACTATTCGACACATTGATCTAAGTCACCATTCCAATTAATTGCATATATTTGGCAAATGGACATTTTCTTATTTTGAAACATCATGTTTGCCATAATACTCTCCTCCTTGATCAAATCTGAAATCTTTATGTATTTTCCTAACTAGTTCTCAACTGTAGTCTTAATGATCTTGATACCATCAAGGACTTCAAACTTTGCTTTAAGTAAGAACACATAAACTGTAATGACAATAATCATCTTTAAATGTCAGAAAATGTCTAGACTTATACAATGTAGATGCATAAGGTCCATCGAAATCCGTATGTATACGATCCAATTAGCCAGATACTTAAGTTGACTCATTATTTATTTTAGTTAACTTATTCTAAATCCAGAGTTGAGAGAATGTTATCCTCAATCAATCTCTCAATCCTAGCTCCAAAAATGTGGCCTAACCTTTATGTCATAACATGTATGACTTTTTCCTTTATCAGGGTTTTATATTTCATGGCCTGTTGGGCAATTTATGAAGAAACATATATCTTTCCAGAGTGAGACACATTCTATGTAAACCATATGACAAGAAAGTTGTATTGATACATTTCGTATTAATCAACAATTAAAGCATTAATTACAAAACATTAACTTTGTTTGTCTAAAATTTATGCAACAATCAAATATAAAATGTGCTGTGTAATACCAAATTGAACCTTGTTTAAAGTTCCAACCATACATTCCCCACAGATATATCATACACTACTTCATTGCTGCCAACCATCAGTGTCTACTCATCTTTAGTTGCTTTTATCCTAGATATGAATCTCTGTATTATGAAGACAACTCGATTAGATGCTCCATTTTCCAACCTCAAGGAACTTTATGCGATTATTATAAAATTAGATTCATTAATTGATAAGTCAAGGAGTTACCTGATAGTTTCTCTTTTTCCTTATAGGCCTTGATTTGCTTATATTCACAAGATCTTTACCAGCACTTGATTGACCTACTTCAACATACGGAGAATATTTAGCCTTTCTACCTTCGAACTTAACGGGCTTCAA
>JANQBM010000221.1:26222443-26237473 GCA_025594535.1 Erythroxylum domingense
GTGAGCCATCGATGATGGTCACTCACTGAGTTCGCAAAACTCACCTAAAATTTGCAATTATTTTTCAGGACTCAGAAAAATACCCCGTTAGGCAACGGGAGTATGCTTATTGCATGCGAGACAATATTAGAGGACGGGATCAGTTCGCGTCTGCACTGTTTTTCTTTATTTGTCACTGAATGTATTTTCCGCAAAAATGTTGTATTCTTTGGAATTGAATATTATAGTTTGTAATAATTTTGAGAAACTGAAAATGATTGTGTTTTTGTAATTTGAAATGGGCCGAAGTGGCTAATAAAAGTTTGGTTGATTACATTGTTTGTATCAAATGATTATTAAACAAAGTGTAACATTTTAGTTATTGATTTTCTGTTCTTTATGTTCATGGTTTTAAAAAAAAGATATACCAACTTTTTTATTGTTTAGTGATGTGGCACACCACCCTTGTGGGGCACAGACTCGGATATTACCGTCGATATCGGATTCGGGTCCAGCGGGAGTGGGATGTTACACACATGCTTTGTTATTATTGCTCACACATGCTTTAATCCAATTGGTCCATTAGTTGACTTTAGGAAAATTGTACATTGATCCTTCTTCTTCCTTTAATTCCCACATTGGCCTATGATCTTATCAATTTATTTCATTTCCCTATGTCTTAATTTTCTAATGGCATTACTTTCAAACAATTTGGTTAATTATATCGGGATTTATACTGCAAAAACTACAAGCTGTTTGAAAATAAGGACAACAGCCAGAATTTAAAGTTCTTAAAGTCAAAATCAGATTCCGGTTCCTTCATGAAAGTTTTAGACCTATGTCTCTAGTTTAATCTCCAATTGGAATATCCAATTTTGATGTCTACAGATCATGCAAGATATACTTAATTTGGATGTCTACAGATCATGCAAGATATACTTAATATCCAATTTAGATGTCTACACATCTCAAATCAACTAAGTTCGGTCTTATCATGCAAGAGCAACATAAAAATACATCCAATTTAGCCAAAAAAACATCCCATTTTCTTATGGAATACTTCTTTTATCAATTCCCCTCACATTACATTCATAAATCTAAGTAAAAATATTAAAAATTTCCATACATATTTCACGTCTAAGTATGTATATCCATACCAAAGCGAAAAATTATCCATTTATCCATGTCATTCATATTAAGTACCATTATATCTCTTACTATACTTAGATATACTTAATTCATTATGTTTACTGCTTAATACATCCTAGACATGCTATAATACTTCCAGGGTATATGTTGGGGCATCACATACTCAGTCAGGACAAGATTTCAAATGGGCATTAGCACCACTTATAACTTTTCTAGAAATTAAAATAAATGGATTTCCAAAACAATAAGGCTAGGCCTTAAAGATTTATATACAAGGCTAATATTTGGGTTCTACATAACTTACTAAACCAACCAAAATTACAAAGCCAAAGATACATACCAAAGGTAACTTGTAACTACTAATGTTACTATAAATGACACTTTGCAGAGATAGAAATAGTTTTCAGCTCATATAGAAGAGGTTTTTTTATGTTTAGTTACTTTTCTGCCTATGAATGGTCGTGTATCCAATTGTATATCTTCATGAGCTTCACATTTTTTGGGTTGCAAGATTGGATGCACATCCGTGCACCAAATACCCAAAAACCTAGTTTTTGCTATAAATTGACATTTTGGGAGGCCAAAGGGAGGAGAATCATTTTCGGACTTCATGAAGGGGCAGAAAACTTACTTTTTGGAGATCCATAAGGGGCTAAGCTTCCTTCTTCTAGTTCGAGGATGAAATTAACACTAAACATCACATTGAAGGCATATCGTCATTGTGTATTGTAATAGTTGTGTTTTGGATTCATATGCGGCAACTAATGATGTTGAATCATTAGGGATAACATAACATA
This sequence comes from Erythroxylum domingense, assembly GCA_025594535.1. Classification (NCBI taxonomy): domain Eukaryota; kingdom Viridiplantae; phylum Streptophyta; class Magnoliopsida; order Malpighiales; family Erythroxylaceae; genus Erythroxylum; species Erythroxylum domingense. The sequence goes on from JANQBM010000221.1 coordinate 26,224,369, forward strand.
TGTTAAATGACCCGAGCTTATGTGGTTGTTACCTAGATTGATCTATTTACCTTATTCGTAATGTGGCTATTTGACTAAATCTACAAAGCTTGTTTTAGGTTGTTCGATAGTTAGGTTTAATTAAAGAGCTTATTTTTATTTAATGCAATCTAAGGGAAAATTGGAGTTAACAGAGCTTGTTGTTAATCTACGATCAACAGTTTCTAAGAGAGGTGTGAAAACAATATGAAAATGACGTATGTTTAATTATATGTAGGATGAGATTAAGCCAAGTACTGGATTCTAAACGAATTAATCACTTTCATCATTTTTGACTGTTTTCTTTAATTTACTTTCATTAGTTCAATTGTACTTTGTTTTCTTAATTACATCAAACCAAACCCCCTTCATATCCTAAACATCAATTCTTCTCATTACAAAAGCTTTACACACACTCTCTGTGGATCCCTACTCACCACTGCTATAAAATTAGTTGTGCAAAGTTAGGTTTATTTTATGGTGCATTCAAGACGCATCAACAAAAATCCATGTATATATTTAAACAATGTGTGTTTTAGAGATGATGCTATGGATCTACTTAAGTCATAGTCGCCTTCCTTATTGATCATACTCTAGAATTAGCAAGAAGACATCCCATATAAAAAGTCTATTCGTAAGGTTAAGTAAGCTAGCATTCCCATAAATTTTTGGTTGTACAATCCCATAATGACAGGGAACTTCAAACAATTGATACGGACCATCTCCCTTAGCAGCTAAAATTGGATAATGTTCAGCCGATCCCAGTCATGACGTCCTTTCTCCACAACGAATGGGGAGAGCACCCTAAGTGTTAAATCCTAATATCAGGGCTTCATGATCTCGAAAAATTGGGAGCATGTTCCAACATCGATAAGGTCCCGAACTTACTGGACCAAACTGACCTACCCTAATGCTTCCTAGTTAAGGCTGCGACCTATTACAAAAGTCTTCTTCTTGAGTCATAGATAATACTCCTCATGTGTCGCAACATTAAAGAGTAACATCTAAGGTTGCTCTGGTGTCTAGTATGTGCAAGCTCCCCTTGAGTCTCTAGAGGACCCTTCTCATCATTGTCGATTCCTCGGTGCCTCTTTTATACATCACAGTCTCATAATTGTGCTTGAAACTTTAAATAAATGTAAGAAAATTGCAAACAAACTACAAAAATAATCGTTTCCCCACATTTATTTTTTATGCTCACTAAATTGATAAACGTAAAAACAAACTAGAAAAAGGAAAGTTAAACACATAGCAAAATCACGAACAAATAATCTAATGCAAACAATCAAATAGATAGATAAAATGAAATAAAATAATTATAAAATTAACTAATAACATAATTAATCACAAAATTGAAATAACAACACTGTAATTAACCAATATAATTAATCTAATTAATCAATTACAAAATTAAACCTAAATTTGAAATTAATAAACCTAATATGAAAAAATTACTAAAAATTAGCAAAAGTAAACATTGAATTAAAAAGAAAACAAATTCAATTAACTATAAAAACAACTAATTAATCCTAATTGCACATAAAATCATCACAATTTAATAATTAGTGAGTACATTTGTATAATGTGCAATTCCAATTGAAATCTCTTCCAATTTGCATGCAATCATCAAATTAAATCAATAAATCATATGGATGAGGATAAAATTCAAATATTAAACCAAAATTAACCACAAAATCAAGCAAATTTATACAAAATCACCAAACCCTAACCATAGCATTTTTTGGGGATAAATATCCCTAAAATTTTCAAAATACCCAATTATTCATGCATAAACAAGTGAAATAGATGAGAATATTTACTTAGGTATCGTGAATTTGCAAGAAAAATGCAAAAATTAGGTTAGAGAGGGAGAGTGGAGATGGAGAAGGTAGAGAGAGAAAGAAAATTAAAAGAATTATAGAGGTTGGGCAATTAAAGGTTGTCACAGATTTTCACCATCTACTACACAGTCGTGTAGCTAACCTTGTAATTCATAAACTCCGTAAAATCTAAGCCAGGCGTGTTAGTGATTGCAGACTTACACAGTTATGTATCTGATCGTGTAAGTCAACATGGGCATGTTTGATGGGTATGTAAGTTGACACGGGCATTTCTAATGGAGTTACTATAAATGTGTGCAACATGAAAAATAGTTGAACATATTTAAAAATTTTGTACTCAAATTTACAAAACTTTACCACGCATACCCTAACATGATAAATATGCACAATCTCTTCAGGATGCTTAATGTCCTAAACTATCACACATCAAAACTCAATAAAATCCTATACTAACATCAAAATAGAAACAAAATGAAATAGAATTTAAAAATAAAACCTAACATAGTTTTTAGGTTGCCTCCCAAGTAGCACTTGTTTAACATTATTAGGTTGATGTACCTTTAATGCTCATGGAGGCTTATAAAAATTGGGTTTTGATTATCTTACCATTAGTTCCATAACTTGTAAGTAAGCTACTTGTTACTTATTGTCGCATTTTTCCTTTAGTTAATTACCTTAAACTTGTAAAAGTTTTAGTTGACCTTTAATGGTAGAGCCCTACAAAATATTCAAAAATGAATCTTGACATTACTTACTAGATTCATTATCATCAATAAGCTTAAAGTAGGATTCATGACATTAGACATTTTAAATATAAACTCTTCATCCCCTACATTTAATATTAATTTGCCCCTTCACTAACATTGATAATTGACTTAGCAATTGCCAAAGAGGGTTGACTAAAGAATAGAGTTACCTCTACATCTTCCTCTATGTCAAGAATGACAAAATCTACTGTGAAGAAAAACTTATCAGCCTTAATAAGAATATCCTGTATAATGCCCCTAGGATGTTTTACCGATATATTTGCTAGTTGTACACTTATATCCTAATAGGTTTTAGTTTACCTAATCTCAATTTTTTAAATAATAAGGCATCATATTAATACCAACCCTGGGTAGACTAAAGCCTTATATATTTTTAAACTACCAATTCCAAAAGGGATAGTAAAACTCCCTAGACCTGTGAGCTTCTCTAGTAGCTTGCTTTTCATAATTTCTGAACACCTTCTACTAAGTGTTATAGTTGCTAACTCTTCTAACTTTTCCTTGTTTGATTGTAGCTCCTTTAAAATTTTTAAGTGCTGCAGCATCTACACAAGAGCTTCAACAAGGGCAAGTTAATATGAAGTTGCTTAAATATTTTAAGGAACTTACCGAAATGTGCATCTTCTCGGTTTTTCTTCACTTTAACATGATAAGGGATAATAAGTTTAAATTCCTTGAATTTTTTAAGGAGGCCTCCACCTTCAGCTTTTAGTTGACTTTTAGTAGTCTCCTTCTTCTTTTGGAGTTCATTTTCTTCTAGAAGCTTTTTTTCACTTTGAAGGGTAATTGCCATTACACGTTTTATAGGATTTATTTTTATGGTACTAGGCAAACTCCCTTGTGGTCTTTTATATACTAATTTTGTGATTTGACCAATTTGAACCTCCAAGTAACGTATAGAAGCCTTTGTTCATTGATTTCTTGCATCAAAATCTTGAAACTTTTTTATCTTAGAACAGGGTTGTTCCTTACTTGCCCTTAATTTCCCTAAGAGAAATTGTGGCAATTCCTACATCCTAGTTATAGGTATTGCTATATGGATTGTTTTGGGTTTAACAACATTTTCCACATAATCCACATGTTCGAGCTATAATGCTTTACAATTTTGATCTGAATGTTCTAGCCCACTCATCTAACACTGGATAACTTGACATTGTAGATTCATCATTAGTCTATCAACTTTTCTAGTCAGAGCTTTCTTTTGGTTGCGTCACTTCATCCACTTCATATACTCTTGCTGGCTTATTAAGTATGGCTTAAGAAGAACAACACTGATAATTGTTCATTGTCGTGTCTTCAATAAGGTCGTGAGCTACTTTTCGTTTATCATTACGACAGAGAGTTTAACCATTGCTTCATCTTTCCTTTTAATGAAAATGAGAATAATCGTAATATTATTACATTGTCATTAGCCTTATTGATCTTGAAGGTATCACAAATTTCTGGAAAATTTTAGATATATGCATTCGGATCTTCATCTAGTAGTCTATCAAATTAAACAGATTGTTGCTCCATTTGAATGATACTTGGCTTGATCTCAAAATTATTGGCATTCACAGTCAATCTAACAACGTTAGACTCCGCTTCTATTAAGTCTGGCCTAGCATAATTGAACATCATTTTTAGTAGTTCTACCATGGTTCTTCAGTATCAATTGACCTCTTAATTCCTCTATTTGTCGATATAACTCGAACTCTAAGTTGTGTTGTGCATAGATTTTTATGAGTTGTTCTTTTAATTTTTGGATCTTCGTCCACTAAGCCCGTTGGATTACTTTGAATCATAAACTGACCAAATAGTCAAATTTTGTGAGAAATACAAAAATTAAAAAGTAAATAAAATAAACAAAGAAATTAGAGACAAATGTAAGATAAAATAAAGTAAAAATGGCTATATTAATATAATCTAGGCTTTCCTAATATTACTAATCCCCAACAACAGGGACAAAAAATTGATTGATTAATTTTTTTGCTTATAAAGATTTATAAGTTTTAATTGCAAATGCACAGTGTAGTTGTTGCTTGGGTTGATCCCAAAAGGATTGTAAGTACTAATATTAACCTTTTCACTATTATCTAAACTTCAAACCATATTGTGGATTTAATTAAAAATTAAACTAAACAAACTAAACTAAGATTGAAATACTAATAAACTCAAACAAAGGAAAATATTATGAAATTTTAATATCAAGTAAATATTAGCTAGATGATGAATCTCCCTAAAACTTATTAAATATTATCCCTTTATCATCCAATTAAAGTATTCATTACTGGACTATGTAAATTCCTATCTTATGTTAGCTATTAATAATTAACCCCTTAGTTGATTAACTAAATTCTCTTTCATGTTAAAACCCCTAAGATTGTATTATTGATTTGTGAATTTTGCTTTTAGGTTTGAACTTAATCTAGATAATTTATGTCAACCTATCTCTAGGTTTGCACGCAACTCCTTCCAATTATGGTAGATCTATTTACACAAAAGGATTTTTCAATTTCATTCATATGAAATCAAATCATGTACTAATATTACAGATATATTAGTTCAAGAATATAACGTATAATTGAATCACAATAAATTAGTCAATAAAATTGCATTGAATAAAAGATTAAATCATAAGCTTGTCACAATTTAGTGTTAATCACGCCTTGACACTAATAAATTTGGTTCGCACTCATAGAAAACAAAACCAATAACAAATAGAAATCCATGAAATCATATTCTAAATCTCCCTTTTTTCTCTAATAAATCTTTTTGCAATTTGGATTAAATGATGTTATTGGTCAGATCTTGTGATGTAATCTTCATGTTTTCCTTGTCCTCTACTCAGAACTACCTCTTCTCTATGTTTCTTAAGACTAAAAATGTTCTAAAACTTGCCTCTTTCTATTCTGCCTCCAATAATGTCCTTTTATAGTAAAAACTAGGGTTTTGGGATATACATAGTCATTTACATAGTCGTGTATGAGACCATGTATCTCAAAAAATACCTAAATTTATGATTTTACATGAGTACAGAGACTTACACAGGCAACATATATGGCCTAAAACAAATATTTTCAATTCTTCACAGATTTATAATGACCTACACGGTTACTATAAATAACTGTGTATCTCTAAGTTACTTCAAATCTTTGTTTTATGCCAATTTCATTTAAATTCTACTCCCTTTGGTCTAAGAAAGCAATTATCACCTATAAACACACTTGAAGGGAATTAAGTACTAAAAATACTATAAAATTAAACACATTCAATATGGGTATATAAATATAGTCAAATAATCATTCATCAGTTATCCATCTTTATTTGGCACATAGTTGATAATGGTGAAAGTACCTAGTTCTAGTATAACTTTAGGCGTCTGAATGGTCTTCTTCATATCCTCCGTAATGCTTTTAATCTGATGCTTAGAATCCCTAGTTCCTTCAAAATAAAACTGATTATTCCCAATAATGCTTGGAACTTGTTACTTTCTCATCTGAGACCATTTTCCTCTATTGCTATTGCAATGCCTAACTACTAGCCTAATTCTAGGAAGGAAAATAAAGTCCTTTAGAAAAGGCACAATTACAGATGTTTCACTAATAGATATTATACAAGTATCTTTGAGGATTTTCCTCCATGAGTGCCATAGTCTAACTTAGTTTGGTCCTCTAAAAATTTACTTAAAGCTATTTTTGTCCTTTTTCTAGTAATATATGAGACTTAGCACTAAGGATATATTATTCTTTAGCTTTTTCAACAATTTAATCTGCTTCTTTTAATATTAATTCTCTAGATAAGCTTGATCATCTCTTCTTTATTATACAACTTTGTAAAGGCAACCTAGGAGAAAATACTCCATCTTTGTCCCTTACACTATATGATGGCTCTTAGAGACAAATTATTACTTGGGGGTACTTTATCAATCATAGAACTAAGGAGGAGGTTAGGATATTAGAATTTCCTTAAGTTGTATGGTTTACTACACATGGAGGGAAGGAATCTTATAATTTTCTTTAAATCATCAAAGGAAGCTTACTACTTTATAATGGAACACTATAGGATAGGCTAGAGAAATCATTCTTTTAAGGATCATGATGCTAGCAGCTAGCCAAAATCTTATGTTCCTGTGGTTTGCATAATACTTCAATTGCTTGCTTCCCTTCAGTACTTTTTACTTTTGTAACATCATGATAAACTGAGACTCCTTAGTTATAAGAAGCCACTTAGTTCTGTTTGCTTTTGTTCTTCTATTCTTATGGGATTCTAACTGGACACCTTATACTTTTTTTGTTCCTTTCTTTGGTTTATTACCTTTTATTCTTATTGTTAGGTAGTCTTATTCCCTCACTTTTTTTATTTGATTTGATTCTTTCATTTCCATAAAAAAGAGTTCTTAAGAAAGTTATAACCTTGTATTAAGTAAAAAAACCAATCTAAAACAAGAGGTTTGGGATTCATCCCAACTAGATCTATATCCTAATTATGTTACATTTAAATAAAGAAAACCCACAATGAACAAGAAAGAATGTAGGACATAAGATTGAATTCTCATGGATCTTAAGTCCTGAATGTTTTTTACAAATATTCTTATTTTTCCCTAATGTTGTTTTCTTTATTAATCTTAGATACTTTTTGTTAGCTTCCAATTATCTTTTTTTAGTATTTTCAATCTAACTTCCTTTTTTTCTATCATCCTCCTCTCTTAAGTATGAACCCTAAACATTCTAACTAAAACAAGTCAAATATTAGACAATTATAGGACTTTGTAACTATGTTAGCTCCTGCGTGCTTACTTGCCTCTTTGGAACTTATTTATAATAATTACTACAAATATTGGTTAAGAATATATGATTGTGCTTCTCTTATATTGGACAGCATAGGCAAAATATAATAGGATATTGGAAGACGCCTAAAGGAATAAAATGGCTTAATTTTAAATAGGGTAGAAACACAGGTTCGTGCTTGTGCTGTATAGTTCTTATAACAAACTCTCCCAAAAATAAAATATAGAATGATGGAACATGAGAAGCAATATGGTACTATGTTGGTATTGTGTTCTCAGTTATTAACCTAAAATTTATTAGAGTTACTCCAACTTGACTCAAGTATTCCCAATCTTTTGCCTTCTTCATTAAGGGATTGAAATAAGACCAAAAATAAAATATAAGTCATTTTAAGTATCAAACCAATATTCTAAAAAATCATGCGAAAGATATAGTGTAATTATCACTCAATAATTAGAACCTTACATGGTCCAACAAATTCTATTTTAATTTAATAACTACTTGTTTCATAGATTTAATTTAAGTTGCAAAGCCACCTATAGAGATGGAAATACCCACATTAATAGTAGGCCTTATTATGTGAATAAATCGTCAAATAAAAACATTTTTCCATTTGTAATATAAATTACATTAGTAAGAATATAAGTCCAAATGTCTTCCAAATAACTCTTAATTATTTTTAAAGCAAACATACTTCCATCACCTAAACTAAAATTTAATTTAGTGGCCCTTCTTGAATGTAAATAAAAAGATATATCCTAGATAAGCCTTATAACCTAGTGATCTTCACAATAGAAGGGACACTTATCATCAGGCATACATTTTTTAGAAAGATCATTATAAATGATTATAGTGTGTCATGTAAATAAAATATCCAGCTAAAGACATTTTTGTATAAGGAGCGAGATATTGTAATATAGTTAGAGAATCTACCATTTTTTACTACCATAATAGTATCGTTAAGTTATCAATATATGATTTGTCACTTTAAAGTAATTAGTGAGAATATTCTATTATTCTTTATTAGATTTGATTTCATAAATCTTTGACCAAGGTATAATGATATTCGAAAATAATTTCAAATGTCATTAAAAATTAATTACTAATAGTAAAGAACTTTTATGACTGAACTCGAATAGAGTGGCCATTAAATATATACACTATTTTTTATGAAAACAAAAGATTGAATTATTAAAAAAATCAGGTACAAAAAAGGTAGTTAAAATTACTTTACTATTTCTAATATTTAGGTGATCATGACACATTATTAAACTTCAATCTTGCTATATAGATGTAAATTTATACCTAATCCTAAGAAAAATTTATGATTTGTAGTCTATTTGTTTTGTCAATATATTTAATAATCTACCGAGTATCATATAAAGAAATATCAAAGAGAGAAAAAAGGTAATTTAATAAAGTTAGAGTTAATCGTAATGCTTGATAAATTTTAGGATCAACCATAAAATATTTGATAAAAAGGAACTCATATTATATATTGTAATTTATTGGGAAAATTTATCCTTTAATTGGGAATAATTATAATTTTAATTAAATTTTAATTTAAACATAAAATTATATTTTAATTACAATACTAAAAGATCAAAATTATATTATAAATAAGTGTACGCTTTATAAGTAGTAACAATCGTGACATAAGCCTTCTGCATATTACTTATAAAAAATTTTCAACTTCGTTTTTATTGGAGATCGAAAACTTATTTAGTTATTATGGTATTCAATAACCTATATCTAAAATTGATTTTGTAGGAAAACTGAAGAAAAAAAGAAAATAAGCTTTCTATTAAGGTATGATTTACAATTCATGCTTTGTTATATTTATTGATTAATCATATTATACGAACTAAATGAGACTAAAATTTATTTATTTCACGTGCTCACATATCAATTTCACACTATAATATTCATTAAATATTTAATCATTCAAAGTAAAAAACTTCTTGCCATTTTTCAAATTTTGAAACTTAATTCGCAAATTTTGTTGCAAATAAGATTAATTAAGGTAAATGTAAATCTCACTGTTATTTATTTCATTTAGAAATGTAGCCCCTAGTCAACTCAAGAATAGATTTTTTAACCTAATTTACAATGTTATTTTATAATTTTTCTCTTTATTTTTTGTTAATAAAATGTTTTAGTTACTGCAATCTTTTAAGCTTTATGAAATTTAATATAGTCATTAGAGTTTGCTTCTAATAAGAAAAAATCCTTATCAATTTCTACAGTTAAAGATTTCTTATGTTCATGAAACTCGTATAATAAGTGAGAATGTTATTATTTTTATATAAAAACAATTATGTTTGTTAAAATATGCTTCTAAAGCAGTTCTATAATTATGTGTAACAAAAGTTAGGATAAAAATTATATATTTATCATAAAAATTTGGTTTATGATCTACAGTCAATCGATTTGATTATAGTTTAGTGACAAAATAATTTTAAAATATTCTTTATCTTATACATGATTAGATGTATATGATAAAGTCCATGAGATAATTAAACATTGTAAATGAAATTACAATGAAACTATAACTATGAGATTTATAATGTAATTATGTGTTTTCCTTAAATTATTCCTAGTTATTGTTCTATTATGACTGGACATTCATAGAACGTAAAAACACTAGCATATGTTTTGTTTTTTGTTATAAAGGAAGTAGTTGATCTTATAGACTAAAGTATAGAGATATTTAAACAAACACGTGGGCGCTTGTTAGAAACCAAGTTCAATGAACAAACTCGATATGAGAAAATCATTTCGAACATTACTTTTATTCTATAGAATTCCCATTCTAATGATTATATAAGTGATCTTTTGACTTTAGGTCTCCAAAGTTATCTTGTACAGAGACCTATTTATTGATTATATAAGCTATATTTTGATATTACTTACGACCTATTTAATCATCGGTCATTCAGTTGTTAGTTATTAGATGTGGCATGAATTATGTCGCGATAGTTGAGTGATCAAGATATGATTATCACCCTTAAGTAATTAGGGAGAATTTTTTGTTGTCCTCGATTAGTATTAATTCAAGAAATCATTGGCCAAAGTAGAATGACATTTTGTAAATAGTTTACAAATGTCATTAATTGAATTAACAGCTAATGACGAAGAACTAATATGATTGGACTCAAAATAGAGTAGACATTAATTATATGCTTTATATCTAATCGGAACATTGTATGATGAAAATATTGAATTATACAGAAAAAATCATGCATAGAAAGGTTATGATGTGTTGCTATATGCCAATCTCGATCTATGATTATAAATTATTTAATTGGAGAATTAAAGATAAATTAAAATGATTTTTAATTTATTTAATTATAATTATAAATTATAATATAATTATTACCAACATTTTTTAGAATCGAATGGGTCTCAAATAAAGAACGAGTTAAAGATAGCAAAGAGAATTTTTAATCAAGTTGCATGTGATTGTAAAGTTTGAGAAACTTTATGGTTAAATATGAGATATTTAATAAATAATGATTGATATGAGATATTGGATCTTATTTAGACATAATTGATATTTAATTAGAATTATTTGTAATTCTAATTAAACTTTAATTGAAATAAGAATTAAATTAAATTAAATTACTAAAATGTCCAAAACCTATTATAAATAAGCTGAAGCTTTAATGGAACTAACACTTCTTGCTTAACCCTCTCTATAAGAGTTACAGAGTTCTCTCAACCTATTCTGTGGATAATGCTATAGGTTAGACACTTGTGCAGCTATAGTGGTTGAGATGGATCAGTTTTGAAAACGATTCAAGGGATATGATAAGATTATTATCAAGTTTCGGAATAAGGTACAAATTAATATTCATAATTTATTTTGAATTATATGTTAATCATTTTATAGAATTAAAGTGATCTTGGTTTTTGGGAAATCAAAGTACGAAAAAGTTTTGTAATTATTCTGCTATGATCAGAATCGATCTCGATTTTCTAAAAAAATTTTAGAGAAAAGTTCCACTAAATATGTATTTTATTATAATATAATAACTTATACACAATTACTCAAATGAAAATGACATGCATAATATCAAATTTGACAAGTTCAATTATAAAATTTTTGTAATTTAGAAAGAACATGTAAATCAGCTATAGGAGTTAATTCAAAAGGGCACCTTATGCCCCTTGCATTAAAAATTTTCTCTGTGATTTTCAATAACCTCTAAAGGCACTAAAATTTGCATATGTAGAAGGTAAATCAAGGTTTTAAAAACTGGATTGAACTGGCCAGTCTAACCCGAAACAGTCTGAATCTGCCAGTTATCTGGTTTAGTTTTATTTAATAACTTCTAAGTATAAAATAAGTTGGTTTACCAAATAACTAGCCGATTTTTAACTAACCGGTCCAACTTGTTTGTCAATATACAAATATACCTAAAACTAAACATCAGATTTCATTTCAGAAACAAAGTTCTCTCCTCACCTCTTCACCATCATCTCTTCATCATGTCACACCGCCTCCATAAATGTATGTAAGTAAATATGATACTTGTGGGTAACCCATAGATGCAGAAATCGAGCCCTGTTGAGTCCCTTTGTGTAGCTATTATGAACTCAAGCTTCTCTTCTCAGATCTTACGTAGTTGGTCTGAGATAAAGAACTTGTTAAAGCAACTTCGATCTCCTATTTACTCTATGACTAAGCACCGTGATTGGAGGGATGCCTCTACATCCATCCAATTTTCCTCACACTTAAGTTTTGCTTTATTAGACCATGAAATGTTTAGGTTCTAAATAAAACCTTTCTATCTAGGATTTGTCATTATTATTGTATGTTCTCTTAAATTTATCCTTTCTATTTTTTGAGGTATAGGAACTGGATGGATGGAGGCACAAAATATTCGAGATTTGATAATGGGTTTTGGAGTGAAATTGTGATTCTAGTCATCAAGTTTCTATAGAGTTTATATTTGCTTTTGCTTTATTTAAGTTTCAATATGTTAAAGGATAAGGAGATAACGATGAGGCAATTAGATTTCTTCTTCAATTAGTTTTTTTGTAACAGTTAGAACTATATTTCATTTCGGTATCTAATTTTGATAATTGGCTTATATATACTCTTTGAAGTATTGAATTTGTTGATCTAAAACACCAAAACTAAATTTGCCAGAGCAAAGTTTAACAAGTAAGTACCATTATGTTGTTTGATTGTTTCTGCAATTAGTTTGTTTCTATGTATATGTATGGTGTAACATCCCATTGCCCACCTTAAGGATAAAATTTGTAAATGTGAGAGATTACGGGAAATTAGGAAACACATTTCATGATATGCACATATATGTTAATAGTGAATTTTGCACACATAAAAAATGATTGTACATGCATTCATTAACAATTTATGGGTATAATTGTTTGTAAATGTGAATTTATTAGAAATTGTGGTTAGATTGTACTGAAAATCTGATTTGGAGATTAGAATTCTAGGAGTTTTTGGGGAAATTTTCTGAAAAGAATTGGAATAATTTTTGGGCTAGAAAAAATGCCAATTGGCAAAACAAATGATAAATGGTAGTAAAAATTACTGTCAAAAGGCAAAGGAAATTTTGATAAATGACTTTAGGATTTATTGACAAGTGCCATTAAAAAAATTTGGAGGACAATTGGAGTAAAAATTGAAATTGATTGGACTAGTTAAATGAAGGAACTTATTTTTAAGGCTTTAGAA
>JANQBM010000221.1:26240474-26257184 GCA_025594535.1 Erythroxylum domingense
TAAGTAACTTTGACTGCCCATACACTGGCTTTTCTTTTTCATGAAAGTATTAGTTGTGTGGTTCATGTACCTTAGCAAAAATTTATATCTTCGATGGAGAAGAACTTGTTTTGGTAACTTTTTGTCTAGGATGAAGTTATGTTTGGCCTATTCAAGAGGATCAAATTTGCTTCACACTCCTCTTGTACTCATTTTATCAAGTGTATGTGTAAAAGCTATCCTTTTGAGAAAACTCTTTTTGTTATTGAGTCAGCAAACCTGACATAAGATGTTTTTGAGACTTGGTGCTACACAATTTCAAGTTTAGCTGCGTTTAATTTGTGAAATAATACGGTGGGAAAAAATGGTATAAATAGATAGTAAAGAAATATGAAATAAATAAAGTTTGATTCATTAACTAGCTTATGGAACCAAAAGATTAAGATAATGAATGCAAAATGTATCTGGGGATTAGGACATTAATGGTTGATATTGAAGCAGTATAGCATGCTGAGCTAAATATTGCACATTTTCGTATTTTGCAATGTAGAATTCATTTCCGAAGCTCCTAGTGAAAAATTTCAATTAAAGAGGTTATGGAAGTGAGAACACCTTAATTCTTGTGCAGATGAAAAATTTCCTAAGCTCCTTTATCTTGAATTCCTTGATTTGTTGTTTCTTCAATTCAGTTGTTCTTTTTCATCAATTTCAGTCACAATAATGTAATCGACAAACACTTGAAGTGTAGTCTCTCCCCATACAACCATATATGCTCGATGAAGAGAGTGTGATCTGTTTGACTTTATTGATATCTTGATCCTTTCATAACTCTAAAAAATCCTCCAAACCATGCTCTGGGAGATTGTTTCAATCTATATAGAGCATTTTTCAATCTACAAACTTTATTGACTTTGTTTTCTTCAAAGCTTGGTGGGATATTCATGTAGATTTCTTCATCTAGAACTCCATGAAGGAAGACATTCTTCACATCGTATTGCAGAAGTTGCTAGTCAAAGTGAGCTGCCAAGGATAACAAAATCCTCATAGTATTCATTTTTTCCATTATAGCAAATGTCTCCTAGTAATGGACCATATAAGTTTGAGTTTTCCCTTTAGCAACTAATCATTCTTTATCTCTCTCTAGTGATCCATTAATTTTATATTTCAGTGTGAAGATCCATTTACAATCAATTATATTCTTCCCCTTTGGCTTATCAACAATCTCCCATGCCTTATTCTTCTCCAACGCATCCATTTCCTCTCTTATAACATTCCTCCATTCCCTTTTTGGTGATGGCTCAAAAACAGTATTGGAATAGATATGGTATTTAGACACCCACTGAACTTTTTGCAGGCTGGTGATAGATGTTTAAGTGATACATATTGGGATAATAGGTATAGTGGTCTCTTGGTATACTCTCTAGTGCCTTCCCTATTAACAATAAGAAGGTGTGAGTCATCTGTGGGTGTTTCAACTGATTGTGTGTGTAAAGGAGGACCAAATCTTACCGCAGTAATGTAAAAGAGCTTATAGTTTATAAAAGAAATAAAAGTGGGAAAATAAATCAACCATAAGCTTTAAGTTGGTGGGATGAAGAGTGGGAGTTGAGGTGACAACAAAGACAACAAGGTTGAAATTTAGTTTATGCTAGGTTTTCTTGTTAGATAAGAAGTAGTAGTAAATTATACATATTATCCTAGTTGTATATATTGTTTAAGATTTAAACTTGTTTAAGATCTGATTTGATTTTCTTTTCTGGATATTTTAGTTCTTTACTTCTAGAATAAGAGTTCTAAGAACTTTTCTATATATATGTTTGTACTCAATCCTTCAATAATAAGATCCTGATTTTTTTTTCTATAAACTAATTTTCAATTAGAAGGTGTGATACTTTTTTCTAAGCATTATTTTTAGTCCTAGGAATGATTCTTAGTTCCCTAGCCACCATTATTTGTCTAATTCACTAAAATTCCAGCAATTCTAGCCTAAATTTTCAGCAAACAATATTCTAAAATTCTAGCCATGTCAAACCCTAAAATTTTCTAACTTGAAATCTGAACAACCTAAGTTGAAATTCTTTTTCTTTTTGATGTGGGCCAACTTGTGAATATCCAACATCTTCCCTTACAAATGAATTCTTCTAAATCAAGGTATTTTCCCCCGCAACTACTAGCTAATATGAATCTATTTGTGTCACCCTATAGATCACCATTCATCTGACTGAAAATATAATAATTTGCATTCATTGGTCTTCGCTAAGCTAGTTCTAATATCATAACACGAAATAGACAAGAAAAATAATCTATCCTTTTACAATTGATTTTGAGTTACATGATTATATACATCTTAATATAGGAGAAAAATAGGAAACAATATCCTAGGATATGAATCAATCTCCTCGAATAAGGAACAATCACTTTGGATCCTATAATCTTTGGGATAAGAAGAAATTTACTTTCTTAAAATCTATATACAGCTAATATACAACTCGACAACAAGTACCATTTCCTTATAATTTTTTTGGCATCAACATCACATTAGTGCATTGAATATATGTTCTGATTTTTTGGCACCAACATCACATTAGCGCATTGTGTATATGTTGGCCTGAGATCATTTACTATTTTAACACACCTTTCACACTAAGTGTGAATAAGCTATACAAATAAAAAATTCACTGAAATGAGTGCGGGACAACTAGAAGTTGAGACTCTTAATCATTTAAAGCTTTGAGACCATTTTAAGAAATCATTCAACCCAAAAAATCAAGCTTTTGAGTGAGTTCTAAGAATGCATCATTTACTGTTTCTGGGAATAATAATTTTTATCCATTTTTGGGCCTGATCTATCAACTTAATCTTTTGGGTTGTTTGATTCAAAATGTGCCACCCTTATTTTCAGTGCATTTCTGATTTCGTTGTGCTTGTCCACACTTCTTATTTGGGCGTGTTATTTTTTCATTCTTGGGCTCACCAAATAGCTTAAACTTTTGAGTTGAATAGTTTCTTTGCAATTTTAGTAGTAGGGAATGGTTAGTTTATTTTTGTTTTGGTTCTCAACTTGGGTAAACATTTAGTTGTTTATTATATTCCTTTGCTTGACAAGGGACATAGAATGGTATGCATTCTAATCTCTTATTTTACTAACTTGTTGCAAAATTAATTGCATAACTACTTTCCTGCAGACCTGAAACTTTGAACATTCTGTACGACCTTGTAAACTATTTTTGTGCCTGCAGGTTGAGTCTGAGTACCTTCCCTTGTACACCAACTATGGCCTGGGCCTCACCACATGGAGTCCACTAGCTTCTGGGGTGCTCACTGGAAAGTACAATAAGGGCACTATACCACAAGATAGTCGGTTTGCTTTGGAAAATTATAAAGTAAGAGTTGTTTAGTTTTATAAACTTGATTCACGGAGATTCCTGCTATTTATTCTATTGTCACCAGTTTTTCCAATTGACATTCTAGTTGTGGCATTTTCTTATGCACATTTATTTGTGGAGTTTGTTGTGATTTTTCCTTTCTTATCAAAACTCAGTTCAACTAAGCCTCACCATGTACTAATTTGGGTAATGAGCTACATGGATCTTCTTTTCTCAAATTTTGATCCAAACGTTTAGAAATATCTTCTACGTCCTTGGTCCATATTGTTTTAGGCCTCTTTCCCTTTCCTAGTGGATTTGCTCATTGCGATCATCTATAATCCATCCAACGTAAATTCTATCTTGGATATTATTTTCAGAAGTAGCTAGTGACACCTCTTTGATGCACTCACACTTTTACATTCTCTCTTAATTTTTCTACATATAGAAAATCAGTTAGCATTTTCTGTTTGAAACATTCACCTCCTCAATATGCAAACATTTTTACCTCTCTCTTAGTTTGACTCATATTCCATGAAAATATTCATTTCAAATTCAAAAAGGTTTTAGTATCTCCTTGTTAATGTTGTTTTGGTAATACTTTGTTTTCTCCAACTATTATTCTCCTCACACAAATATTCTTGGCATATTTCTATTCAAATGAATCGCAATAGTTCATATATAATTAATATATGACCCAAGGGCCCTACTCTTTACAAACCTAATGCAGATATATGTTATCCCTGACTTCAATGGAATGGCATTGCATATTTGTTACCATTTTGTATCATAATCTATTATTACAGTATTCATTGAACATAATGAAGGAATATAATGGTGCTTTTTTATTCCAGGAAACATGTTCCTTAGAGGTCATTAATGTTTGTTTGTTAAGACTTCTGCAAACCTTGTTGAACTTCGTGTGGCCAAGTACAATAGAACTTTTGAGAACGATTTATTTTTTCTATTAGATTTTGGCAAGTCATAGCAACAAAATTTCCCTACCATGCCACATTAAGCATTTAGTAATTTCTCCTTGACATTCTTTACTTAGATGACTCTTAGGATATGTGTTTAGAGTTGAATTGATTTCTCATCATTAAAATTCATATTGATAATCAACTATTCAGCTCCAACCCTTTACAAGTTCCAATTTCACTCCTTAATCTCTTGTGGTTATATTGTTTTTGGATGCAGTGGTTTGGTTTTGAAGCATATAACTATCTAGTTCCCCAACCACACAACATAATTGGTTATGAATTATTGCTACTTGGTCAAATTTTTGGTTTGCAAATTTTTGGCCTGATGTGGACAAGTTTATTCCCTCCTTAACTAAACGACCTTTTTTCTCTGGAAAATGATTTTAATTAAACATCATTAAATGTTTAAGACTGCATAGATATAGCATTCAGCCACATACATGGTATCTGTTAGTTTTGAACAACTATTGCCTTACAAAAGATAGACAGGTTTAATTATCACATTTAAAACCAGCAGTATTTGACATTTGCTTCCTTTAATTACTATCAATTACATATTCTTGTTATTGAGCCGTTTTACATCATTTTAACGCTGTTAATTTCTAGAATCTTGCTAGCCGTTCCCTGGTTGATGATGTGCTGAAAAAGGTCAATGGACTGAAGCCAATTGCTGATGAGCTAGGTGTACCTTTGGCTCAGCTTGCAATTGCTTGGTGTGCTGCCAATCCAAATGTATCATCAGTTATTACTGGTGCTACAAAGGAGTCTCAGGTTAGTAAAACCGTTATAGGATATCTTTCCATGACCATTCTTATTGAAACCTATTGATTCAGGTGTGACTTTAGTCCATTAAAACATTTTGTGTACTGTACATAACCTTTAGCAGGCTACATTATGCTCCTTGGCTGCATTGTTATTTTTCAGCCATATCTTCAAATTAATTAATAATTAATTTATTATTGATGTTGAGTATTACAAATTTACTGCAGTTTTTATCAAAATGAAAAGTAGTTTTAAATTGTCTTATAATTTTTTTTTGTTATTTCTTTCAAATTTTTGCATATGATGACATTACAATCTAATGGAACAATTACAATTTTTAAGATTGTTGAGATTGAATGTTGAAGATGATGTAGATTTATTGTTCTTATAGTTGTTATGATTGTAAAGTTGAGAAAAAAAATCATGAATAGCTTGAATACTATATCTTATATATAATCAATAGTTACAAATATAACCCTAATATACATGGGAATTACTACTACTACTATTATTATTATATCCCTTTTTATATTGGGATATTATGTGTATTCTATTATAATAGTTTAAATGTTCTATTTAGGAGTATTAATAACTCACATTAGCCTACTATTATAGCATAGGTTAATTAAACTTGATAATATCATATCCTAGTATCTTTGCAATCTTTGTATTCATGGATGTGAACCTTTCAACTATACCCTAGTCTTTGTAGTCCTTATCTTTCCTTATCTTTTATTTTTAATATTTTACTTTCACGAAACGTCAAAATCAAAACCTAACCTTGTTTTTGACTCACTGATACTAAAACATGTTCAACCCTAACCTAGGCTTTGACTCATTGATACTAAAATCTATTGTCGAAGCCAAAATCCTAAGTTTTTGACAATCTGTTACTGTTAGGCAACAAGATCAAGTCCAAATTCTTGAACTTGATTTAGTGAAGGTGGTGCCTTTTGTCAAAGTGTAGAGTAGGAAGTTCAAATGAATTTGCAATTGGTGTCTAGAAGATTGTTTTCTATTCTGATAAAGGTCTGTTAGTTTGTTTCTAGATTTTGTTTCAAGATTGTGTCTTTTATTCTTTATAAGGGAATGCAGGAAAGTAATAAGAAAGATTTTATTCACTCAAAATAGCCTAACGAGCTTTATTCCTTTCTACTTAACAAGGTTGATACAAAAGGAAGTGTTCTAGGCTGAGTTTGTTAGCAAGGCTATTAGGGGACTTCCAGTTACAGGTTCTTTTAACTAGATCTAGAAATAGGGACCATAACAATTTGGTAGCAGTGCAGTTGGTGATGGGGTACCGTTCAACCATGTAGATATTGAGGATTTTGTGGCCATGTAGGAGGAGAAGGGATCAAGTTGAAAGGGAAAGAGGGAAGAATGAGATGATGACTAAACTAGATGAAATCACCAAAGAAAATCATAGAGAAGCTGATATTCAAGAGGAAGTAGAGAGCAGATGGACAGAGAATAGCAAAGGAGGGAATTTCATATCTTAGCACACATAAGTTGGATTTCTCTTGATATGATGTATGAGCCCCTTGATGGCTAAGTTGGTGTGAGCACTTCGTCTGCCATCAACAAACTCCTGATGAGGAAAAGGTGGGATTCAGTTCTCTATATGGGACAGGATGCTCAGTTCTCATTCATCTAGTTGGAGAGGGATAGGGTGCAATTGACATGGGAAGAATTCAAAACTACCATTAAAATTTGCATTTTGGGTTGACAATTTGTAGCAACAGTCTGGGAGAATTATCAAAACTATGTCGAACATGGAATGTAGAGGAGTACTGTAGGCTTTTTGAGTAGTTAGTTGCCTGTGTTAGCTCCCTTCACTGTTAGCAGGAGGTGGAGATCTTCATAAGTGGGTTGAAGGAGGCGATTATGGTGGAGGTGGAGCTGAAACAACCAACAGACTTGACCAACACTATGAGCTTGACCAGACTCTATAAAGGTGTAGGATTAGTTATTGGGAGGACCTGCAGAATTGTACTATAAGCAACAATACTGCAAAAACTCCTTATATTAGGCTTTTGAGTGAGGTAGGGAATGGAGCAGAGAAAGGACAAAGGACTATGCTATAATTGTGAAGAACCATATAAAGCTAAACATTAGTGCAGATGTCTTTTATTGTTATGTAAAAATAAAGGCTTCAACCTTGCAATATACAAATTGTTTATCTATAGACACTAGCATTTCTAAGGGAACAAACTCAAGTGACCAGTATTAAGATATACTAGTTATTAATAATAACTAGAGTCACATCGAAAGAGAACATTCCTATAGTTTGTTTAAACATGTATGAAGGCATTAGTAAGACCTTAAATGTAAACTAAAGTATTTGATACCAATTCTCAATTCATAACAACAAGAATTATTTTCAGTTCTCTCGATCAGAATTTTGTTTAGATGGCATAGGTTTTCATGAAAGTGATGCCAAAGGAAGATGATAAATTTGATATTAATCTTCTATATGTACTTGAACAAAGCCATGGCTTTAATTGTGAGTTGATTGTTGAATATTCGGTTCCTATAATGCAGATTCAAGAAAACATGAAAGCTATTGATGTCATCCCGCTACTGACTACTGCTGTGATGGAGAAGATCGAGGCTGCTGTTCAAAGCAAGCCAAAACGTCCAGATTCATATAGGTAACTGGACATGTAGTATTTGTTCTTTATGCATCAGATGCTATATTTTAATGTACTCAAATTCCAGCCTCAAGTATTTGGACTGGTATTCTTTACCATGCGCATTGGAATCAAGCTTTATTGTATTGAAGATCTGAATCATGGACTGTTATGTACTAGTAGCATCATTTCTATTTGCTTTTGCTTGTTAGGTTACAAATTTGTGTATGTTCAGAATGTTGTATTACGGCAATTGTGAAGTTTGTTAAAAAGTCTGTTATCTACTTGGTTCCTGATTTTATGCTTGCTTTACCCGTTATTTTCATTATCTTCAGGGTCTTTATTTCATTAACTTCAGGTTCTTTATTCTAGCCTTTCTTTGTTGATTACTATAGCAAGGAAAATGGAGACACAAAATGTTTGCTTCCTGTGGTGTTTTGATTCTTTCCCATTGATAAGGCCTCATTTTCTTAGTTTTGACTGTTGTTTGGGGCATTTGAATTCAAGTTTATTGGGCCAAGATCTTGGAAGGAATATTCACACCTTTATCAAGTTTTTCCGGGTTGCTTGTTTTCCTTTGAAAATTAAAGAATTATATTAGTCAAGGTCAGAATCACAATTTCAAGCAGGAGTTATATATGAAGTTGCCAAGAAGCTTGGCTACTTGATCAACAGGTCATCAAAACAAAAACAACAGGACAAAATAGCATATTACTTATCCAAAGCTAAGTCAACTTGAAGTGTACAGTGCAGAAAACATCCATTGCTTAAGAGGTTCCATCTTCTTGCCATATCCGGGGATAGTTCTAGTGTTTTTCCCCTTGAAATTGCTCTCTCTTATTCTCTTGAGGCTGCACTGTGATGTTGCAGGGGTGTCCTGAATTCTTCTCCCACTATATGATATATATAGTACAACCAAAAGCTCTTTTGAATAAGTTATAATCACCCTTACGAACCTGACGAGGATTCGCAGCCCAATCAACTACTCTATTCCAATCATTTTCTACATAATCGTAACATCCTTCCACAATACATTTGAGTAGGAGCAATTAAAGAAGAGGTGATTCATAGTCTTTGGGACTTCCAAGCATAATTTGCAGCTAGGATTTGAGATAGGTAATGGTCGGCCTTTAAACCTGTCTAGTGTGCTTAGTTTAGTATAGAGGATATATTTGGTAGTTGAAATTTACATTAGACTGGCTTGAACCAGCTTGCTCTTTGAGCGTGAATTCTAAAGAGATCTCTACAAGATTCATGAGTAAACATTGCAGAGTGATGGTTCAGCCAAGCAGCTCTGTTATTTTGATCTTGATTAGGTTGATAGGAGGGAAGCTTCTAATGTAGAGTACATTGATTTTGTTACTGCACTCCTGTCTACTGTAGTTTACTAGTACTTTTGACTCCTACGTACTCTGGATACATTAGTCTTAAATTTTGGAAGTGAGGGAGAAGATAAAAGAGGGCTAGTTTACTTCCACGAATCAAACTGAATCCAAGTACACCAATCTTAACTTTGATTGAGGATCGTAAGTTGTCCCTTGAAAATTTGTAATATACTCCATTTTGTCTCTCAAATCCAGAAATTTCTCTTCTCCAAGTAGTGCCCATGAAGTCATTTTACCCACAATGATTCTTTGTCTTTGAGTAATCTCCATACCCTTTTTGCTAGCAAAATTTGTTAACCACCTGCATTGTGTGGTTGCCTAAGCCCCCCTCTTCCTTGGGCAAACAAATGCTTTTTCAACTAACATAAGGTTTCCTATGTCCATCCCTTGTCCGAAGGAAGTTCCTAAGAAGCTTCTCTATGCCCCTACACAATTTCTTGGGAAGAAAAAGGTGACAGGACCCGTAAATATACCTGTTATCAAGCAGTGAAATTATAGACTGCAATCTAGTAACGTTAAGGCATTTGTTGCTTCAATGGCGTAAGGCATTTGTTGCTTGAATGGCTCAATCTTCTTCTTACCATATCAAAAGAGACGCTGGCATTCCATGCAAGTGATTTTTTTAGAAGTGATTGATATGCTAAGATACAAAAAAGGAGTTTTAACACTCAACCCTGATATATCAGCTAGTTCTTGAAAAGTCATTTCAGCATCGTATGAAACAATTATGAAGCTCTATTTGACCCATTGAAATTCTATCCTTCTATTGAGAATTTGATTCAAAAGGTTTTCATATGATTTCTTGCATTTTTTGAAAGCTCCATACATGCATAATACTTGTCATTCAAGCTAGAATTTTTTCTGAGAAATTACATAAATGTATTGATTGGGGAAAATCAGAACTAAGAACATCTAAAGTGTCAGCTTCCAAACTTGA
Organism: Erythroxylum domingense; assembly: GCA_025594535.1. Classification (NCBI taxonomy): domain Eukaryota; kingdom Viridiplantae; phylum Streptophyta; class Magnoliopsida; order Malpighiales; family Erythroxylaceae; genus Erythroxylum; species Erythroxylum domingense. The sequence continues at coordinate 26,250,513 of JANQBM010000221.1, forward strand.
CAAGCCCTCAAATACACAACATAGAGATCGCTACATCATTTTTTCTAGGACTTGAACTGTATCTCATCACGGTATGATATATTTGGATTTAAGCTTGGATTCCATTACGCCTGTAGCTGAGGTTCAAGAGTCGTTCATGGTAAAGTCTTGCTACTTGGATGAAACCTTAATTTCCAATTTGATGTTTCGTGTATTTCTCAAGAACTCTCATCATTTAAGTAAGCCCTCAAATACACAACATGGAGATCGCTACATCATTTTTTCTAGGACTTGAACTGTATCTCATCACGGTATGATATATTTGGATTTAAGCTTGGATTCCATTACGCCTGTAGCTGAGGTTCAAGAGTCGTTCATGGTAAAGTCTTGCTACTTAAATGATGAGAGTTCTTGAGAAATACATGAAACATCAAATTGGAAATTAAGGTTTCATCCAAGTCCTACATTTTCACACTGCATGGAGAGGCTTCCAGATCTATAATCTCCATTTTTAAGCTATTTGATTGCTTACTTGGAGACCAATTTGATGGATAGCAATCTACTCCCTGATTGAATTGAGTAGCTCTCTTTGAAGTGCAACTATCTGCATATGTTTCTATTGAAATATTCTCCTATTCTTCTCCATCTATAGACCATACATAGTGAACAATAAGGTCATCTTTGCTTCCGTTTTTGCTATTTCGAGGTAGGAGAAGAAAATATTGCACAAGAATTGAACCCTGTTTCAAATGACTGAAGTGGAAGAGCATTTAAAGATCCAATAATTTTTTTTCTTGATGGCAAAGGATACAATCATCATATATGTTTAGAAATTAGGTTACTCCGTTTAAAGTGCTCAATTTCTATCTTAGTGCTAGCTAGAATATAAAGGAAGCTCTATCCCTCCTATTTCGATTTAAGGAGATCCCAAGGATCTGGCTTTCAAGTTAGAATCTTATACATAGCGCTACAAAATATTAAACACTTCTAGAAAGTTGAGTACGTTACCTAACGTGGCTTTCTGTTTGTTGTGTAAACTAGTCAATTAAGCTTTTTAATTTATTTAAGAGAATAAAAGACGATCTCTTTGAGTGAATAACACATCTATAAGCAAACAATTTATGAATTGGTGCGTCTTTTATATGACGAAATGTTATGCTAACGGTATTCAAGAGGGAATGTATTTATATTTAACAATCATTTTATTGAATATGCCAGTCTTTTAAATGTGAAAAATGTCATTATTATGCATTATGATAAGTAAAGTGTATGTTTAAGATAATAACTGTCTCAGTTGGAATGTTATCAAAGTGTGAAGCTTCTAATCGGCCCTCTACTCGAAATGGCATAGTTCAATGGATCTTGAATCCTCCTGGAATGATTGCAGATGACATATTACTCCTTTAACTATCTTGGTCTTGTTTAGTCTACTAGATATGGCAAGACGAACCAAATGCCATTTAAGGACTACTAAACTGATAGCTTGGAGATCAAAATTAAGATTATCAATTTCGTCAGGAAGGCAGCTCTAATCATAGGAGCCCAGTCGAAAATTTCCAACTCTTTGTATTATCAACTGGAATCTCTAATTCTAATATTGCATTGACTTAATCTACTATTGTAATTTATCTTTGTCTTTTGAGTCCTCGTGTGTAAACTCTTACAGTGATGGCTTTTTTCCTTGATTAATACTATTTATTCAATTTTGATAAAAAAATGTTTTAGTAGAAATCTTGTTGAGATGCGGGGGCTAGAGAGTTTTGGAAGTACAGTCTTACGGGAGCTAGGGAGTTTTAGAAGTACAGTCTTACACATAACTTGTCGAGAGATTGTTTTCGATAGACTTTAGGAAAAAGGAAAAAAGAAAAAAGAAAAAATATTGTTGAAAATGGTTTGAAGAAAACAAAAGCAAAAAACATAAACAAATAACTGCATAAAAAAGAAAAATAAAAATAAAGAAATTCAAAATCAAAATAAGATAAAAAATAAGCAATCAATAAATAGACAAAAAAGAGAAAAAAATAAATACAACAAACAAGCAATTGAAATAGAAAAAACGAAATAAATAAATAAAATATCTAAAGGGGTTTATATTTAAGCTAAATATAAGACATAAGAATAAGAAAAAAAGTTGAAAGGCCTATGAAAAGAGAATGACTTCTCTGTATAAGATCCTTTATTTAAATTTTAATTCGCCAAAGTTTCCTATTAAGGGTTAAGTTCTAGGTAAGTTTTAATAAGGCCATATCATATCTGATCACTTCCTCACAATTCTTATTAGGCTTTTCTCTTCTTTTCTTATAATCCCTAACTATAATCTTCTTGAATCTTTTTACTGGAGCATTTTACCATCAATGTCAACCACCCCTAACTTGTCCCTTATTAATACATTTCTAGCCTCATCTTTTTTTGTAAGGTTGCACATCTAATAGAGTATCTCCATTTCCATTACCATTAACTTATGACTATGTATTTATTTAATGAGCCGACACTTTTCTCCATAGAATATGGCTAATCTAAATGTTAAACAGTAAACTTTAGCTTTTGGCCTGAATTGTATCTTTCTCCCGATGTGCTACTTCATTTAAGTCACCTTTAATTTGATATGATGAACTATGTCATCATCTATCTAACCATTGCTTTGGATGCTGAATCTAAGATACCTAAAATAATCTTTCTGTGGCATAAGTTTTGAATTAATCTTTATCTTCACATCGGATACAACCTTATGGCCTCGAAAAGTTACACTATACTCTAGCATATCCCTCCAAAGTTGTAGCTTGACATTTCTTCCATTAAAATAATGTCTTACCCTAAGACACGTCTCTTTGGATATTCTTAGTGAGCTCATCTATAACTATTGCAAGCAGGAAGGGGCTCTTACTGTTGTTGATAGAAAAATGTTTGTTGTCCTTACTCTATTTTCAAAACCTTCACACATATCCCTAATAAACTATATATAGGTCATAAGAACTCCCTTAACTTCTAAGCATCTCCATGTGACTTTCCTAGGTACTCTGTCATAAGTCTTCTCTGAGTCAATGAAAACCATGTATAAGTTCCTCTTCTGCCCCTATAATATTTCATAAATCATCTATGGAGGTGTATAGCTTCTGTTGTGGATTCTCCTCGATATGAAACCAAATTGGTTTCCAGAAATAGGTGCAATCTTTCTGACTTTCTTCTCATTCACCCTCTCCTATAACTTTATGGTGTGATCAAGTAATTTAAGGCTTCTATAATTGTTACAGCTTTAGATCTTCGCTTTGTTCCTATCGAGAGGGATTAGTGTGCCAAGTCTCAAATCACTTAACATTTTGAAGGATTTAAGGATCACATTAAAAAGTTTGGTTAACTAAGTAAGAGCTTTTTCTCCCAAGTTTTTTCACATCTCTATGGGTAACTTGTTAGGTCCTATTTCCCTTTCACTTTTCTTCTTCCTCAAAGATTCTTCAATTTCTTCTCTCATGATCTACTGGCAATAAGTAAAGACATGGTACTTCTAAGAAGTTCTAAGATCACCCAAGGAAATGTGATCATCTTCTTTTTCATTAAAAAGGCTATAGAAGTATCTCTGCCATTTTTTCTTGATGTCATTGTCAATTACGAGCACTCATTGTACTTCATCCTTTATATAACGAACTTGATCCAACTCTCTCGCTTTCCGTTCCCTTGCTTTCTCCAACTTAAATATATACTTTTCTCCACCTTTAGTTTTCAATCGTTGATATCATTTCTCTTAGGATTTATTTTTAACTTCTAAGACTATCTTCTTCACCGCTTTCTTTGTTACCTTGTAACTATCTCTATTAACTACTCTTTATAGATCTATGTTGCTATCCAATAAAGCTTTATAGGCACCCTTTTTAATCTTCATCTTTTCTTGTACATCTTTATTCTACCACCAAAACTCCTTCTTACTACCTCCATGCCCTTTAAAAACTCCGAAGATTTCCTTAGCTACATTCTTTAAAATAGTTGCTACTCCCTCCGATGTTGGAAGGAAATACTAACCAAATGTGAGAGGGAGTAAAAGCTCTTTTAACAAAATGCTCCTAAGGAAATTTTATGAGTTTTTAAAGGGGGTAGAGATAGTAATAAGGAGTCTTGGTGGTGGAATGAAGACATATAAAAAAAGGTGAAGATCAAGAAAGTTGTCTATAAAGGTTTATTGGATAGCAACATGAATCTAATAGAGCTTTAGTGATGATGCCGAGGAATCTTTTTTTCAAAGTGCCCTTATAGTTTTGAATGTCTTAGGCTATTATATATTTTATAAATACCTTAGATTTTTCAGAAAGTTCTAACGCATGGAAGAAGTTCACAAAATGAGTACATACAATAACGATCAAACTCAAAAAATTAAGTGTACAAAACTAAGAATATGAGATTTAAATAAACGATTTGTAATGTTTACTCTCTAAGTTACTCTTGAAAATTTATATCCATTATCAACTCTTCTTTAATGGACTAAAAGAATTACCACATAAATATTTCATTAACAACTCACAAAGTGTTTAAAGGACTGAGAGCTTTATCACGATGCAATTTTGGCCTCTTAAGAATAAAAACTTCTCAATTTTATCAACAACACTTAGTGTGTCTTGAATTTTTACTTGTTCCTCTTATTTATTGTCTTTTCCTTTATTTCATTAGCTTGTATTTTAGGATTTATATCTAACTACTTGTTGATAGAATTTATCCTTTTCTTTTAGATAAAATAGGATTAATTTAGTAAAAATCTAAAACCTTTTGGACTTCTTTGAATTTGGAAAAATAGCTTCTTGCTTTTTATGTTCGTACTTGTACTTTAAACTAGTTTATCATATATAAAATAAAAATCACTATCGTAATCACAATAGTTGGATTGAGAGGGTATTCATCGTTATTATTCATGAATAAGATGTTTTTCATTTTATTTTTGATTCATTATCATATGCCATTTCAATTGTTAAATATCATGAGTAATTTTACACATTTATACTTTATCAAGTATATTTATACCTAATAAGTGATGTAATAAAACATGCATCGTTTAGCTATTTAATGATTCTCGATGCTCTTTAATTCTTGTCATATCTAGTTGGTTATGTTGACTTAAGAAAATAGAATAGGCGTCATAAGTTTCTTACATACTTTATATTGAATCTTTCAAACATATAAATTAATCGAACAATCCTACCAGTCAATCGAACCCTTTATTGGTGGATGAAACTATGGCACTGTTTTGAATTTTTGAAGAAGTTTAGTTGACCAATTACAATATTTTAGAGGATTAATTTTTATATGTATGGAGCATGATTGGTTTATTTGAAATGCCTTGTCATTAATATTTTTGGTTACTTAGTCAAGTCATAATTATACACTACATGAAAAATGTCACTTAGTGACGAAAGTTACCGACGGAAAACATAAACATTTCATCGGTAAGTTAGGTTAGTGACGGATTTTACCAACAGACAAAGGCATAATAGAAACAGCTGTAGGTAATCATTACCAACGAAAAGCAGAAAGTTCGTCGGTAAATTTACCGAAGGACATTTAATGTTCCGTTGATATAAATATACTGACAGTTTTTTGCGCTGTTGACTATCGGTAAATATGCTCGGTAAGTTAGGTTAGTGACGGATTTTACCAACGGACAAAGGCATAGTAGAAACGGCTATAGGTAATCATTACTAATGAAAAACAAAAAGTTCGTCGGTAAATTTATCGAAGGACATTTAATGTTCGGTTGATAAATATAATGATAGTTTTTTGTGTTGTTGACTGTCGGTGAATATGTCGACGGACAAAATCATTCCGTCAGTAAATATGCCGACAGACAATATCATTCCGTCGGTATATTTACCAATAGTTTGTTCCTTTCCGTCGGTAAGTTTGTTAAAACATTACCGACAGTTACCTTTATTCCATCAGTGAGTTTACCGATGGTTATTCTGCTGTTGGTAAATTTTGTGACAGAATTGGTTATTCCATCTGTGATTACCAACGGTTAGTGGTATTTTATCGGTAAATGATATTGATTTTACCGATAGAGCCACAAATGTCCTTCGGTAAATTAACCAAATTTTTTTTAAAAAAATATACCATCAATAAATTTTATTTGATGATGTTGTGGTTGATTTGTAATTTAAACAGTTATGAATTTAATAATATACATTTAATTTGTTTAAATAGAAAGTTGATTAATGATATAAAGTTCAAAATATCTTAACAGATAATAAAAAATATTAAATTGTACATAATAAGTATTTGTAATTTAAATGAAATGCCCAAAAGTACATTATAGATTTGGTGACGGCGGATGCTCTGATTGGTGCGATGAGGTGCTACCCCAACCCTTCAACTCATCCACCTCATTACGGAGTTGAGCTATGTACTCCATCAATGTCTACACTATGCTTTGAAGCTCTTAGACTTCATTGGTTGTGGACTGCCTACTAGATGTTGCTGTATTGGACGTGAAGGATTGCGAATAACATGTATTCACAAATGAATCTAAGCTGAATATACTTCCACGACGATCCCTACCACCCACTACAGGAAAATAGGTTTGAGTCTCGTCAACATCTTCAAACTGTTGAGATTGTCGTTGAATGCTTTCTTGTATTTAGTCCTATCAGAAGGCAATGTTTATATTAGTAAGTGATAATTATTAAACATTAATATTAAACCATAAATTTCACATAC